>CM033476.1:108395933-108686618 GCA_019447015.1 Hymenochirus boettgeri | reverse complement strand
GCACTCACCCGTTTAATTTCCACCTCGAATACCAGGGTGGCGTTGGGAGAAATCCGCCCAGAGACTCCTTGGGATCCGTAACCCAATGCTGGGGGGATAATGAGAAGTCGTTTTCCCCCTTTCTTCATTCCCAGCATTCCATCCTCCCAGCCCTGTGACAAGAGGAAGAGGATGGATAGGAGAAAAGAGCAACATTCAGTATCCTGGGTTATAATATATAAATCCAATACATGTTATAGATATATGAAATACAATACAATCCATTTGTCCTATATATACGTAGTCTATAGATAGGATCCGGATATCCTATATAAATATCCAATACGCTCATTGTCTATATATACAGTATTTAATGATGGGATGCCGGGATATAATATAAATTCCAAAGTCCCCTTGTCCTAATTATACCAGTATTCTGATACGATTAGATCCTGGGATATAATATATAATACCAATACAATCCCATTTGCCTATATATAAGTATTCTATAGATAGCGATCCTGTGTATATAATATAAATAATCCAATAGCTTACCTTGTCCTATATTACAGTATTTCATAGATAGGATCTGGTTTAAATACTACTAAATCCGAGATAGCGTCCAGTTGTCCCTATATATACAGTATTCTATAGGAAGGATCCTGGGATATAAATATATAAATCCAATACATCCCAGGTCCTATATATACAGTTCTATAGATAGATCCTGGGATATAATATATAAATCCAAACGTATTCCGTCATTGTCCTATATATACAGTATCTCTAAATTGGATCCTGGGATATAATATATAAATCCAATACGATCCCATTTGACTATATATACAGTATTCGATAGAGGGATCCTGGATAGTAATTATAAATCCATAGATCCATGTCATTATATATACATTATATAGGATGAGATCCTGGGAATATAATATATAATCAACCATACGTTCCATCCATTGTCCTATATATACAGTATTCTATAGATGGGCTTCATGTCGTTAATAATTAAATCAAGACGTCCCATTGTCTATTACGTTAATCTATAGATGGTGATCCTGGGGAATAAGAATATAAATCCAATACGTCCCATTGTCCTATATACAGTATCTATAGATGGGATCCTGTGATAAATATATAATCCAATACGTCCCATTGTCCTATATATACAGTATTCCTAAGATTAGAGCCTGATATATATAAATCCAATACGTCCCATTGTCCTATATATACAGTATTCTATAGATGGGATCCTGTGTATAATATATAAATCCAATACGTCCCTTGTCATATAAACAGGATTCTATGATGGGATCCTGGGTATAATATATAAATCCAATATGTGGAGTCCATTGTCCTATAATACAGTATTCTATAGATAGGATCCGTGGTATATAAGTTATATAATCCAATACAGTCCCATTGTCCTATATATACAGTTATTCTATAGATAGGATACTGGGATATAATATATAAATCCAATTACGTCCCATTGTCCTATATATACAGTATTCTATGGGATCCTGGTGATAATATATAAATCCAATCGTCCATTGCCTATATATCGTATTCTATAGATGGATCCTGGGATTAATATATAAATCCAATACGTCCCATTGTCCTATGTATACAATTATTCATAGATGGGATCCTGGGAATATAATATATAAATCCCATACGTCCCATTGTTCCTATATATACAGTATTCTATAGATAGGATCCTGGGTGCTCTATAATAAATCCAATACGTCCCATTGTCCTATATACAGTATTCTAAATAGAATTGGATCACTGTGATACTCTAATCCTTAGTATCCAATAGTCCCATTGTCCTATATATACAGTATTCTATAGATGGGATCCTGTGTTTATATAAACATCCAAGACGGTCCCATTTTTCCTATATATACAGTATTCTATAGATGGCGATCCGGGATTAATTATAAATCCAATACGTCCCATTGTCCTATAATACCAGTATTCTATAGATAGGATCCTGGGATATAATATATAATCCAATAACGTCCCATTGTCCTATTAATACGTATTCTATATAGATGGATCCGGGGTATAATATATAAATCCAATCGATCCATTGTCCTATATCTACAGTATTTCTATAATATGATCCGGGATATTAAAAATTATAATTTAATCCATACATCCCATTGTCCCATGTATACATATTCTCTAATCGTATCCTGGATATAATATATAACTCCACTACGTCCCATGTCCTTATATACGTATTCTATAAATAGGATCCGGATATATATATAATCCAATACGTCGCCATTGATATAGGACAATGGGATGTATTGGATTTATATATTATAACCCAGGATCCTATCTATAGAATACTGTATATATAGGACAATGGGACGTATTGGATTTATATATTATATCCCAGGATCCTATCTATAGAATACTGTATATATAGGACAATGGGATATAATATATAAATCCAATACGTCCCATTGTCCTATATATACAGTATTCTATAGATGGGATCCTGGGATATAATATATAAATCCAATACGTCCCATTGTCCTATATATACAGTATTCTATAGATGGGATCCTGTGTTATAATATATAAATCCAATACGTCCCATTGTCCTATATATACAGTATTCTATAGATAGGATCCTGGGATATAATATATAAATCCAATACGTCCCATTGTCCTATATATACAGTATTCTATAGATAGGATCCTGGGATATATCCCGTTTACTCCATAGACCACCTGACCAATGGCGCTGGGTGAGGAAACAGATCGGTGTTAGGCATTGCTACGCTGTGATATCTGGGTGTCCGATCAGGGTCACACACACCTATGTGCAGGGTAACTAATCCTCAGTAGGAGGAGAGAGATTGGTTCTCCTTCAATCTCTTACTTGCGCTCTTCCCTTAGGGCAGCCACCTGTCTCTCCAGCTCCGTGCACTGCAGGAAAGAATCAGATCCCAGGTCACAGAGTCTAGATCTTTACACATGGCTTAGGGAACGGAAAACAAAATGGTTTCCAGACAACGTAGCATTGCCGTGGAATGACCTTCCTTCAGAGGTTGGAGTTGCCCTGCCTGGTTCTGCAGCTACACGAGTCTCTGGTCATACCAGGTTACGAGACGAGACCTGATAAGAAACAAACTCCATTGTTAAAAACATAAAACACCCCCTAGAATAAAGATAATGTCAGTTCTTAATGCACCTGGTCAGCTGCTGCCTGTTCCCGGGTTTCTTTATGACCTGCCTTAGGGTTTCCATCTGGTCCTGTAGGGACACTACGTAGCTCCTCCTTTTCTCTTCAGCTCGTTGTCTTTCAGCTGGGACCTCGTGCTCCTCTCGCAAGGTTCTGTTCACAAGACAAGATGGTGGCGGAGAGGGAACATACATGTGTGACCCAGGGATAATGGAACCAAATGAATTCCGTCAGTTCTTACCTTCTCCAGTTTTCCTTTTCAGCTTTTAGGTCGACATTTCCTCCTCCAGTGCTTGCCAACCGCTCTCCATCTGCCTGCGGTCTCTTCTCGGACTTGGCTCGTGTCTGCTCTGTTCGGAAGTCTCCTGCCGCCCTGAAGGAGAAATGGACAGTTTCAGTGTTTGTACACAGGAGCCATGCACATCCTGCCAGCAGGGGACTCACCAATGAACTGCTGAACTTGCAGGGAGTGAGCTGGGACTGTGGACTCTCGACTTTCTGTAGGGCGACTTCCAATTGAATCCGGAGCTCCGTCTCTTTTTCTGATGGCTGTGACCTCCGAGCTGTAGGCTGGAAAGGAACTTGGCGGTCGCAGCTGCAAGATCTTCTGACACCTTTACTAGAGGCGAAACATTTAGTAGAGAAACATGGAGTGGCCACTCGAAATCCATGGGACACGCGGTTCTCCTGTATCTTCTACCATACAGACAAACATTACATTTACCCCATGTGATGAAGGGATCTAATGTAATAATAGGGGCTGCCAATCAGATGTTAGATCTGAAGTGGACCAGTAAAATAACTATCATCTGATTGGTTGCAGCAATTCAACAAGCCCAGAGGGATGTTTAAGTTATAATGTCATAATGAGGGCGGCGACTATAATGAATGGATATAAACAGGAGGTTTGTGTGGAGATGTTAGAATCCCGTTACAGCAGTGGGGGGAGATATAATATTATAAATGGTTCTGTTATTAGACCTTATATGAACGGAGCACTTAGAGAATCACAGGCAGTTTGTGGTAGCAGGATGGCGGAAATTATCTATTCCGATTCCTGTGCCCCTGTGAGAGATATGAAATGGAAGAATGGAGGTTATAGAGGAGAATGTTAACGAAGGAGAGGGGGAGCGTCTCACCTGGCACCAGCCCAAGTCCATTGCATGTGGGAAAGCCACAAAGCAGCGACAGTAAGAACAAGAGAGAGGTGAATCACACTTGCAAAGTCAGAGCAATCTGTGTACAGCAGTGACAGAGTTAAAACCATAACAAGAACCGAGAGTGAGTAATACAGACACGCTCATTACAGTACAGACACGCATGACACACGCCATATAGATTTTACAGATCAGTCAGTTGTTGTAGTTAGAAGTGTCCATAGGAGCCAATGAAAGATTGCTTGATATCAAAGGGCAGTAAAGGGACAGTAAAGGGACAGTAAAGGGCAACTCTTAACCCCAATGCAATCTCGTCGCGTTATAATGCCTAACACCTGGGCTGTGATATGCTAATTGGGATTTTCCAGGGTACATAATTGCCACAGATTCTTGTACAAGTCATTATGATTGAGAAAGCCGTCGGAGACAGCGAAACGCGAAGAACACATTCAAGACAGTGACAAAGACAACAATGAACAAGAGAACAATAAAAGACCCTCCCCCGCACAAAAACGGGTACCCGTATACGACACAATCCCCTCAGAAACCCACCAATCCCCCCTATCCACCCGTAACCCTACACACACGAACCACACAACAACCCCGTATACCCCACACAATCCCCGATATCTACCCCTGACTTACACAATCCCCTACACCACACACGACCCCGTTTATACGTACACATACCCCTATACCCCACACGATCCCCCGTATCACCCCTTGTAACCTTACACAATCCCCTATACCCCACACAATCCCCTGAGTATCACCCATATTACCCTACACACATTGCCCTATACCCACAACTATCCCCCGTTATCACCCCTATACCCTACACAATACCCTATACCTACACAATCCCCTATACCCCACACGATCCCCCAATATCACCCCTATCCATACACATCCTCCATTCCTGATCTGACCATTCCTTCTCCTGCACGGCATTCAGCATCTGGCCTGTGTGGTCTCGGCTGTCGTCTTTTAAAGGTCATTTCGCTGCTCCATCAGCAAAATTACTCTGCCATGTACCTGGGAGGGAAAGGACAGAATGGGCCCTGCATTTACATAGCCACATAAGAATACAATAAGTAAAATAACATTGGTCTGAGCTATTCATGGGACGTAGGTGAAAACTTCCCGTAATCGATACATTTTCAACTTACTGCTGAGCGATCCAGTTCTTCCAGAACCGCCTTTCCAGTTCTTCTTCGTTGAACGGCATACGTTGGCAAAACTGACGAGCCCGGTGGTTAGGTGGTAAATGATCGTTATGACAGCCGCGAAGAAGACACAGAAAGGCGGCCCTGAAGAATTGACCTGAATATCGGGGACCGGGTCGGCCGGTAAGATCTAAGTACGGGAAACCTTTACCCGTATTATTCTCCATTAACTCCACCGCAACGCAGAGCGACACATAATTACATATTAAATAGAATTATCCCATCGGGCAGTTTTTGTCCGATGGGCAATCGATCGTATGACCGCAGATCGTGGATGGATTGTAGGGTTTATGGCCACCTTTGAAAGTCAATCGGGTGAACTTTTCATTCGGCTCGATGGCAGATACAGCCTCCTCCCATAAAATACTCTGAGAGCAGGATGGGGCCCATCATAGTTTTGGTGGGGCCCATATTCCATAATCACTAATATACTAGTGATTTGCTCAGTTGAGTCCTCAGTGCATGTCCCTGTATTCTGTCTGCATTGACCCCCTCCATCCTGCATGATTCCCCCCTCATGTATGTGCTCCCCCTCCATGTCTGCATGCTCCCACTCATGTTGCATGCTCCCCCTCATGTCTGCAGTCCCCTCCATGTCTGCATGCTCCCCCTCCTGTGCATGCTCCCCCTCCATGTCTGATGCTCCTCCCTCCATGTCTGCATGCTCCCCCCTCCATGTCTGCATGCTCCTCCCTCCATGTCTCATGCTCTCCCCCAGTCTGCATGTCTTCATTCTCTCCTCCATGTCTGACATGCTCGCTATCAACAGCCCTAAAGTTTCCCTTTCAGCCCCACGTCAATTACTTTTGGTTACGGTTGATCAGTCCCCGATTTCACGTTCTGCTCCTCGATTGCGGCTACTTTGTCCAGACCTCGGTTTCAGACGCTCATTTTCCTGGCAGATACAGAATAAAAAGGGACTTGCGGTTTAAATACCAGATACGGGTAATATAGATGGTCCATGTGTCCAGGATTTAAAGGAGAAACTAAACCTTTGTTTCACTAGGTGATTATTTAATGAAATGAACCCTATCCGACCTGAATGATCCTCTGAATGTTGTTCATTATCATCGCACTCTCCATGGTGATAGACGTGATGCCTGGAAGTAAGTGAGTGGCCCGGACGAACTCTCCTTCTGCAAATTGTCAACCGTACGGGGAACATCAGGAGTGGGTGACCTGGAGGGAGGGGTTAAGGCAGAGCGATCCCTATGGAGCGTTCATCTCACCTTGGACCGCCAAGTTATCAATCTTATCGCCTATTTTGCCAACGGACATTCGTATTTCCGTGCTGTGTTGTCTCGCCTCCGTCATCAGAAAAGACATCACGTCGCCCGAGGCTTCAAAAGAAGAAAAATTGGGTGTGAAAATCCAGACAACAGGGCTAAATATATAAATAAACAGAGTTATTAATACGCCCCCTAGAACAGATTTGACCCTTTAGCCTTCTGTATCTCCAGATCGGGGAGGAAGCGAATGAAGGTGGAACGTACCTTGGTACGGAGCAGGCGGCTGTAGCTGAGGCGGGGGTACATGGGGCTCATGGTCTGTATCTGAGTGGCGGGATTGGGTGCGTATGGATATGCATTGGGTTGTATGGCTGTAAGACAGATACACATCACTGCTCTACATCGATATATGAACTATCCAGCAGGGAGATAAAATCCCTATACAGTGCACTATAGATCACGTTACCTGGAAAGCAGTCGCCGCCCCGGACGTGATGGGCTGAGCTGATTGGCCCTACAGGTAATAGAGCAGTTGACGTCCCCTGTAGTGACGGTGCAGGTTGGAGATGTGAACCTGAACAGTCCAATCGGAGAAATGGAGGTAGGTCACATGAACACAACTATCCACAGCCCCACACAGCTAATGGCCCAATGCAAAGTGCAGGATTCAGCCACAATCAGTGATCAGGTCTAACCTGTTCTATTTAATACTCAGTTCATGGTTAATTAATGTACCTTACCTGCGGGAGTGACATGGGTGTTCGCCGTGTGGCTAATCTGAGGTGTGGGTGAATAGGCAGTGGGGCAGGCGGGTGAGGAGAGGCCCTCTGTGTATTGGATCTGCAACAGAAAATGGACTTTAATTCATTACTGTTAAAGTGTGATTGGAAAGAAAATAAATCACAGAATGCCAAGTGCTGCAAAGGGGACATTGGACCAACCTCTATTTCCGAATCGCTGGAGTCCGGCTGCGGTTTGTGCCAGGCAGGAAAGGCAGCATTGTTGCCCCATCTTGGCCCTCCTGGAAATCAGCTTGGCTTTGGCTACATCTGGATTCTAAAAAGGAAACCGGGAGTCAAAAATCAGGACAAAATGGAGTCACATAGGCCAAGGAAGAGATCTGATCTTTTTAGGTTAAATCTTAGAGACTTCAATGTAACTGTAACACATTTCTATCTGATGGCTGTTTCTGTTTCTGTTCTGAAGGAGATTTACTGGCCTCATAGTTTACAAGACGGACAAATGTAAGTGACACTGACACTGGCTGTAGGTCATTAATGTGTAGGTTGTAGCTCTGTGTGTGTTCTGCCAATGGGCCGCAAACTCTCACAACCTCCAGTCTATACAAACGCAAGTAATACAAGACAAGTAATGTGAGTGGTTACTCACCGCAAGCTGCTCAATGATAGAGTTAGACTTGGCTCGGACCACAGCCTCCCTGTAAAGTACGGAGGACAATGTCACATGTCTATAAATCCATAACACCTTAAAGGAGGAACTAAGGTCACTGTTAAATCACCATCCTTCCCATCTTAAGAAACAAAGCTATTAGCATGTCATGAATTACTGGATCATCGCCAGGCAGGATATCTAGCCCTTAACCAGGTTTGGGAGGGATGGAGGATGGCGGCTGTGATAAGGTCTCAGTGGGCTGAGTGTCTGGGAAGAGACATGGGGAACCCGGGATCCAGTACTTGTCTGTCAGACCCATGATCCTTCATTCATCTGCAAAAAGTAAAATACGACCATTTGTGCAACATCAGGACCGAACAATCAGGTGACAGGAGAGGATCTTCCTATCCGCAAAACTAACAGTAAAACACCATGAAGATTATCACATCCAGAAAACACACAAAGTATAACGACTCACCCGTTTAATTTCCACCTCGAATACCAGGGTGGCGTTGGGAGAAATCCGCCCAGAGACTCCTGGGATCCGTAACCCATGCTGGGGGATAATGAGAAGTCGTTTTCCCCCTTTCTTCATTCCAGCTTCATCCCCAGCCCTGGACAAGAGGAAGAGGTGGATAGGAAAAAGAGCAACATTCAGTATCCTGGTTATAATATATAAATCAATACATCCCATGTCCTATATTACAGTATCTAAGATAGGATCCTGGGATAAATATATAAATCATACTCCCATTGTCCTAATATACAGTATCTATAGATAGGATCCTGGGATATAATATATAAATCCATACGTCCCATTGCCTATATACAGTATTCTATAGATAGGATCCTGGGATATAATATAAATCCAATACATCCCATTGTCCTATAATACAGATTCTTAGATAGGATCCTGGGATAATATAAATCCAATACGTCCATTGTCCTATAATACAGTATTCTATAGATAGGATCCGGGATATAATATATAATCCAATACGTCCCATTGTCCTATATATACAGTATTCTATAGATAGGATCCTGGATATAATTATAATCCAAACATCCATTGTCCTATAATACAGTTATCTATAGATGGATCCTGGGATATAATATATAAATCCAATACGTCCCATTGTCCTATATATACAGTATTCTATAGATAGGATCCTGGGATATAATATATAAATCCAATACATCCATTGTCATATATACAGTATCTATAGATAGGGATCCTGGGATATAATATATAAATCCATACATCCATTGTCCTATATATACAGTATCTATAGATAGGGATCCTGGGATAATATATAAATCCAATACGTCCATTGTCTATATATCAGTATTCTATAGATGGATCCTGGTTAAATATATAAATCCAATACTCCCATTGTCCATATATACAGTATTCTATAGATAGGATCCTGGGATATAATAATAAATCCAATACGTCCATGTCCTATATACAGTATTTATAGATGGATCCTGGGATATAATATATAATCCAATACGTCCCATTGTCCTATATATACGTATCTATAGATAGGATCTGGGATTATAATATATAAATCCAATACGTCCCATTGTCCTATATATACAGTATTCTATAGATGGGATCCTGTGTTATAATATAAAATCCAATAGTCCCATTGTCCTATATATACAGTATTCTATAGATGGGATCCTGGGTATAATATATAAATCCAATACGTCCCATTGTCCTATATACAGTATTCTATAGATGGATCCTGGGATATAATATATAATCCAATACATCCCATTGTCCTATATATACAGTATTCTATAGATGGATCCTGGGATATAATATATAAATCCAATACGTCCCATTGTCATATATACAGTATTCTATAGATGGATCCTGGGTATAATATATAAAATCCAATACGTCCCATTGTCCTATATATACAGTATTCTATAGATGGGATCCTGTGGTAAATATATAAATCCAATACGTCCCATTGTCTATATACAGTATTCTATAGATGGGATCCTGGATTATAAATATAAATCCAATACGTCCCATGTCCTATATATACAGTATTCTATAGAGGGATCCTGTGTTATAATATATAAATCCATACGTCCATTGTCCTATATATACAGTATTCTATAGATGGGATCCTGGGAATATTATATAAATCCAATACGTCCCATTGTCCTATATATACAGTATTCTATAGATGGGATCCTGTGTTATATATATAAATCCAATACGTCCCATTGTCCTATATATACAGTATTCTATAGATAGGATCCTGGATATAATATATAAATCCAATACGTCCCATTGTCCTATATATACAGTATTCTATAGATGGATCTGGGATATAATATATAAATCCAATACGTCCATTGTCTATATATACAGTATTCATAGATAGGATCCTGGGATATAATATAAATCCAATCATCCATGGTCAATATATACAGTATTTATAGATAGGATCCTGGGATATAATATATAAATCCAATACGTCCCATTGTCCTATATACAGTATTCTATAGATAGGATCCGGGATATAATATATAAATCCAATACGTCCCATTGTCCTATATATACAGTATTCTATAGATGGATCCTGGGATATAATATATAAATCCAATACGTCCCATTGTCCTATATATACAGATTTCTATAGATGGGATCCTGTGTTATAATATATAAATCCAATACGTCCATTTGCCTATTATACAGTATTCTATAGATGGGATCCTGGGATATAATATATAAATCCAATACGTCCATTGTCCTATATATACAGTATTCTATAGATGGGATCCTGGGATATAATATATAAATCCAATACGTCCCATTGTCCTATATATACAGTATTCTATAGATGGATCCTGGGATATAATATAAAATCAATACGTCCCATTGTCCTATATATACAGTATTCTATAGATGAGGATCCTGGGAATAATATATAAATCCAATACGTCCCATTGTCCTTATATACAGTATTCTTAGATGGGATCCTGGTTATAATAATAAATCCAATACGTCCCATTGTCCTATATATACAGTATTCTATAGATAGGATCCTGGGATATAATATATAAATCCAATACGTCCCATTGTCCTATATATATACAGTATTCTATAGATGGGATCCTGTGTTATAATATATAAATCCAATACGTCCCATTGTCCTATATTACAGTATTCTATAGAGGGATCCTGGGATATAATATATAAATCCAATACGTCCCATTGTCCTATATATACAGTATTCTATAGATGGGTCCTGGTATAATATATAATCCAATACGTCCCTTGTCCTAATTACAGTATTCTATAGATGGGATCCTGGATATAATATATAAATCCAATACGTCCCATTGTCCTATATATACAGTATCTATAGTAGGGATCCTGGTGTATATATATAATATCCAATACGTCCTGTCTATATATACAGTATTCTATAGATAGGATCCTGGGATTATAATATATAAATCCAATACGTCCCATTGTCACTATATACAGTATTCTATAGATAGGATCCTGGGATATAATATATAAATCCAATACGCCATTGTCCTATATAACAGTATTCTAGAGTAGGATCCTGGGATATAATATATAAATCATACATCCATTGTCCTATATATACAGTATTCTATAGATAGGATCCTGGGATATAATATATAAATCCAATACATCCCATTGTCCTATATCTACAGTATTTATAGATAGGATCCTGGGATATAATATATTAAAATCCAATACTCCATGTCCTATATATACAGTATTCTATAGATAGGATCCTGGGATATAATATATAAATCCAATACATCCCATTGTCCTATATATACAGTATTCTATAGATAGGATCCTGGGATATAATATATAAATCCAATACAATCCCATTGTCCTATATATACCAGTATTCTATAGATAGGATCCTGGGATATAATATATAAATCCAATACATCCCATTGTCCTATATATACAGTATTCTATAGATAGGGTCCTGGGATATATTGGATTAATCTAGATCCGCTGACTGACATCAAATTACAAAGAGGATAGTTACAGTTCAGACATTTCCCACTGTTAGAAACATAAATAAACCTTAATGACTTTTCCAGATCCCAGTTTCAGACGTAGCAGTTTGTCCTTCTGTAGATTCGAGTCAAACACCTAGAAATCACAGAGACAATTTCACCCACATAGAAAGACACACAGCACACTACACAAATACATTCACATCTTCACGTAACAGAATGCGCCAATAGTACCACGTTAATGTTACTGGCCCTTTAATACTGAACTACAGGATGTAGAATTATCTGGTGGAAACCCACAAGGCGGCTCCCACATCTCCTGTTTAAGAAATACCAAGCTCTGGGTTCTGATTATAAGATTTGGAAAGGGTCCCCAGTTACCCATAATGCATGGCAATATAGACTCGAAATACCAGCGATGCATTATTACCAAACAGACAGGATCACCCTGAATGTACCTGACCCAATTCTTGGTTTTGAAATAACCATCCTGTATAGGCCACTTCCAAAAGGTCTCCGACTTCAGCCCCCTGCCCGTCCCCCGGCAGCAAATCCTGGACGAGTACAACATCCAGAGAGGGCGAGCAATTAAACTTGGCAATGCAGACCTGCAAAAAGAACCAATCAGGGTCTCTGGCTACTGGGGAGAATAGAAATACATTTTATAAAGGGAACAGAGCCCAATTTCGTTTGTCTGGTGACTATTAATTACTAAGGGGATTTTTTCTGATTGATCTGTAGAGTCTGGTCAATTCAATTGAGAAGTTGACCCATGTATGGCCTGTTCCTGGTCTATAGACTGCGCTACAATATTGGGCAGTCTATCGAACAGAAACTGACAATACAATCAGCATTTACAGTATCGTGGTTCACCTGCCCAAGATAGATGGTGACCAGTAGTGAAATAGAATTTATATAATCCTCCCCTGTCCCTTTAACTGACACTCACATTGCCCTCTTTTACCTGTTTACTGAAATCAACCGCAGACACTTCAGATTCGAACATGATGGACCAGTTTTGCCTTTGGTCATCGTAGAAAGCGGCGTAGTTATTGGGCTGGACCTAAAAATGGCAACAAAATTGGACAGTGATTTAAACTATCCATCACCAGACCCCCAACAAAACTATAACAGGGCCCTCCTTCCAGTGCCAGGGGCTGTATCTGGTGCAGTAAGAGGCAGGGTCTGCTCCCATAGCACTTACACCTCCGCTCTCATAACTGCTCATAAACAGGGTTTAAAAGGATCAGCGTAGATTGAGACACGTGTGTCACTAACCGTAAAAACAAAAGCCACATGGATCTTGGCCGCTGTCACTGGCTGCTGCTGACTGACATATAAAAGGATCCTGTACTGGATTGGAGAGAAAGTGACAGAATAAATAACCAACCAGAGTACAGCAATATAAAGTTAGGACCAATGAACATGGAGGGGAAAAATATCTGCTGCTTAACTGTGATGAGCCAGGCCCCCACTCACCTCCTTAGTTGTGTGGTTCCCCAGGACAGCGGCACCGAACTTTCCTTGTTTCACATACTGCCCATTAATACTGTAAAATAGGGGGGGAAATGCTGAACTGCAACACTCAACTTTAACTGTTGATGAACAGTCTCTCAGACAGAATTTCCATTCATTCATTCATTAAGACTCGGACAGTTGTGTCATTCAATCCTGATAGAGTTTGTGGTTAGTAGTATAACCCTGTGCTATACAATGGCTCCTACTACACACTGTCATTTTACAAGCTTTTAGCCTCTAGAGAATGTGCTCACATCTGTGTGTGGGACAGGAAGTTCCCTTGTACAGATGACTGAGGATGCTGGGAATCCCAATTTAGCGACAGTCCAGAAGCATGGATGTATCTTATCCCAGGGAGGTCACCCGAACAAGCAGCTATTGCTATAGTGTTAGATTCCCAGGCACTGAGCAATTTAGCAATATTCAATCCAGGAAGGCAAAAGTAATTATTTCAATATATTAAAGATAAATTCTAAGTTCTCCTTTAAAATAAATAGAAGTTTGTGAGTGCAGTGATCCTCAAACTATGTTCTGAAAACTACAACTCCCAGCATTCCTCAGAGGGAAGCCATAGAATTGGACTTACAATCTGTAGGCATGAACTGCTGTGGCATAGAGTACCGCCGGTGCGGAACTAGGAACAACTGATCCGGTAGGCTTGGTGGGTTTTGGACCTAAGAAAAGAAACCAGAGGGGATGAATTATAGTATGATTTATACCTAATACTCCTATAATGACATTATTGCTGATTTTATGGAAGAAATACAAGTCAGGGAAAAAGTCTTACCAACAGCTCCGGAAGCTTTCTTCGGTTGTTTTGGGGCAGTATAATGGAAAGACTCATTCCCTTGTCCGGACACGGTTTGATCCATCCCAAAAAGAGAGGCCAACTTTGCCCTGATAGAGGAAAAATGTAAAGAGGAAGTCAAATGCACCAAATAATTACAGATTAGTTTATGACATCACATTAATAAAGTGATGTCACTTCAAACACAATAAACAACCCCAGTCCCTAACCACGCGACTGCCTTGTTCAGTTCATAAAACATAACCGACAACCAAGCAACATTAATGAGAGAACACAGACAACCCATGATGAGTGAGACACCCACCCGTGTCTGAATTGCCAGCAATAGTCTGTTCTCCATGCACTGGACATGCTCTGGGATTAGGTTTGACTCCACAGTCCGATCACTGCTAAAGTAGCAGCCCAGCCTTTCACACCCCCATGTGGTATGTGGAAAGGGGGAGAAAAATCATCCAAACAAATACAAGACAGCATCTTAAGGCAGATCCCTGGCAGAGGGTGGAAGCAGAATATCTGTCCCGTCATACGGATCCTCTAATAACATTAATGCAAACCAGCTGACACCGATTAAAGTGACCTTGTTCCACAGGAGTTTAATAAGAATTTCAAAAAGGAAATCTCTTTAAATAAACAATCACTGTTTCTGTATTCCCTACCCTCTGTGTGTAGAATGACACCATGGCATTTTAATGGTCTTTATACATTGTTTTAGTTATATACTAACCATCCGTTAAAACTTTTAAAACATAAAGCAATTTTGATAAATGTAATCTTATCCACGTGACCTCAATTAAAGAATCACGGACCATGTCTAAAGATAATTTCTTCCTGAGGGGAGGTGGGTTGGATTTTATAATTGGCTGGTATGGAGAACACAGAAGGGTTTATATTGACGGACAAAATGTCATTTAGAAAATATTCACTAGAATTTCAGAGATTTTATGTCCAGGTTCAACAACACAAAGGATAATGCCATTCTGCACCACATGGTATCCAAACTACAGGGCAAGCAACTAATACCAGGCACCTAAACCTACAACCCGTAGTGACATCTAACTGAGCCTGAATGGACACAATAAGAATTAAAGGTGTATTGAATATAATTGTGGAAGTCAGGCAGGAGAGAAATGACAGTTCCTCTTTTCCCCTACACTCCTATTCCTACCTCTAACGTGGCTGTAATTGGTCTACAAACCAAACCCTATATAGGGAAACTACTCCCGTCCTGTCTATGGCTGCCTCCTGATCCAATCTCGCCCTGTTCCTGGCAGTATAATGTTGGCAAAAAGTAGAAATAAAATCCATAGGAGGGCTGATCACAATCCAAAAGTGGCGTTGTTTATAAAAGTGCATCAAAAACTCGCCACATTACATGTTTAGAACCAATAGGTTCTTTGTCAAGTTACAAACCGAACCCCTTGACTGGCAGGAACAAAACATCGCATTAAAGGCCAAATCCACACAGAAACCATCACAGGTGGGTACAATACCCCACACTAGCTGGGAAGTCTGGGAAGTACTATAAGGGCTAGGCCACACTAACGCGTTTCACACCCATGTGATATGGGCGGTGAAACGCCTGTTCCGTGTATACGAGGGGTTAATCAGAGATCACAGAATGGAATGTTTGGATAAAGCGGTCGGTTCATTTAACTTTCTCCGTCATTTTATTGATACTGACAGGTGCAGTTGGGTTTCCCTGCTCTACTGAAAAAATACAACTCCCAAAATGCCATGCTGACTACATCTCCCAGAATGCCATGCTGACTACATCTCCCAGCATTCCATAGCCTCTGCACAGCTGTTACTGACAGTTCCCAGCATTCCATGCTAACCATTGCAGTTTACTACATTTCCCAGCATGCCCTGCTGTGTACTAATCTACCATTGCCGTTTACTACAATTCCCAGCATGCTCTGTTGTGTACTAATCTACCATTGCAGTTTACTACATTTCCCAACATGCCCTGTTGTGTACTAATCTACCATTGCAGTTTACTACATTTCCCAGCATGCCCTGTTGTGTACTAATCTACTTCATTTAGTGTATATGTCCTGCAGCTCATTGTCATCTTTACATAAAACAGGACACCGTCTCGTTAACCTTACAAACGATAAAAACATTAGAATAAGAACCAGATGGATGATTTAGGGGTACGGTGATGGAGGGGTTGCCATACGCTTCGCTTCCCGTATATTATTGTAAATATATAATAGTGTATATCGAATCCAAGAAACGAAAATTCCTCAATTCTAGAATATTCACTGCAAATATGAAACCTTTGCGTTCCCACTGTCGCACAGACCGGCAGGGGAAGGTTAAAACAGGCTTACCTTACAGTGGGTTAGGGGATCTCCTGCACATACCAATCATTCAAACTCCCCAAGACACAGTGATCCCTGCTCAAGCCTTTATATCCACTGTCCACTGGTATGACGTCCACGGAGACGCCCATTCGCAACACATCTGATATTTGTCATGTGATTCTCTGAGTTGCTCCTAATTCGCCAACTCCTCCTGCACTCCAGACCTTTAACCCCTTCCTCCCAGGGAAACCACACACGCATGACAGTGACCATTGACGCCTGCGCATTTCCAGCCCCATATTCTCCCACCCCTTTATTTCTATTGGTCGTATTTCTCTGTACCACCCCATATAAAACTAACACGGTCCGATTAATATTACAGACATTGTCACATCCGAACTCTTTCTGTAAGTTCTAAATATTCGAAGGGAATAAACCCCAACTGGGTATCTGCCGTGCTCACTACTCGCATTCTATTCGCACGTGTGTGGCGCCACGGAACTGCTTCTACACTGCTTTCCCCCCATTGAAACGTGAGCAGCTCACAATGTTAAGCATGTAGAGATTGAAACATTGTGTAGAGTATTTTAGTTTACATTGCTCTGACGTGGAATGAAGGGTGGTGGTATCAGTTGTAAGAATGTGTATTTTTATATTTAATGTTTCTCATCCCTCCTATACTTCCTGCTGTGTCCTATATAACATTGACAGAGAACATTAATAGGTTTTTTTTGTGTGTATTAAATAACATGGGGGATAACGTGGTCCTTTGCATATAAAACCTAGATATGAAAGCCACGCGGGTGTGGCCACGTTAACAGCCCGGGCTCAGATCAATATTTACATAATGATAATCTGTGCCCAAGTTGCATCCTGGTAAAATAATGAAATTGAATGAGTCCATTTATTGGGTGGAGATTGCGGTACTTTATCACCAATAAGGAAAGGTACAGGATTTATGTGTGAGGTGAGGCCTTTGCGATTCAGCAAATCTCGTCTCTGCAGAGAACATATCTTCCTGTACCCATCACTATGCACTGCCTGCTCGTCTACAAGGTACAATCTATCCTACTGGGCCCATATAAATTAAACACTGTAAAACCTTTAAATATCATGTAGCCAGGACTTAATGTGACAGAGCAACAGTTGCTGTGGAGGTCTATGATTGAAATATTAGCGTTCCCAATAACAATAATCCTTTACTGCACAAGGATTTCCCTGTCCTGTTCGCCCTGTATTAATTTCAGACACACAAGAAGATTTAACAGTGTTGAAAACAATCTCCTGTTGCCCCCACAAACCCAAAGTTTATTTCCTACAAGCGTGAAGAAAAAGAAAGCAGAAAATCCACAAGTAAAGTTTAAAACAAATGAAAACATTTACAAACTTTCTCTTTTGCCAGGAACAGAATTACCACAGTCTGTTTTCCTGGTTTGACAATCATAGCAATGCTGCTGGCTAGAAAATAAATGACAGGAACAAGCAGCCTTTTGAAAGTCTTATCAGGGTATCCATATGTTGTATATGCATCTGTATAGAAACAGTCGTACATAGAGAGTGATAGTGGGGGTCAGGGGGTGTGGCCACTAGGTGCACATGCTCACCAGCTCTTTGAGAATACATGGGTTGTGAGATGTACTGGCACACGGGAAACCATTCTTAAGAGTGCATACACCTGCATCATGTTGCATGTGAACCTTGTAATCCCCTTCCCAGAAACATGTATGGGATTGTCAGCCATGCCCCCACACACAGGAGAACTTTATTGTATTGTCTCTCTCTCAAATAAAGGGAGCTGATACTTCCAACTGCAATTTATGGAGGTTAATACAGATCAATAGCTACTCCTTACGGTGTACACATAATGCAACTTACTAGAGAAAATAAGAGTTTAGTATCTCCTTTAAGTGATTTTCCTTATCCTGTTTTGGGAAACGAACAATTCGGACCAGAACATACAACTCTGTGTAAACTCTAGAGGCTTATCAGTCCCTCTTAAACATTGTATAATATAACTTCACAAAAACTTTTATATAAGAAGATTATGAAGATAGTACTACCAGGGTTGTGCTAAAATCTCTGTACCCCACATTAGTGGGTTCCCCCAACATTCCCCTTTAATAGAGAGGATTATGGGTAATGTACCGTACAGGGCCGTGTATGAAATCTCCGTACCCCACATTAGGTGTGTTCCCCCAACATTCCCCTTTATATGGAGTATTATGGGTAATGTACCGTACAGGCCGTGTATGAAATCTCCGTACCCCACATTAGGTGTGTTCCCCAACATTCCCCTTTATATGAGAGGATTATGGTAATGTACGGTACAGGGCCGTGTATGAATCTCCTTACCCCACATTAGGTGTGTTCCCCAACATTTCCCCTTATATAGAGAGGATTATGGGTAATGTACTTACAGGCCGTGTATGAAATCTCCGTACCCCACATAGGTGTTGTTCCCCCAACATTCCCTTTAAGATATAGAGGATTATGGGTAATGTACCGTACAGGCCGTGTATGAAATCTCCGTACCCCACATTAGGTGTGTTCCCCCAACATTCCCCTTTATAGAGAGGATTATGGGTAATGTACCGTACAGGCCGTAGTAGAAATCTCCCGTACCCCGCATTAGTGTGGTTCCCCAACATTCCCTATATAGAGAGGATTATGGGTAATGTCCGTACGGGCCGTGTATGAATCTCCGTACCCCCATTAGGTGTGTTCCCCACATTCCCCTTTATATAGAAGGATTATGGGTAATGTAACCGTACAGGGCCGTGTATGAAATCTCCGCCCCCCACATTAGGTGTGCCCCCACATTCCCCTTATATAAGAGTTATGGTATATGTACCGACAGGGCCGTGTATGAAATCTCCGTACCCCACATTAGGTTGTTCCCCAACCTTCCCCTTTATATAGAGAGGATTATGGGTAATGTACCGTACAGGGCCGTGTATGAAATCTCCGTACCCCACATTAGGGGTGTTCCCCAACATTCCCCTTTATATAGAGAGGATTATGGGTAATGTACCGTACAGGGCCGTGTATGAAATCTCCGTACCCCACATTAGGTGTGTTCCCCAACATTCCCCTTTATATAGAGAGGATTATGGGTAATGTACCGTACAGGGCCGTGTATGAAATCTCCGTACCCCACATTAGGTGTGTCCCCAACATTCCCCTTTATATAGAGAGGATTATGGGTAATGTACCGTACAGGGCCGTGTATGAAATCTCCGTACCCCACATTAGGTGTGTTCCCCAACATTCCCCTTTATATAGAGAGGAATTATGGGTAATGTACGTACAGGGCCGTGTATGAAATCCGTACCCCACATTAGGTGTGTTCCCCAACATTCCCCTTATATAGAGAGGATTATGGGTAATTTACCGTACGGGCCGTGTATGGAATCCCGTACCCCACATTAGGTGTGTGCCCCAACATTCCCCTTTATATGAGAGGATTGGTAATGTACGTACAGGGCCGTGTATGAATCTCCGTACCCCACATTAGGTGTGTCCCCAACTTCCCCCTTTATATAGAGAGGATTATGGTAATGTACGTACAGGGCCGTGTATGAATCTCCGTACCCCACATTAGGTGTGTCCCCAACCATTCCCTTTATATAGAGGATTATGGTAATGTACCGTACAGGCCGTGTATGAAATCTCCGTACCCCACATTAGGTGTGTCCCCAACATTCCCCTTTATATAGAGAGGATTATGGGTAATGTACCGTACAGGGCTGTGTATGAATCTCCGTACCCACATTAGTGTGTCCCCCCAACATTCCCTTTATATAGAGGATTATGGGTAATGTACCGTACAGGGCCGTGTATGAATCTCCGTACCCCACATTAGGTGTTCCCCACATTCCCCTTTATATGAGAGAGGATTATGTAATGTACCGTACAGGGCCGTTTGGAATCTCCGTACCCCACTTAGGGTGTTCCCCAACATTCCCCTATATAAGAGGATTATGGGTAATGTACCGTACAGGCTGTATGAAATCTCCGTACCCCACATTAGGTGTGTCCCCCAACATTCCCTTTATATAGAGAGGATTATGGGTAATGTACCGTACAGGGCCGTGTATGAAATCTCCGTACCCCACATTAGGTGTGTCCCCAACATTCCCTTTATATAGAGAGGATTATGGGTAATGTCCGTCAGGGCCGTGTATGAAATCTCCGTACCCACATAGGTGTGTCCCCCAACATTCCCTTTTATATAGAGGATTATGGTAATGTACCGTACAGGCGTGTATGGAATCTCCGTACCCCACTTAGGTGTTCCCCCAACATTCCCCTTTATATAGAGAGGATTATGGGTAATGTACCGTACAGGGCCTGTATGAATCTCCGTACCCCCATTAGGTGTGTTCCCCAACATTCCCCTTATATAGAGAGATTATGGGTAATGTACCTGTACAGGGCCGTGTATGAAATCTCCGTACCCCATTAGGTGTGTTCCCCCATTCCCCTTTATATAGAGAGGATTATGGGTAATGTACCGTACAGGGCCGTGTATAAATCTCCGTACCCCACATTAGGTGTGTCCCCCACATTCCCTTTATAGAGAGGATTATGGTAATGTACCGTACAGGGCGTGTATGAAATCTCCGTACCCCACATTAGGTGTGTTCCCCAACATTCCCCTTTATATAGAGAAGATTATGGGTAATGTACCGTACAGAGCCGTGGCTGAAATCCCTGCATCCTAACGTAAACCCACATTAAGTGTATTTCCATTAGGTAAATAACCCAAGACCACACTGTATTTTGTAACCCACTTTCTAACCCACTGTCTCCATTACAGAAACACAATTGAATATTCTGTGTGATTTATAAAGCTCGTGTCCAACGTTCCCCATATGTACACATAGGATGGGGTAAGAATGTACATTTTTAACTGGCACCAGATACTTCCCGCCTTACAGCCAAATAAATAAAGAAAACAAGTAGCGATCCCTTCCTTCCATCCAATACGGGACAATACCTGGCTCAGGACATTTTGTCCACGGACCACGTATGACACGGCCAGCCGATATTTAATAGACACTCTTTCTATATGGCCACACTGCCGTGTCAATCTCTTCCAAATGGCAATAAATCATTCCGCAAGAACGGTAAAAATATAGTAACCACCGGCAATATTATCACCAAACACAGTTATAATGGAACATAGGACGTAAACAGATAAACAACGCACTGCGCTACGGAGCGGTATCGACCTTCTTACGTCACGCTATGACACGTGTTGCACATCTACAATTAGCCCCACTGTGCGTTTCGTCCGCTTGCGTTTTTTCGATCTTCAATTACATTTTATTCGAGTAACCAGCGGTGTAGGTGAATGCGTGCACACTTTATGGTCTGTAGTACGATGTAAGAAAAGAAAGACAAACGCCAACGCATTTTACCCACAGTAGTAACACGACAAGCGGACACAAAAGCAAACACAATCGCACTCGTTTTTCAAAGTCCAGTTGAACGACATCTGAACTGACACACACACTGTACAATCCGACCAATTCAATCCTGTAAAATGAATCAACTCTTCTCCTGGGACAAAGTTCTATCAGTTACATTTCCGAGTTCAAATCTAAATTATTGGTACAGGCTGCCAAACTTCTCACCAATCTTTACCATGATTACCAATCATTAACCAAAAACACTTCCAGCGGAATCTATAATGTTTGTTACAGCTACATTTAGTTCCCCTTTAAATAACCGTCTGATTGCAGACAGACTAAACTGGGGACATCTTGGTTAAAGAAATCCTTTAAAGAGGTGAGGTCTCTGTTTGTTTTTACTTTAATCCCGGGCGACTCTCCAAAAAGGGAATTAAAGAAGTGAAATCTGGCATTAGGAAACCTATTAAAGGTGTAATCACCTCCGATCCAATGTTAAGTAGGTGGATTACGGAGAAAGTCAATGATCATGTTTTGGTTTGTCTGTGATACTGGTTGGCACAGTGTAGGTATCACTGCAAGATATAATGGATACAACAGAGCCAGTGACCAGCTGTAGGAAATATCGATATAACAGCCACACAGAGCCAGTGACCGACTGTAGGAAATATCGATATAACAGCCACACAGAGCACATTGACCAGCTGTAGGAAATATCGATATAACAGCCACACAAGCCAGTACCAGCTGTAGGAATATCGATATAACAGCCACACAGAGCCAGTGACCGAGCTGTGGAAATATTCTCTCCTGGGTCAATGCTAAATCCTCCACCCTCAAGTACAATACAGTTAAATAACACGCATATTTGAAAACATCTTAATGAGTAGGATTAGGAAAGAAATGTCAGAATGAATAACCAACACACCTTATATTATATTATTACAATGGTGGATTCATTTTATTAGACATTTCAGACTATTCTAGGAGAATTATTGTAGAAATATCAATTGTTCAGGTAGCCAGTTCCTAACAAGTCGGTGGAAATCTCTCTGTATGGTTATTCACGTGTGTAGATTTCTAGTTGATCCTCCAGCCCTGAGCTACTATAACTGGATCCTCACCCCTGGGCTATACATAAACTGGATCCTTCCAGCCCTGGTCTCCTATAAACAACTATCTGGGATCCTCCATCTGGGCTACTATAAACACTCACTATCTAGGCCATCCATCCTGGGCTACTATAAACACTCACTATCTGGGATCCTCCAGTCTGGGCTACTATAACACTCACTATCTGTGATCCATCCAGTCCCGGGCTACTATAAACACTCCACTATCTGGGATCCTTCAGTCCTGGCTACTATAAACTGGGAATCCTTCATCCAGCCCTGGGCTACATAAAACTGGGATCCTTCCAGCCCTGGGCTACTATAACACTCACTATCTGGATCCTTCCAGTCCGGGCTACTATAAACACTCACTATCTCGGATCCATCCAGTCCTGGGCTACTATAAACACTCACTATCTGGGATCCATCCAGTCCTGGGCTACTATAAACACTCACTATCTGGGATCCATCCAGTCCTGGGCTACTATAAACACTCACTATCTGGGATCCATCCAGTCCTGGGCTACTATAAACACTCACTATCTGGGATCCATCCAGTCCTGGGCTACTATAAACACTCACTATACTGGGACCATCCAGTCCTGGGCTACTATAAACCTCACTTCTGGGATCCATCCAGTCCTGGGCTACTATAAACACTCACAATCTGGATCCATCCAGCCTGGCTACATAAACACTCACTATCTGGGATCCATCCAGTCCTGGGCTACTATAACAACTCACTATCTGGGATCCATCCAGTCCTGGGCTACTATAAACCCTCACTACTGGATCCATCCAGCCCTGGGACTATAAACACTCACTTCTGGGATCCTTCATCCCTGGCTACTATAAACACTCACTATCTGGATCCATCCAGTCCAGGGCTACTATAAACACTCACTATCTGGGATCCATCCAGCCTGGGCTACTATAAACACTCACATCTGGGATCCATCAGTCCTGGGCTACTATAACACTCACTATCTGGGATCCATCCAGTCCTGGCTCCTATAACACTCACTATCTGGATCCATCCAGTCCTGGCTACTATAAACACTCACTATCTGGGATCCTCCGCCCTGGGCTACTATAAACACTCACTATCTGGGATCCTTCCCAGCCCTGGGCTACTATAAACACTCACTATCTGGGATCCATCCAGTCCTGGGCTACTATAAACACTCACTTATCTGGGATCCATCCAGTCCTGGGCTACTAACTCATTGGACTCACTGGCTACTATAACACTCACTATCTGGGATCCATCCAGTCCTGGGCTACTATAAACACTATCGGGATCCATCCATCCGGGCTACTAAACACTCACTATCTGGGATCCATCCAGCCTGGGCTACTATAAAACTCACTATCTGGGATCCTTCCAGCCCTGGGCTACTATAAACACTCACTATCTGGGATCCATCCAGTCCTGGGCTACTATAAACACTCACTATCTGGGATCCATCCAGCCCTGGGCTACTAATAAACACCACTATCTGGGATCCTCAAGCCCTGGGTACTATACACACCACTATCTGGGATCCATCCAGTCCAGGGCTACTATAAACACTCACTATCTGGGATCCATCCAGTCCTGGGCTACTTAAACACACTCACTATCTGGGATCCATCCAGTCCTGGGCTACTATAAACACTCACTATCTGGGATCCATCCAGTCCTGGGCTATAAAACACTCACTATCGGGGATCCTCCAGTCCTGGGCTACTATAAACACTCACTATCTGGGATCCTCCCGCCCTGGGCTACTATAAACACTCACTATCTGGATCCTCCCGCCCTGGGCTACTATAAACACTCACTATCTGGGATCCATCCAGTCCTGGGCTACTATAAACACTCACTATCTGGGATCCATCTCCATCTGGGCTACTATAAACCCTCACTATCTGGGATCCATCCAGCCCTGGGCTACTATAAACACTCACTATCTGGGATCCATCGTCCTGGGCTACTATAAACACTCACTATCTGGGATCCATCCAGTCCTGGGCTACTATAAACACTCACTATCTGGGATCCATCCAGCCCTGGCTACTATAAAAACTCACTATCTGGGATCCATCCAGCCCTGGGCTACTATAAAACACTCACTATCTGGATCCATCCAGTCCTGGGCTACTATAAACACTCACTATCTGGGATCCATCCAGTCCTGGGCTACTTAAACACTCACTATCTGGGATCATCCATCCTGGGCTACTATAAAACTCACTATCTGGGTCCATCCAGTCCTGGGCTACTATAAACACTCACTATCTGGGATCCGTCCATCCCGGGCTACTATAACACTACTATCTGGGATCCGTCCATCCGGCTACTATAAACACTCACTATCTGGGACCATGTGGGAGGTCAGGGGGCCCATGGGGGTGGGGCCTGGGCAGTGTCCCCTCTCTCAGTGGGTAGAGACAGTGTGTGCTAACCTTTGATCATAGCTCTACGAGATCTTTACTCTCTGCCAATAATAATGATAATAATAATAATGGTTCCTAATTATCAATTAACCTTTTATATCACAAACTGGCAACACAGGACTAATGGTCACTGATAACGGGCTCAGAAATCATTACATTCCAGCCTGTACTAAGGGACACAGTATGGCACTTTGTACTAAGGGACACAGTATGACAGCTTTGTACTAAGGGACACAGTATGACAGCTTTGTCTAAAGAGACACAGTATGGCAGCTCCCAACTATATGTTATAAATATACAGAGAATACAATGTGAATACAAATAATCATTCCCTTGGGTGCACTCACCCCTATATATAGCTCCCATAGTCCGTACACATGGTCTAGTGTTCAGAGAGGGAACACCTATACACTATAAAAAAAATCAACATGGGAGCTCCCACTGTGCCATGCAAAGTTAAAGCCAAGTATATCAGGGGCTGAATCCATTCCAAACATCAACTAGAACCATTTACATTTCACCTAATCTAATCCAGTTAATGACAGTCAGTGTGACGGATATAATAGGATTACGTAACACTGTTTAATAAACCCCCTCCTACTTGATCTACTATCAGCCAGACCGCAGACAGATCATCCCCCAGTACTGGAACAGGCAGTAGGTCAGACACAGGGCGTAATAAAAGGGGGAAGCCCAGATACAATCAACATCCCATAATGGAGGCCCATGGAAACCCAGGTGCATTATTTACATGTCATATACTACAAGTTTCTAAATACAATGTAACAATAGATCAAAGGTCTGTGTTATTAGTAATATTCTCTTTATTCTCTGCAATAGTTCTTATTGTTTAAAGGTGCTATTTTTGCCCCAACCAATCAGATCTTATTTAACATTTTAAAGCTAACATCTGATTGGTTGGGGCAAATACACAATTTTAAACAATAAGAACTTATTGAATCTCCCTGAGTGTATTCTAGTTTGGACTATTAGTGTACATAGAGCTGCCATACTGTATCACTCCTGCTCCGTTGGTTAATATGAGATGTGCAAGTTTAAGGCTAAGTACACATGGAGGGACAATTTGCCGTCCGAGCGCTCGCTACGGCCGAATTTGCGAACGATCGACTGTGGCGTCCATAGGGAACTGACACATCCAATCGGACCTCGTGTACACACCACAGATATTTTCACCGACCACAACCGATTCACGGCAATTGGCCAGTTGGCGAAAATATCTGCTGGTGTGGGGCGGTAGGCAACTACTGTCCTCGGTCGTTCGGACGAAGGAACGATCGGAAATGACGGTAAATTCCAATCGATCGTGTGGTTCCCTTTGGGGCCGCATGATCGATCGTTTGTAAATTCGGCCGAGCGAGCGCTCGTCGGGACAAATAGCCCTCCTGTGTACCACGTAAAGGGAAAGAAAGAAGTAACAGGGAGATTAATTAAGTTCTTATTGTTTAAATGTGTTTTAATTTTGCCCCAACCAATCAGATATTCACTTTCAAATGGTAAATAACATCTGTTGAGAAACAAAGGTTTCGATATGGGAGCCAAACAAAGGAATAAGGATGTCACCAACTTCCTGCTGACTGTGTGCGGATCGGATACGTCTGGAAACATGATCCGTTCTCATTGTTTCTTAATTTCACCGTACAACAATATCCGTGTCAATATCCTCCCCGCGTACAGGACGAGGACGTCCCTCATCAAATTAAAGGAACGGTACAGTGCAAAACCTAAATACCAGTTCTCTAGAAAATCCCAATTAATTTGACTTCATTCATTCATTATTTTGGCTGTGGATGGGTTAACACACAATTACCTAAATACAAAGCTGCTAAATCAAAGACAATGACCCAAATGTCCTTTGTAATCCGTGTGGATGGAATGTGTGCTATACAAGTGCCCCCAAGCAGTAAAGGTGACCGTACACTATGTAAACATTAGACAGATGTCGAATCTCTCAGATTAAGATGCTTTAATGTTAACGAGATTCAGAAGGAATCAGACTACAGAACCATGACCCCTACAGGGTCACATGGCAATCACATGTATGAAGGAGAAAATGCACCATCACCCTACATTCCTTAAAGTCATGAACAAAGAGCACACGGATCTCTCTGTGTGATGCTATTTGGGGTACACAATAAACATGCAGACATCATGTGGGGCGGCGGCTATGATAGGACAAGTCTTCTGCCCATCAGGAGAGTTAAATGCCCTCGTCTCTCTACTTACCCTGTTCAACATGCAGTTCAGTTGCAGCCCGGACACCTGATCCCTGAAATAAATGAGATTTGATTAGACCATATTCTGGACCTGCCCAGTTCTAGCCACGTTATTACACGTGTTTATTAGTCCCTTAACATACACGGACACGTAGTCCCAACCACCCACCAGTAAAGTTGGTGTAGATTGCTGGGAAATGTCAGCAACTCAGGTCAGTCACTGGTACTTTGTGACATTGTGTTGCATATGAAGATTAGCCATAGAACAGATAGATGGCCTTGGTTCGTGTAAGTACAAGGTGCAGATCTAGGATAGACACTGAAGTGCAAATCCTAACTAAATCATATTTTCAAATCCCCAGAAGACCTTGATCTGGGGCCCCAATGAAAAGCAGTGTCTGGGCCCAGAGGGACCTAAATCGGGGGGTGTGAGTAGGGGTAAGTGTGGGTTAAACCCACTTAAGGGTTCAAGCTTTGCAATAAAATGAAGAGCATTCTGGGATCCTGTTTTGCAGTAATATGGGGCCCTTAAACCTATGGGGCCCCTGCTCTAGAGTTACCATTTTTACAAACTAAATTAGTACAAAGGAAAGAAAAAATATTCCAGTAAAACGTGGTAGAGATTGCAGGTTAAATATCCACAGGGCAGATCAGATCCAAAGAGGAACTTTACATAGCCATACACACCTCACTTATGTTCATCAATTTGAATCATGTTTGTTTTTTTTTAAACAAATATATGAATCAATTAAAGAATTTGAGATTCTTATCTGATCCAATTTGTTAAGCTACCCATATATGGGCAGATATTTTCCCGACTGGATTTCCGATTGACCGCACGATGTTAATCCAGTTGAAGTTCCCCACCTCATGCCGATGATTTTTTTTTTTCAGATTTACCCTTGAAATCTGTGTGAGATGGGGACTTGAAGATTTAAAAAATTTCTGCCTGGATTGATCTTTATTTTTCCAATAAATCGCTCGATATTGTCGATCAATCGGAAAAACTTCATACAAGTTATCGAGATTTCGAGCTATTTGATCAAATTTGCTGATTCAATCAAATATCGCCAACGTCAGATTGTAAGCTTTCCGGCCAAGAACCTGCCAGACACCGCACTAACTCCATTCCTCCTTCATTTATACATCTATTCTTTACCTATTTATGGAATTAGTATTATTGTTTATGTCCCATGTATTGCTAAGACTGACCCACAGGGATCAATATGTTTGAGAGATTTGATTGAGTGGGTATGGTAACTTTAGTTTGTCTCTCACACACTTACATGTGCTGACACACCACTATCACAATCACACACAGCACAACACACCACACATATCACACCTAGAAACTGACAAACACATATCATACACAGACACTACACATCACACAACCACATACACACACTATATACACGAGGTGTTACATGCTGTGTGTACAGTTGTTACATGTTGTGTGTAGAGTTGTGTCACATGTTGTTTGTACAGTTGTGTTACATGTTGTGTGTACAGTTGTGTTACATGTGTGTAGAGTTGTGTGACATGTTGTGATACATGTTGTGTGACATGTGTGTGTAAAGAAGTTCATCCCCCATGGTGAGTAATGAGGATGTCGATATTCCCATAGGGGCCCCTATGGAGAGACCACTCTGGGCCCCATGTTCCCCGCTCCCTGTACTCACCGTCCGTTCCCGGTACCAGAGGTCACAAACAACAACTGTCACCTCCGATCTCCACAGTGTCACTGACCGACCGAACTTCCTCCAATCTCACCCACGTCTGGGCGGGCAACTGGGTCTCCTGAATGGAGCGCTAACGGGATTGGACGCCGCCTCATGAACTTCCAATCAGCACAGGGTCGTATCTCATACTGCGCACCGATTGGGTAAAATGTTCGATCACACGAGGCGTGAGAGGCAACTAATTCCCCAAGGGGGCGGAGTCCGGCGCATGTTTTGGCTGTTTGGCAACACGCAGGTAACAGCGAGCCGGCTGGTGACATTCTTACGACAGGACGTAAAGCAGTCGAGAGGCGGGGCCTGGTGGGTCAGCTGACAGCCCCGTGATTACCCTGGTCCCGGAAGTTGAGAGAAGTCGCTGTCAGTGACAGTGACCGGAGGAGGCGGAGGATGTTCGGGCTGTACGAAGACACCGACTTTCTGTCTCCCACTGGGGGTGAGTGGCCCTGGGGGGCCCCTGGAGTGTGGAACACAAGTTCATTCTGATGGAAATAAACTGGGAGCTGTAGATTAGTACATGTGTACTAATCTACCATTGCAGTTTACTACATTTCCCAGCATGCCCCGTTGTGTACTAATCTACAGCTCCCAATGTTTATTTCCATCAGAATGAACTTGTGTTCCACACTCCAGGGGCCCCCCAGGGCCACTCACCCCCCAGTGGGAGACAGAAAGTCGGTGTCTTCGTCATCAGCCCCGAACATCCTCCGCCTCCCTCGGTCACTGTCACTAGCAGCGACTTCTCTCAACTTCCGGGACCAGCGGTAATCACGGGGCTGTCAGCTGACCCCACCAGGCCCCGCCTCTCGACTGCTTTACGTCCTGTCGTAAGAATGTCACCAGCCGGCTCGCTGTTACCTGCGGTGTTGCCACAACAGCCAAAACATGGCCGCCCGACTCCGCCCCCTTGGGGAATTAGTTGCCTCTCACGCCTCGTAGTGATCGAACATTTTACCCAATCGGTGCGCAGTATGAGAAACGACCCTGTGCTGATTGGAAGATTCATGAGGCGGCCGTCCAATCCCGTTAGCGCTCCATTCAGGAGACCCAGTTGCCCCGCCCAGACGTGGGTGGAGCTTGGAAGGAAGTTCGGTCGGTCAGTGACACTGCGGAGATCGGAGGTGACAGTTGTGTGTTTGTGACCTCTGGTACCGGGAACGGACGGTGAGTACAGGGAGCGGGTAACACGGGGCCCAGAGTGTCTCTCCATAGGGGCCCCTATAGGGAATATCCCGACATCCTCATTACTCACATGGGGGATGAACTTCTTTACACACACATGTCACACAACATGTATCACAACATGTCACACAACTCTACACACATGTAACACAACTGTACACACAACATGTAACACAACATGTAACACAACTGTACAAACAACATGTGACACAACTCTACACACAACATGTAACTACTGTACACACAGCATGTAACACCTCGTGTATATAGTGTGTGTGTATGTGGTTGTGTGATTGTTAGTGTCTGTGTATGATATGTGTTTGTCAGTTTCTAGGTGTGTGATATTGTGTGGTGGTGTGTCTGTGTGTGATTGTGTGAAGTGGTGTCAGCACATGTAAGTGTGTGAGAGACAAACTAAAGTTACCATACACCACTCAATCAAATCTCTCAAACATATTGATCCCTGTGTGTCAGTCTTAGCAATACATGGGACATAAACAATAATACTAATTCCATAAATAGGTAAAGAATAGATGTGTATAAATGAAGGAGGAATGGATGTTAGTGCGGTGTCTGGCAGGTTCTTGGCCGGAAAGCTTACAATCTGACGTTGGCGATATTTGATTGAATCAGCAAATTTGATCAAATAGCTCGAAATCTCGATAACTTGTATGAAGTTTTTCCGATTGATCGACAATATCGAGCGATTTATTGGAAAAATAAAGATCAATCCAGGCAGAAATTTTTTTAAATCTTCAAGTCCCCATCTCACGCAGTTTTCAAGGGTAAATCTGAAAAAAAAAAATCATCGGCATGAGGTGGGGAACTTCAACTGGATTTAACATCGGTGCGGTCAATCGGAAATCCAGTCGGGAAAATATCTGCCCATATATGGGTAGCTTAACAAATTGGATCAGATAAGAATCTCACATTCTTTAATTGATTCATATTTATTTGTTTAAAAAAAAAACAAACATTTGATTCAAATTGATTGAACATAAGTTGAGGTGTGTATGGCTATGTAAAGTTCCTCTTTGGATCTGATCTGCCCTGTGGATATTTAACCCATGCAATCTCTACCACTGTTTTACTGGAATATTTTTTTCTTTCCCTTTGTACTAATTTTTAGTTTGTAAAAATGGTAACTCTAGAGCAGGGGCCCCATAGGTTTAAGGGCCCCATATTACTGCAAAACAGGATCCCAGAATTGCTCTTCATTTTATTGCAAAGCTTGAACCCTTAAGTGGGTTTAACCCACACTTACCCCTACTCACAACCCCCAGATTTAGGTCCCTCTGGCCCCAGACACTGCTTTTCATTGGGGCCCCAGATCAAGTGTCTTCTGGGGATTTGAAATATTGATTTAGTTAGCGATTTGCAATTCAGTGTCTATCCTAGATCTGCACCTTGTACTTTACACCAACCAAGGCCATCTATCTGTTCTATGGCTACATATCTTCATATTGCAACACAATGTCACAAAGTACCAGTGACTGACCTGAGTTGCTGACATTTCCCAGCAATCTACACCAACTTTACTGGTGGGTGGTTGGGACTACGTGTCCGTGTATGTTAAAGGGACTAATAAACACGTGTAATAACGTGGCTAGAACTGGGCAGGTCCAGAATATGGTCTAATCAAATCTCATTCTATTTCAGGGATCAGGTGTCCGGGCTGCAACTGAACTGCATGTTGAACAGGGTAAGTAGAGAGACGAGTGCATTTAACTCTCCTGATTGGGCAGAAGACTTGTCCTATCATAAGCCGCCGCCCCCACATGATGTCTGCATGTTTATTGTGTACCCCAAATAGCATCACACAGAGAGATCCGTGTGCTCTTTGTTCATTTGACTGTAAGGAATGTAGGGTGATGGTGCATTGTCTCCTTCATACATGTGATTGCCATGTGACCCTGTAGGGGTCATGGTCTCTGTAGTCTGATTCCTTTCTGAATCTCCTGTTAACATTAAAAGCATCTTAATCTGAGAGATTCGACATCTGTCTAATGTCTTACATAGTGTACGGTCACCTTTACTGCTTGGGGGCCATTGTATAGCCACATTCCATCCACACGGATTACAAAGGACATTTGGGTCATTGTCTTTCTGATTTAGCAGCTTTGTATATTAGGTAATTGTGTGTTTAACCCATCCACAGCCAAAATAATGAATGAATGAAGTCAAATTAATTGGGATTTTCTAGAGAACTGGTATTTTAGGTTTTGCACTGTACTGTTCCTTTAATTTGATGACGGGACGTCCCTCGTCCTGTACGCGGGAGGATATTGACACGGATATTTTTTGTACGGTGAAATTAAGAAACAATGAGAACGGATCATTGTTTCCAGACGTATCCGATCCGCACACAGTTCAGCAGGAAGTTGGTGACATCCTTATTAACCTTTGTTTGGCTCCCATATCGACACCTTTGTTTCTCAATCAGATGTTATTTACCATTTGAAAGTGAATATCTGATTGGTTGGGGCAAAATTAACACCATTTAAAACAATAAGAACTTTAATTCAATCTCCCTGTTACTTTCTTTCTTTCCATTTACGCTGGGTACACACGGAGGGCTATTTGTCCCGACCGAGCGCTCGCTCGGCCGAATTTACAAACGATCGATCATGCGGCCCCAAAGGGAACCACACGATCGATTGGAATTTACCGTAATTTCCGATCGTTCCTTCGTCCGAACGACCGAGGACAGTAGTTGCCTACCGCCCCACACCAGCAGATATTTTCGCCAACTGGCCGAAATTGCCGTGAATCGGTTGGTCGGCTGAAAATATCTGCTGGTGTGTACACGAGGTCCGATTGGATGTGTCAGTTCCCTATGGAGCCGCACAGTCGATCGTTCGCAAATTCGGCCGTAGCGAGCGTTCGGACGGCAAATTGTCCCTCCATGTGTACCCAGCCTTAAACTTGCACATCTCATATTAACCAACGGAGCAGAGAGTGATAACAGTATGGCAGCTCCTATGTACACTAATTAGTCCAAACTAGAATACACTCAGGGAGATTCAATAAGTTCTTATTGTTTAAAATTGTGCTAATTTTGCCCCAACCAATCAGATGTTAGCTTTAAAATGTTAAATAAGATCTGATTGGTTGGGGCAAAATTAGCACCATTTTAAACAATAAGAACTTATTGCAGAGAATAAAGAGAATATTACTAATAACACAGACCTTTGATCTATTGTTACATTGTATTCAGAACCTTGTAGTATATTGACATGTAAATAATGCACCTGGGTTTCCATGGGCCTCCTATTATGGGATGTTTGATTGTATCTGGTCTTCCCCCTTTTATTACGCCCTGTGTCTGACCTACTGCCTGTTCCAGTACTGGGGGATGATCTGTCTGCGGTCTGGCTGATAGTAGATCAAGTAGGAGGGGGTTATTAAACAGTGTTACGTAATCCTATTATATCCGTCACACTGACTGTACATTAACCTGGATTAGATTAGGTGAAATGTAAATGGTTCTAGTTGATGTTTGGAATGGATTCAGCCCCTGATTATACTTGGCTTTAACTTTGCATGTGCACAGTGGGAGCTCCCATGTTGATTTTTTTTATAGTGTTATTAGTGTGTTCCCTCTCTGAACACTAGACCATGTGTACGGACTATGGAGCATTATATATAGGGGTGATGTGCACCCAAGGGACATTATTATTTGTATTCACATTGTATTCTCTGTATATTTATACATATAGTTGGGAGCTGCCATACTGTGTCTCTTAGAACAAAGCTGTCATACTGTGTCCCTTAGTACAAAGCTGTCATACTGTGTCCCTTAGTACAAAGCTGCCATACTGTGTCCCTTAGTACAAGGCTGGAATGTAATGATTTCTGAGCCCGTTATCAGTGACCATTAGTCCTGTGTTGCCAGTTTGTGATATTAAAAGGTTAATTGATAATTAGGAACCATTTTATTATTATTATCATTATTATTGGCAGAGAGTAAAGATCTCGTAGAGCTATGATCAAAGGTTAGCACACACTGTCTCTACCCACTGAGAGAGGGGACACTGCCCAGGCCCCACCCCCCATGGGCCCCCCTGACCTCCCACATGGTCCCAGATAGTGAGTGTTTATAGTAGCCCAGGGATGGACGGATCCCAGATAGTGAGTGTTTATAGTAGCCCAGGGATGGACGGATCCCAGATAGTGAGTGTTTATAGTAGCCCAGGACTGGATGGACCCAGATAGGAGGTTTTTATAGAGCCCAGGATGGATGATCCAGATAGTGAGTGTTTAAGTAGCCCAGGACTGGATGGATCCCAGATAGTGAGTGTTTATAGTAGCCCAGGACTGGATGGATCCCAGATAGTGAGTGTTTTATAGTAGCCCAGGCTGGATGGATCCCAGATAGTGAGTTTTTATAGTAGCCAGGGCTGGAATGGATCCCAGATAGTGAGTGTTTTTATAGTAGCCCAGGACTGGAGTGGATCCCAGATAGTGAGTGTTTATAGTAGCCCAGGACGGATGGATCCCAGATAGTGAGTGTTTATAGTAGCCAGGGCTGGAGGATCCCGATAGTGAGTTTTATAGTAGCCCAGATGGATGGATCCCAGATAGTGAGTGTTTATAGTAGCCCAGGACTGGATGGATCCCAGATAGTGAGTGTTTTATAGTAGCCCAGGGCGGAGGACCAGATAGTGAGTGTTTATAGTAGCCCAGGGCGGGAAGGATCCCAGATAGTGAGTGTTTATAGTAGCCCAGGACTGGAGGATCCCCGATAGTGAGTGTTTAGTAGCCCAGGACTGGATGGATCCCAGATAGTGAGTGTTTATAGTAGCCCAGGACTGGATGGATCCCAGATAGTGAGGTGTTAAGTAGCCCAGGACTGGATGGATCCCAGATAGTGAGTGTTTATAGTAGCCCTGGACTGGATGGATCCCAGATAGTGGTGTGTATAGTACCCAGGGCTGAGGATCCCAGATAGTGGTGTTTATAGTAGCCCAGGGCTGGATGGATCCCAGATAGTGAGTGTTTATAGTAGCCCAGGACTGGATGGATCCCAGATAGTGAGTGTTTATAGTAGCCCAGGCTGGAAGGATCCCAGATAGTGAGTTTTTATAGTAGCCCAGGGCTGGATGGATCCCAGATAGTGAGTGTTTATAGTAGCCCGGACTGGATGGATCCCAGAATGAGTGTTTATAGTAGCCCAGGACTGGATGGATCCCAGATAGTGAGTGTTTATAGTAGCCCAGGGCTGGAAGGATCCCGAAGTGAGTTTAGTAGCCCAGGCTGGATGGATCCCAGATAGTGATGTTTATAGTAGCCCAGGACTGGATGGATCCCAGATAGTAGTGTTTATAGTAGCCCAGGGCGGGAAGGATCCCAGATAGTGAGTGTTTATAGTAGCCCAGGGCGGGAGGATCCCAGATAGTGAGTGTTTATAGTAGCCGGACTGGATGGATCCAGATAGTGAGTGTTTATAGTAGCCCAGGACTGGATGGATCCAGATAGTGAGTGTTTATAGTAGCCCAGGACTGGATGGATCCCAGATGTGAGTGTTTATAGTAGCCCAGGAATGGATGGATCCCAGATAGTGAGTGTTTATAGTAGCCCGGACTGGATGGATCCCAGATAGTGAGTGTTTATAGTAGCCAGGGATGAGGATCCCAGAAGTGAGTGTTTATAGTCCCAGGGCTGGATGGATCCCAGTAGTGAGGTGTTTATAGAGCCCAGGAACTGGATGGATCCCAGATAGTGAGTTGTTTTAGTAGCCCAGGACTGGATGGATCCCAGATAGTGAGTGTTTATGTAGCCAGGCTGGATGGATCCAGATTGTGAGTGTTTATTAGTAGCCCAGGACTGATGGATCCCAGAAGTGAGGGTTTATATAGTAGCCCAGGACTGGATGGGTCCCAGATAGTGAGTGTTTATAGTAGCCCAGGACTGGATGGATCCCAGATAGTGGTGTTTATAGTAGCCCAGGTGGATGGATCCGATAGTGAGTGTTTATAGTAGCCCAGGACTGGATGGATCCCAGATAGTGAGTGTTTATAGTAGCCCAGGACTGGAGGATCCCAGATAGTGAGTGTTTATAGTAGCCAGGACTGGATGGATCCAGATAGTGAGTGTTTATAGTAGCCCAGGACTGGAAGGATCCAGATAGTGAGTGTTTATAGTAGCCAGGGCTGGAAGGATCCCAGTTTATGTAGCCCAGGGCTGGATGAAGGATCCCAGTTTATAGTAGCCAGGACTGGAAGGATCCCAGATAGTGAGTGTTTATAGTAGCCCGGACTGGATGGATCCAGATAGTGAGTGTTTATAGTAGCCCAGACTGGATGGATCCCAGATAGTGAGTGTTTATAGTAGCCCAGGACTGGATGGATCCTAGATAGTGAGTGTTTATAGTAGCCCAGGACTGGATGGATCCCAGATAGTGTTTATAGGAGCCAGGGCTGGAAGGATCCAGTTTATGTTAGCCCAGGGGGTGAGGGATCCAGTTATAGTAGCTCAGGGGCTGGAGGATCACCTAGAAATCTACACCGGTGAATAAACCATACAGAGAGATTTCCACCGACTTGTTAGGAACTGGCTACCTGAACAATTGATATTTCTACAATAATTCTCCTAGAATAGTCTGAAAGTCTAATAAAATGAATCCACCCATTGTAAATATAATATAAGGTGTGTTGGTATTCTTCTGACATTTCTTTCCTAATCCTACTCATTAGATGTTTTCAAATATGCGTGTTATTTAACTGTATTGTACTTGAGGGTTGGAGGAGTTTAGCATTGACCCAGGAGAGAATATTTCCTACAGTCGGTCACTGGCTCTGTGTGGCTGTTATACGATATTTCCTACAGTGGTACTGGCTTGTGTGGCTGTTATATCGATATTTCCTACAGCTGGTCACTGGCTCTGTGTGGCTGTTATATCGATATTTCCTACAGTCGGTCACTGGCTCTGTGTGGCTGTTATATCGATATTTCCTACAGCTGGTCACTGGCTCTGTTGTATCCATAATACTTGCAGTGATACCTACACTGTGCCAACCGTATCACAGACAAACCAAACATGATCATTGACTTTCTCCGTAATCCACCTACTTAACATGGATCGGAGGTGATTACACCTTTAATAGGTTTCCTAATGCCAGATTTCACTTCTTTAATTCCCTTTTTGGAGAGTCGCCCGGATTAAAGTAAAAACAAACAGAGACCTCACCTCTTTAAAGGATTTCTTTAACCAAGATGTCCCCAGTTTATGTCTGTTGCAATCAGACGCGTTATTTAAAGGGGAACTAAATGTAGCTGTAACAAACATTATAGATCCGCTGGAAGTGTTTTTGGTTAATGATTGGTAATCATGGTAAAGATTGGTGAGAAGTTTGGCAGCCTGTACCAATAATTTAGATTTGAACTCGGAAATGTAACTTAGATAGAACTTTGTCCCAGGAGAAGAGTTGATTCATTTTTACAGGATTGAATTGGTCGGATTGTACAGTGTGTGTGTCAGTTCAGATGTTCGTTCAACTGGACTTTGAAAAAACGAGTGCGATTGTGTTTGCTTTTGTGTCCGCTTGTCGTGTTTACTACTGTGGGTAAAATGCGTTGGCGTTTGTCTTTCTTTTCTTACATCGTACTACAGACCATAAAGTGTGCACGCATTCACCTACACCGCTGGTTACTGCGAATAAAATGTAATTGAAGATCGAAAAACGCAAGCGGACAGAAACGCACATGTGGGGCTAATTGTAGATGTGCAACACGTGTCATAGCGTGACGTTAAGAAGGTCATACCGCTCCGTAGCGCAGTGCGTTCGTTTATCTGTTTACGTCCTATGTTCCATTATAATGTGTTTGGTGATAATATTGCCGGTGGTTATCTATATTTTTACCGTTCTTGCGGAATGATTTATTGCCATTTGAGAGATTGACACGGCAGTGTGGCCATATAGAAAGAGTGTCTATAAATATCGGCTGGCCGTGTCATACGTGGTCCGTGGACAAAATGTCCTGTAGCCAGGTATTGTCCACGTATTGGATGGAAGGAAGGGATCGCTACTTGTTTTCTTTATTTATTTGGGCTGTAGCGGGAAGTATCTGGTGCCAGTTAAAAATGTACATTCTTACCCCATCCTATGTGTACATATGGGGAACGTTGGACAACGAGCTTTATAAATCACACAGAATATTCAATTGTGTTTCTGTAAATGGAGACAGTGGGGTTAGAAAGTGGGTTACAAAATACAGTGTGGTTGGGTATTTACCTAATGGAAATACACTATGTGGGTTTACGTAGGATGCAGGGATTTCAGCCACGGCTCTGTACGGTAATACCCATAATTCTCTATATAAAGGGGAATGTTGGGAACAACCTAATGTGGGGTACGGAGATTTCATACACGCCCTGTACGGTACATTACCATAATCCTCTCTATAAAGGGGAATGTGGGGGACACACCTAATGTGGGGTACGGAGATTTATACACGGCCCTGTACGGTACATTACCCTAATCCTCTCTATTAAAGGGGAATGGTGGGGAACACACCTAATGGGGGTACGGAGATTTCATACACGGCCTGTACGTACATTACCATATCCTCTCTATATAAGGGAATGTGGGGAACACACCTAATGGGGGTACGGAGATTTCATACATGGCCCTGTACGGTACATTACCCATAATCCTCTCTATATAAAGGGGATGTTGGGGGAACACCTAAGTGTGGGGTACGGAGATTCCATACCGGCCGTACGTACATTACCATAATCCTCTATATAAGAAAGGGAATGTTGGGGGAACACACCTATGTGGGGTACGGAGATTTCATACACGGCCCTGTACGGGACATTACCCATAATCTCTTATATAAAGGGGGATGTTGGGGACACACCTAATGTGGGGTACGGGAGATTTCATACACGGCCTGTACGGTACATTACCCATAATCCTCTCTATATAAAGGGGAATGTTGGGGGACACACCTAATGTGGGGTACGGAGATTTCATCACGGCTGACGGTACATTACCCATAATCCTCTTATATATTGGGGAATGTTGGGGAACACCCCTAAGTGGGGGTACGGAGATTCCAAAACGGTCCCTGTACGGTAAATTACCATAATCCTCTCTCTATAAAGGGGAATGTTGGGGGAAACCTAATGTGGGGTACGGAGATTCATACACGGCCCTGTACGGTCATTACCCATAATCTCTATATAAAGGGGAATGTTGGGGGGGACACCTAATGTGGGGTACGAGATTCATACACAGCCCTGTACGGTACATTACCCATAATCCTCTCTATATAAAGGGGATGTTGGGGACACACCTAATGTGGGGTACGGAGAGATTCATACACGGCTCTGACGGTACATTACCATAATCCTCTATATAAAGGGGAATGTGGGGAACACACTAATGTGGGGTACGGAGATTCCATACACGGCCCTGTACGGTACATTACCATAATCTCTCTATATAAAGGGGAAGTTGGGGACACACCTAATGTGGGGTAGGAGATTCCATACACGGCTGTACGATACATTACCCATAATCCTCTCATTAAAGGGGAATGTTGGGGCCACACCTAATGTGGGGTACGGAGATTCCATACACGGCCCTGTACGGTAATTACCCATAATCCTCTTATATAAGGGGAATGTTGGGGAACACACCTAATGTGGGGTACGGATTTCATACACGGCCCTTACGGTACATTACCCATAATCCTTCTATATAAAGGGGAATGTTGGGGAACACACCTAATGTGGGGTACGGAGATTTCATACACGGCCCTGTACGGTACATTAACATAATCCTCTCTATATAAGGGGAATGTTGGGGACACACCTAATGTGGGGTACGGAGATTTCATACACGGCCCTGTACGGTACATTACCCATAATCCTCTCACATTAAAGGGGAATGTTGGGGAACACACCTAATGTGGGGTACGGAGATTTATACACGGCCCTGTACGGTACATTACCCATAATCCTCTCTATATAAAGGGGAGTTGGGGAACACACCCTAATGGGGGTACGGAGATTCATACACGGCCCTGTACGGTACATTACCCATAATCCTCTCTATATAAAGAGGGAAGTTGGGGAACAACCTAATGTGGGGTACGGAGATTTCATACACGGCCCTGTACGGTACATATACATAATGCTCTTATATAAAGGGGAATGGTGGGGGCACCACACTAATGTGGGGGGCGGAGATTTCATACACGGCCCTGTACGGTACATTACCCATAATCCTCTCTATATAAAGGGGAATGTGGGGAACAACCTAATGCGGGGTACGGGAGATTCATACACGGCCCTGTACGGGACATTACCATAATCCTCTCTATAATAGGGAATGTTGGGGAACACACTAATGCGGGGTACGGGATTTCTACTACGGCCTGTACGGTACATTACCCATAATCCTCTCTATAAAGGGGAATGTTGGGGGAACACACCTAATGTGGGGTACGGAGATTTCATACACGCCTGTACGGTACATTACCCATATACTCTATACTTAAAGGGGAATGTTGGGGAAACACACCTAATGGTGGGTACGGAGATTTCATACACGGCCGTAGTACATTACCCATAATCCTCTCTATATAAGGGGAATGTTTGGGGAACAACAACCTAATGTGGGGTAAGGAGATTTCATACACGGCCCCTGTACCGTACATTACCATAATCCTCTCATATAAAGGGGAATGTTGGGGAACACACCTAATGTGGGGTACGGAGATTTCATACACGGCCTGTACGGTACATTACCCATAATCTCCATATAAAGGGGAATGTTGGGGGAACACACCTAATGTGGGGTACGGAGATTTCATACACGGCCCTGTACGGTACATTACCCATAATCTCTCTATCTAAAGGGGAATGTTGGGGAACCCACTAATGTGGGGGTACAGAGATTTTAGCACAAACCCTGTGTAGTACTTATCTTATAATCTTCTTATATAAAAGTTATTTGTGTAAGTTATATTTATACAATGTTAAGAGGGAACTGATAAGCCTCATAGAGTTACACAGAGTTGTATGTTCTGGTCCTGGCAATTGTTTGTTTCACAACATGGATAAGGAAAAATCACTTAAAGGAGACACTAAACTTTTTTTCTCTAGTAAGTTGCATTATGGTACACGTAAGGAGTAGTATGTGTCTTAATTACTCCATAAATTGGCGTTGGCGTATCAGCTCCCTTTACTTTGAGAGAGAGACAATACAATAACAGTTCTCCTGTGTGTGGGGGCATGGCTGACCAATCACCATACATGTTTCTGACAGGATTACAATGGTTCACATGCAACATGATTGCATGTATGGCCACCTTAAGAAGGTTTCCTGTTGTGCCAGTACATCTCACAACCCATGTATGTCTTCAAAGAGCCTTGTGAGCATGTGCACTATTGGCCACACCCCCTGACCCCACTATCACTCTCTATGTACGACTGTTTCTTATACAGATGCATATACAACAATATGGATACCTGATAAGACTTTCAAAAAGCTGCTTGTTACCCTGTCATTTATTTTCTAGCCAGCAGCATTGCTATGATGTCAACCAGGAACAGACTGTGGTAAATTCTGTTCCTGCAAAAGAGAAGTTTTGTAAATGTTTTTTTGTTTTAAAACTTTACTTGTGGATTTTCTGCTTTCTTTTATCTTCAACGCTTGCTAGGAAATAAACTTGGGTTTGTGGGGGCAACAGAGATTGTTTCAACACTGTTAAAATCTCTTGTGTGTCTGAAATTAAACTAGGGCCGCAGAACACGGGGAATCCTTGTGCAGTAAAGGATTTATTGTTATATGGAAGCTAATATTTCAAATCATAGAATCCTCCCACATGCACATGTTGGCCTGTCACTTAATAAAGCTGCTACATGATATTTAAGGTTTTTTACTAGTGTTTAATTTATAGGTCCCAGTAGGATAGATTGTCAAGCCTGTAGACGAGCAGCAGTGCATGTGATGGGTACAGGAAGATAATGTTCTCGCAGAGACGAGATTTGCTGAATCCGCCAAAGGCCTCACCTCCACACCCATAATCCTGACCTTTCCTTATTGGTGATAAGTAACCCCGCAATCTCCACCCAATAAATGGTCATTCAATTCTATTATTTTACCAGGATTGCAACTTGGGACAGATTATCATTATGTAAATATTGATCTGGCCCGGGCTGTAACGTGGCCACACCCGCGTGGTTCATATCTAGTGTTTTATATGCAAAGGACCACGTTATCCCCCATGTTATTAATACACACAAAAAAACCTATTATTTCTCTGTCAATGTATATAGGACACAGCAGGAAGTAGGAGGGATGAGAAAAACATTAAATATAAAAATACACATTACTTACAACTGTACCACCACCCTTCATTCCACGTCAGAGCAATGTAACTAAAATACTCTACACAATGTTTCAATCTCTACAATGCTTAACATGTGAGCTGCTCACGTTTTACAAGGGGGGAAGCAGTGTAGAAGCAGTCTCCGTGGCGCCACACACGTGCGAATAGAATGCGAGTAGTGAGCACGGCAAGATACCCAGTTGGGGTATTCCCTTCGATAATTTAGAACTTACAGAAAGATGTTCGGATGTGAATTGTCTGTATATTAATCGGAACCGTGTTAGTTTTATATGGGTGGGTACAGAGAAATACGACCAATAGAAATAAAGGGGTGGGAGAATATGGGGCTGGAAATGCGCAGGCGTCATATGGTCACTGTCATGCATGTTGTGGTTTCCCTGGGAGGAAGGGGTTAAGGTCTGGGAGTGCAGGAGGGAAGTTGGCAGAATTAGGAGCAAGTCTCAGAGAACACATGACAAATATCAGATGTTTGCGAGATGGGCGTCTCCGTGGAGTCGTGCATACAGTGGACAGTGGGTATAAAAGGTGAGCAGGATCACTGTGTCTTGGGGAGTGTGTGGAATGAGTTGGTATGTGCAGGAGATCCCCTAACCCACTGTAAGGTAATGCCTGTTTTATACCTTCCCCTGCCGGCCTGTGCGACAGTGGGAACTGCAAAGGTTTTTACTTTGCAGTGATATTCTAAATTGAGGAATTTTTTCCGTTTCTTGGTTCGATAAATACAATATTATATATTTACAATAATTATACGGGAAGCGAAGCAGTATGGCACCCCTCCACCACCGTACCCCTAAATGCCAATCATCTGGTTCCCTTATTCTAATTTTTTATCGTTTTGTAAGGTTAACGAGAACGGTCCTGTTTTATTGTAAAGATGACAATGAGCTGCAGGACACACTAAATGAACCCAGGACTGGATGGATCCCAGATAGTGAGTGTTTATAGTAGCCCAGTCCTGGGCTACTATAAACACTCACTATCTGGGATCCATCCAGTCCTGGGCTACTATAAACACTCACTATCTGGGATCCATCCAGCCCTGGGCTACTATAAAAACTCACTATCTGGGATCCTTCCAGCCCTGGGCTACTATAAACACTCACTATCTGGGATCCATCCAGTCCTGGCCCAGATAGGAGTTTTTATAGACAGCCCAGGATGGATGGATCCCAGATAGTGAGTGTTTAAGTAGCCCAGGACTGGATGGATCCCAGATAGTGAGTGTTTATAGTAGCCCAGGACTGGATGGATCCCAGATAGTGAGTGTTTTATAGTAGCCCAGGGCTGGATGGATCCCAGATAGTGAGTTTTTATAGTAGCCAGGGCTGGATGGATCCCAGATAGTGAGTGTTTTTATAGTAGCCCAGGACTGGATGGATCCCAGATAGTGAGTGTTTATAGTAGCCCAGGACTGGATGGATCCCAGATAGTGAGTGTTTATAGTAGCCAGGGCTGGATGGATCCCGATAGTGAGTTTTATAGTAGCCCAGATGGATGGATCCCAGATAGTGAGTGTTTATAGTAGCCCAGGACTGGATGGATCCCAGTAGTGAGTGTTTTATAGTAGCCCAGGGCGGAGGACCAGATAGTGAGTGTTTATAGTAGCCCAGGGCGGGAAGGATCCCAGATAGTGAGTGTTTATAGTAGCCCAGGACTGGAGGATCCCCGATAGTGAGTGTTTATAGCGCCAGGACTGGATGGATCCCAGATAGTGAGTGTTTATAGTAGCCCAGGACTGGATGGATCCCAGATAGTGAGGTGTTTAAGTAGCCCAGGACTGGATGGATCCCAGATAGTGAGTGTTTATAGTAGCCCGGACTGAGGATCCCAGATAGTGGGGTATAGTACCCAGGGCGAGGATCCCAGATAGTGGTGTTTATAGTAGCCCAGGGCTGGATGGATCCCAGATAGTGAGTGTTTATAGTAGCCCAGGACTGGATGGATCCCAGATAGTGAGTGTTTATAGTAGCCCAGGGCTGGAAGGATCCCAGATAGTGAGTTTTTTATAGTAGCCCAGGGCTGGATGGATCCCAGATAGTGAGTGTTATAGTAGCCCGGACTGGATGGATCCCAGATATGAGTGTTTTTAGTAGCCCAGGACTGGATGGATCCCAGATAGTGAGTGTTTATAGTAGCCCAGGGCTGGAAGGATCCCAGAAGTGAGTTTAGTAAGCCCAGGACTGGATGGATCCCAGATAGTGAGTGTTTATAGTAGCCCAGGACTGGATGGATCCCAGATAGTGAGTGTTTATAGTAGCCCAGGGCGGGAAGGATCCCAGATAGTGAGTGTTTATAGTAGCCCAGGGCGGAGGATCCCAGATAGTGAGTGTTTATAGTAGCCCAGGACTGGATGGATCCAGATAGTGAGTGTTTATAGGTAGCCCAGGACTGGATGGATCCCAGATAGTGAGTGTTATAGTAGCCCAGGACTGGATGGATCCCAGATGTGAGTGTTTATAGTAGCCCAGGACTGGATGGATCCCAGATAGTGAGTGTTTATAGTAGCCCGGACTGGATGGATCCAGATAGTGAGTGTTTATAGTAGCCAGGGTGAAGGATCCCAGAAGTGAGTGTTATAGTCCCAGGGCTGGATGGATCCAGTAGTGAGGTTTATAGTAGCCCAGGACTGGATGGATCCCAGATAGTGAGTGTTTAGTAGCCCAGGACTGGATGGATCCCAGATAGTGAGTGTTTATGTAGCCAGGCTGGATGGATCCCAGATGTGAGTGTTTATAGTAGCCCAGGACTGATGGATCCCAGAAGTGAGGGTTTATTAGTAGCCCAGGACTGGATGGATCCCAGATAGTGAGTGTTTATAGTAGCCCAGGACTGGATGGATCCCAGATAGTGGTGTTTATAGTAGCCCAGGATGGATGGATCCGATAGTGAGTGTTTATAGTAGCCCAGGACTGGATGGATCCCAGATAGTGAGTGTTTATAGTAGCCCAGGACTGGATGGGATCCCAGATAGTGAGTGTTTATAGTAGCCAGGACTGGATGGATCCAGATAGTGAGTGTTTATAGTAGCCAGGACTGGAAGGATCTCAGATAGTGAGTGTTTATAGTAGCCCAGGGCTGGAAGGATCCCAGTTTATAGTAGCCCAGGGCTGGAAGGATCCCAGTTTATAGTAGCCCAGGACTGGAAGGATCCCAGATAGTGAGTGTTTATAGTAGCCCTGGACTGGATGGATCCCAGATAGTGAGTGTTTATAGTAGCCCAGACTGGAGGATCCCAGATAGTGAGTGTTTATAGTAGCCCAAGGATGGATGGATCCCTAGATAGTGAGTGTTTATAGTAGCCCAGGATGGATGGATCCCAGATAGTTGTTTATAGGAGCCAGGGCTGGAAGGATCCAGTTTATGTATAGCCCAGGGGGTGAGGGATACCAGTTTATAGTAGCTCAGGGGCTGGAGGATCACCTAGAAATCTACACCCGGTGAATAACCATACAGAGAGATTTCCACCGACTTGTTAGGACTGGCTACCTGAACAATTGATATTTCTACAATAATTCTCCTAGAATAGTCTGAAATGTCTAATAAATGAATCCACCATTGTATAATATAATATAAGGTGTTGTTGGTATTCTTCTGACATTTCTTTCCTAATCCTACTCATTAAGATGTTTTCAAATATGCGTGTTATTTAACTGTATTTGTACTTGAGGGTGGGAGGATTTAGCATTGATCCAGGAGAGAATATTTCCTACAGTCGGTCACTGGCTCTGTGTGGCTGTTATATCGATATTTCCTACAGCTGGTCACTGGCTCTGTGTGGCTGTTATATCGATATTTCCTACAGCTGGTCACTGGCTCTGTGTGGTGTTATATCGATATTTCCTACAGTCGGTCACTGGCTCTGTGTGGCTGTTATATCGATATTTCCTACAGCTGGTCACTGGCTCTGTTGTATCCATTATATCTTGCAGTGATACCTACACTGTGCCAACCAGTATCACAGACAAACCAAAACATGATCATTGACTTTCTCCGTAATCCACCTACTTAACATTGGATCGGAGGTGATTACACTTAATAGGTTTCCTAATGCCAGATTTCACTTCTTTAATTCCCTTTTTGGAGAGTCGCCCGGTGATTAAAGTAAAAACAAACAGAGACCTCACCTCTTTTAAAGGATTTCTTTAACCAAGATGTCCCCAGTTTATGTCTGTCTGCAATCAGACGCGTTATTTAAAGGGGAACTAAATGTAGCTGTTAACAAACCATTATAGATCCCGCTGGAAGTGTTTTTGGTTAATGATTGGTAATCATGGTAAAGATTGGTGAGAAGTTTGGCAGCCTGTACCAATAATTTAGATTTGAACTCGGAAATGTAACTTAGATAGAACTTTGTCCCAGGAGAAGATGTGATTCATTTTTACAGGATTGAATTGGTCGGATTGTACAGTGTGTGTGTCAGTTCAGATGTTCGTTCAACTGGACTTTGAAAAACGCAGTGCGATTGTGTTTGCTTTTGTGTCCGCTTGTCTGTGTTTTACTACTGTGGGTAAAATGCGTTGGCGTTTGTCTTTCTTTTCTTACATCGTACTACAGACCATAAAGTCGTGCACGCATTCACCTACACCGCTGGTTACTACGAATAAAATGTAATTGAAGATCGAAAAAACGCAAGCGGACGAAACGCACATGTGGGGCTAATTGTAGATGTGCAACACGTGTCATAGCGTGACGTATGAAGGTCGATACCGGCTCCGTAGCGCAGTGCGTTAGTTTATCTGCTTTACGTCCTATCGTTCCATTATAACTGTGTTTTGGTGATAATTATTGCCGGTGGTTATCTATATTTTTACCGTTCTTGCGGAATGATTTATTGCCATTTGGCAGAGATTGACACGGCAGTGTGGCCATATAGAAAGAGTGTCTATTAACTATACGGCTGGCCGTGTCATACGTGGTCCGTTGGACAAAATGTCCCTGTAGCACAGGTATTGTCCACGTTATTGGATGGAAGGAAGGGATCGCTACTTGTTTTCTTTATTTATTTTGGCTGTTAAGCCGGGAAGTATCTGGTGCCAGTTAAAAATGTACATTCTTACCCCATCCTATGTGTACATATGGGGAACGTCTGGACAACGAGCTTTATAAATCACACAGAATATTTCAATTGTGTTTCTGTAAATGGAGACAGTGGGTTAGAAAGTGGGTTACAAAATACAGTGTGGTCTTGGGTTATTTACCTAATGGAAATACACTTAATGTGGGTTTACGTTAGGATGCAGGGATTTCAGCCACGGCTCTGTACGGTACATTACCCATAATCTTCTCTATATAAAGGGGAATGTTGGGGAACACACCTAATGTGGGGTACGGAGATTTCATACACGCCCTGTACGGTACATTACCCATAATCCTCTCTATATAAAGGGGAATGTGGGGGACACACCTAATGTGGGGTACGGAGATTTCATACACGGCCCTGTACGGTACATTACCCATAATCCTCTCTATATAAAGGGGAATGTGGGGAACACACCTAATGGGGGTACGGGAGATTTCATACACGGCCTGTACGTACATTACCATATCTCTCTATATAAGGGGAATGTTGGGGAACACACCTAATGGGGGTACGGAGATTTCATACAGGCCCTGTACGGTACATTACCCATAATCCTCTCTATATAAAGGGGAATGTTGGGGGACACCTAATGTGGGGTACGGAGATTCCATACACGGCCTGTACGGTACATTACCATAATCCTCTTATAAAAGGGAATGTTGGGGGACACACCTATGTGGGGTACGGAGATTTCATACACGGCCCTGACGAACATTACCCATAATCTCTCTATATAAAGGGGATGTTGGGGACACACCTAATGTGGGGTACGGAGATTTCATACACGGCCCTGTACGGTACATTACCCATAATCCTCTCTATATAAAGGGGAATGTTGGGGAACACCTAATGTGGGGTACGGAGATTTCATACACGCCCTGTACGGTACATTACCCATAATCCTCTTATATATGGGGAATGTTGGGGACACCTAATGGGGTACGGAGATTCCAACACGGCCCTGTACGTGTACATTACATAATCTCTCTCATATAAAGGGGAATGTGGGGAACACCTAATGTGGGGTACGGAGATTCCATACCGGCCCTGTACGGTACATTACCCATAATCCTCTATATAAAGGGGAATGTTGGGGGGACACCTAATGTGGGTACGAGATTCATACAAGCCCTGTACGGTACATTACCCATAATCCTCTCTATATAAAGGGGAATGTTGGGGACACACCTAATGTGGGGTACGGAGATTTCATACACGGCTCTGTACGGTACATTACCCTAATCCTCTATATAAAGGGGAATGGTTGGGGAACACACCTAATGTGGGGTACGGAGATTCATACCGGCCCTGTACGTACATTACCATATCTCTCTCTATATAAAGGGGGAAGTTGGGGACACACCTAATGTGGGGTACGGAGATTCCATACACGCCTGTACGTACATTACCCAATCCTCTCATATAAAGGGAATGTTGGGGCCACACCTAATGTGGGGTACGGGATTCCATACACGGCCCGTACGGTAATTACCCATAATCCTCTCTATATAAGGGGAATGTTGGGGAACACACCTAATGTGGGGTACGGAGATTTCATACACGGCCCTGTACATACATTACCCATAATCCTCTCTATATAAAGGGGAATGTTGGGGAACACACCTAATGTGGGGTACGGAGATTTCATACACGGCCCTGTACGATACATTACATAATCCTCTCTATATAAAGGGGAATGTTGGGGACACACCTAATGTGGGGTACGGAGTTTCATACACGGCCCTGTACGGTACATTACCCATAATCCTCTCTTATAAAGGGGAATGTTGGGGAACACCCTAATGTGGGGTACGGAGATTTCATACACGGCCCTGTACGGTACATTACCCATAATCCTCTCTATATAAAGGGGAATGTTGGGGACACCTAATGTGGGGTACGGAGATTTCATACACGGCCCTGTACGGTACATTACCCATAATCCTCTCTATATAAAGGGGAAGGTTGGGGAACAACCTAATGTGGGGTACGGAGATTTCATACACGGCCCTGTCGGTACATATACCATAACTCTTATATAAGGGGAATGTTGGGGGCACACCTAATTGAGGGACGGAGATTTCATACACGGCCCTGTACGGTACATTACCCATAATCCTCTCTATATAAAGGGGAATGTTGGGGAACACACCTAATGTGGGGTACGGAGATTCCATACACGGCCCTGTACGGTACATTACCCATAATCCTCTCTATATAAGGGAATGTTGGGGAACACACTAATGCGGGGTACGGGAGATTTTACTACGGCCTGTACGGTACATTACCCATAATCCTCTCTATAAAGGGGAATGTTGGGGGAACACACCTAATGTGGGGTACGGAGATTTCATACACGGCCCTGTACGGTACATTACCCATAATCCTCTATATCTTAAAGGGAATGTTGGGGAAACACACCTAATGTGGGTACGGAGATTTCATACACGGCCTGTAGTACATTACCCATAATCCTCTCTATATAAGGGGAATGTTTGGGGAACAACAACCTAATGTGGGGTAACGGAGATTCATACACGGCCCTGTACGTACATTACCATAATCCTCTCATATAAAGGGAATGTTGGGGAACACACCTAATGTGGGGTACGGAGATTTCATACACGGCCGTACGGTACATTACCCATAATACCTCTCATATAAAGGGAATGTTGGGGGAACACACCTATGTGGGGTACGGAGATTTCATACACGGCCCTGTACGGTACATTACCCATAATCTCTCTATCATAAAGGGGAATGTTGGGGAACCACCTAATGTGGGGGTACAGAGATTTTAGCACAACCCTGTGTAGTACTTATCTTATAATCTTCTTATATAAAAGTTTTTGTGTTAAGTTATATTTATACAATGTTTAGAGGGACTGATAAGCCTCATAGAGTCATACACAGAGTTGTATGTTCTGGTCCTGAATTGTTCTTGTTTCCCAAAACAGGTAAGGAAAAATCACTTAAAGGAGTACTACTAAACTCTTATTTGTCTCTAGTAAGGTTGCCATTATGGTACACGTAAGGAGTAGATATTGATCTGTAATTCCTCCATAAATTTGGCAGTTGGACGTATCAGCCTCCCTTTTATTTGGAGAGAGACAATACAATAACAGTTCTCCTGTGTGTGGGGGCATGGCTGACCAATCACCATACATGTTTCTGACAGATTACACATGGTTCACATGCAACATGATTGCATGTGTATGCCAACCTTAAGAAGGTTTCCCGTTGGTGCCAGTACATCTCACAACCCATGTATGTCTCAAAGAGCTGGTGAGCAGTGCACCTAGTGGCCACACCCCCTGACCCCCACTATCCTCTCTATGTACAGACCTGTTTCTCTATACAGATGCATATACAACAATATGGATACCCTGATAAGACTTTCAAAAAGGCTGCTTGTTACCTGTCATTTTTATTTTCTAGCCCAGCAGCATTGCTACTGATTGTCAAACCATGGAAACAGACTTGGTAAATTCTGTTTCCTAGCAAAAGAGAAGTTTTTGTAAATGTTTTCAATTTGTTTTAAAACTTTTACTTGTGGATTTTCCTGCTTTCTTTTATCTTCAACGCTTGTAGGAAATAAACTTTGGGTTTGTGGGGGCAACAGGAGATTGTTTTCAACACTGTTAAATCTCTCTTGTGTGTCTGAAATTAATACTAGGGCCAGAACAGGAAACGGGGAATCCTTGTGCAGTAAAGGATTATTGTTATATGGACGCTAATAATTTCCAATCATAGACCTCCACTGAACATGTTGGCTCTGTCACATTAAGTACCATGCGCTACATGATATTTAAGGTTTTTACAGTGTTTTAATTTATAGGCCCAGTAGGATAGATTGTAGCCTGTAGACGAGCAGGCAGTGCATAGTGATGGGTACAGGAAGATAATGTTCTCGCAGAGACGAGATTTGCTGAATCGCCAAAGGCCTCACCTCCACACCATATCCTGACCTTTCCTTATTGGTGATAAAGTAACCCCGCAATCTCCACCCAATAAATGGCTCATTCAATTTCTATTATTTTACCAGGATCTGCAACTTGGGCACAGATTATCATTATGTAAATATTGATCTGAGCCCGGGCTGTAACGTGGCACACCCGCGTGGCTTTCATATCTAGTGTTTTATATGCAAATGGACCAGTTTATCCCCCATGTTATTAATACACACAAAAAAACCTATTATGTTCTCTGTCATGTATATAGGACACAGCAGGAAGTAGGAGGGATGAGAAACATTAAATATAAAAATACACATTCTTACAACTGATAACCACCACCCTTCATTCCACGTCAGAGCAATGTAACTAAAATACTCTACACAATGTTCTCAATCTCTACATGCTAGACATTGTGAGCTGCTCACGTTTCAAGGGGGGAAAGCAGGTTGAAGCAGTTCCGTGGCGCGCACACAACGTGCGAATAGAATGCGAGTAGTGAGACAACGGCAGATACCCAGTTGGGTTTATTCCCTTACGAAATTTAGAACTTACAGAAAGAGTTCGGATGTGAATTGTCTGTAATATTAATCGGAACCGTGTTAATTTTATATGGGTGGGTACAGAGAAATACGACCAATAGAAATAAAGGGGTGGGGAGAATATGGGGCTGGAAATGCGCAGGCGTCAATGGTCACTGCAGACTGTTGTGGTGTTCCCTGGAGGAAGGGGTTAAGGTCTGGAGTGCAGGAGGGAGTTGGCAGAATTAGGAGCAAGCTCAGAGAATCACATGACAAATATCAGATGTGTTGCGAGATGGGCCGTCTCCGTGGATCGTGTCATACCAGTGGACAGTGGGATAAAGGCTGAGCAGGGAATCACTGGTTTGGGGAGTTTGGAATGATTGGTATGTGCAGGAGATCCCCTAACCCACTGTAAGGTAAGCTGCCTGTTTTAATACCTTCCCCTGCCGGCCTGTGCGACACAGTGGGAACTGCAAAGGTTTTACTTTTGCAGTGATATTCTAGAATTGAGGAATTTTCCGTTTTCTTGGATTCGATAAATACATATTATATATTTACAATAATATACGGGAGGCGAAGCCGTAGGCAACCCTCCATCACCGTACCCCTAAATGCATCATCTGGTTCCCTTATTTCTAATTTTTTATCCGTTTGTAAGGTTAACGAGAACGTGTCCTGTTTTATTGTAAAGATGACAAATGAGCTGCAGGACAGACCATAAATGAATTCATTTATGGTTATGTCTGCAGCTCATTTAGTCATCTTTACAATAAAACAGGACACGTTCTCGTTAACCTTACAAACGGATAAAAAATTAGAAATAAGGGAACCAGATGGATTGCATTTAGGGGTACGGTGATGGAGGGTTGCCATACGGCTTCGCTCCCGTATATTATTGTAAATATATAATAGTGTATTTATCGAACCAAGAAAACGGAAAAATTCCTCAATTCTAGAATATCACTGCAAAAGTAAAAACCTTTGCAGTTCCACTGTGTCGCACAGGCCGGCAGGGGAAGGTATAAAACAGGCGCTTACCTTACAGTGGGTTAGGGGATCTCCTGCACATACCAATCATTCCAAACTCCCCAAACCAGTGATCCCTGCTCAACCTTTATACCCACTGTCCACTGTATGCACGATCCACGGAGGACGCCCATCTCGCTCAACACATCTGATATTTGTCATGTGATCTCTGAGCTTGCTCCTAATTCTGCCAACTCCTCCTGCACTCCAGACCTTAACCCCTTCCTCCAGGGAACACCACAACAGTCTGACAGTGACCATTGACGCCTGCGCTATTTCCAGCCCCATATTCTCCCCACCCCTTTATTTCTATTGGTCGTATTTCTCTGTACCCACCCATATAAAACTAACACGGTTCCGATTAATATTACAGACAATTCACATCCGAACTCTTTCTGTAAGTTCTAAATTTCGTAGGGAATAAACCCAACTGGGTATCTTGCCGTGTCTCACTACTCGCATTCTATTCGCACGTGTGTGCGCGCCACGGAACTGCTTACAACACTGCTTTCCCCCCTTGAAAGTGAGCAGCTCACAATGTCTAGCATTGTAGAGATTGAAGAACATTGTGTAGAGTATTTTAGTTACATTGCTCTGACGTGGAATGAAGGGTGGTGGTATCAGTTGTAAGTAATGTGTATTTTTATATTTAATGTTTCTCATCCCTCCTACTTCCTGCTGTGTCCTATATACATGACAGAGAACATAATAGGTTTTTTGTGTGTATTACAATAACATGGGGGATAAACGTGGTCCATTTGATATAAAACACTAGATATGAAAGCCACGCGGGTGTGGCCACGTTACAGCCCGGGCTCAGATCAATAATTTACATAATGATAATCTGTGCCCAAGTTGCAGTCCTGGGTTAAAATAATAGAAATTGAATGAGACCATTTATTGGGTGGAGATTGCGGGTACTTTATCACCAATAAGGAAAGGTCAGGATTATGGTGTGAGGTGAGGCCTTTGGCGGATTCAGCAAATCTCGTCTCTGCAGAGAACATGATCTTCCTGTACCCATCACTATGCACTGCCGTGCTCGTCTACAAGGCTGACAATCTATCCTACTGGGCCTATAAATTAAAACACATGTAAAAACCTTAAATATCATGTAGCCTTGGACTTAATTGTGACAGGCAACATGTTCGTGAGGTCTATGATTGAAATTATAGCGTCCCATATAAACAATAATAACCTTTATGCACAAGGATTCCCTGTGCCTGTTGGCCCTAGTATTAATTTCAGACACACAAGAAGATTTTAACAGTGTTGAAAAACAATCTCCTGTTGCCCCCACAAACCCAAGTTTATTTCCTAGCAAGCGTTGAAGAAAAAGAAAGCAGGAAAATCCACAAGTAAAGTTTTAAAACAAATTGAAAACATTTACAAAACTTCTCTTTTGCTCAGGAAACAGAATTTACCACAGTCTGTTTTCCTGGTTGACAATCATAGCAATGCTGCTGGCTAGAAAATAAAAATGACAGGTTAACAAGCAGCCTTTTTGAAAGTCTTATCAGGGATATCCATATTGTTGTATATGCATCTGTAATAGAAAACAGGTCGTACATAGAGAGGATAGTGGGGGTCAGGGGGTGTGGCCACTAGGTGCACTGCTCACCCAAGCTCTTTGAGACATACATGGGTTGTGAGATGTACTGGCACACAGGGAAACCTTCTTAAGGTGGCATACACATGCATCATGTTGCATGTGAACCTGTGTAATCCTGTCAGAAACATGTATGGGATTGGTCAGCCAATGCCCCCACACACAGGAGAACTGTATTGTATTGTCTCTCTCCAAATAAAGGGAGCTGATACGTCCAACTGGCCAATTTATGGAGGTAATTACAGATCAATATGCTACTCCTTACGTGTACACATAATGCAACCTTACTAGAGAAAATAAGAGTTTAGTAGTCTCCTTTAAGTGATTTTCCTTACCCTGTTTGGGAAACAAGAACAATTGCAGGACCAGAACATACAACTCTGTGTATACTCTATGAGCTTATCAGTCCCTCTTAAACATTGTATAAATATAACTTACCAAAGAACTTTTATTAAGAAGATTATAAGATAGTACTACCAGGGTTGTGCTAAAATCTCTGTACCCCCACATTAGGTGGTTCCCCAACATTCCCCTTTATGATAGAGAGATTATGGGTAATGTACCGTACAGGGCCGTGTATGAAATCTCCGTACCCCACATAGGTGTGTTCCCCCAACATTCCCTTTATATGAGAGGTATTATGGGTAATGTACCGTACGGCCGTGTATGAAATCTCCGTACCCCACATTAGGTGTGTTCCCCAACATTCCCTTTATATGAGAGGATTATGGTAATGTACGTACAGGGCCGTGTATGAATCTCCGTTACCCCACATTAGGTTGTTGTTCCCCAAACATTCCCCTTATATAGAGAGGATTATGGGTAATGTACTACAGGCCGTGTATGAAATCTCCGTACCCACATTAGGTGTGTTCCCCCAACATTCCCTTTAAGATATAGAGGATTATGGGTAATGTACCGTACAGGGCCGTGTATGAAATCTCCGTACCCCACATTAGGTGTGTTCCCCCAACATTCCCCTTATATAGAGAGGATTATGGGTAATGTACCGTACAGGCCGTAGAGAAATCTCCCGTACCCCGCATTAGTGTGTTCCCCAACATTCCCTTATATAGAGAGGATTATGGGTAATGTACCGTACAGGGCCGTGTATGAATCTCCGTACCCCCATTAGGTTGTTCCCCAACATTCCCCTTTATATAGAGAGGATTATGGGTAATGTAACCGTACAGGGCCGTGTATGAAATCTCCGTCCCTCCCAATTAGGTGTGGCCCCCAACATTCCCCTTATATAAGAGCTTATGGGTAATGTACCGTACAGGGCCGTGTATGAAATCTCCGTACCCCACATTAGGTTGTTCCCCAACCTTCCCTCTTATATAGAGAGGATTATGGGTAATGTACCGTACAGGGCCGTGTATGAATCTCCGTACCCCACATTAGGGGTGTTCCCCAACATTCCCCTTTATATAGAGAGGATTATGGGTAATGTACCGTACAGGGCCGTGTATGAAATCTCCGTACCCCACATTAGGTGTCCCAACCAACATTCCCCTTTATAAGAGAGGATTATGGGTAATGTACCGTACAGGGCCGTGTATGAAACTCCGTACCCCACATTAGGTGTGTCCCCAACATTCCCCTTTATATAGAGAGGATTATGTAATGACGTACAGGGCGTGTATGAAATCTCCGTACCCCACATTAGGTGTCCCCAACATTCCCCTTTATATAGAGAGGATTATGGGTAATGTATGTACAGGGCCGTGTATGAAATCTCCGTACCCCACATTAGGTGTGTTCCCCACCCAACATTCCCCTTTATATAGAGAGGATTATGGGTAATTACCGTACGGGCCGTGTATGGAATCTCCGTACCCCACATTAGGTGTGTGCCCCAACATTCCCCTTTATATGAGAGGATTGGGTAATGTACGTACAGGCGTGTATGGAATCTCCTACCCCACATTAGGTGTGTCCCCAACTTCCCCTTTATATAGAGAGGATTATGGTAATGTACGTACAGGGCCGGTATGAATCTCCGTACCCCACATTAGTGTGTTCCCCAACATTCCCCTTTATATAGAGGATTAGGGTAATGTACCGTACAGAGCCGTGTATGAATCATCTCCGTACCCCACATTAGGTGTGTCCCCAACATTCCCCTTTATATAGAGAGGATTATGGGTAATGTACCGTACAGGGCTGTATGAATCTCGTACCCACATTAGGTGTCCCCCCAACATTCCCCTTTATATAGAGGATTATGGGTAATGTACCGTACAGGGCCGGTATGGAATCTCCGTACCCCACATTAGGTGTTCCCCACATTCCCCTTTATAGAGAGAGGATTATGTAATGTACTGTACAGGGCCGTGTTTGGAATCTCCGTACCCCATTAGGGGTGTCCCCAACATTCCCCATATATAAGAGGATTATGGGTAATGTACCGTACAGGCTGTATGAAATCTCCGTACCCCACATTAGGTGTTCCCCAACATTCCCCTTTATATAGAGAGGATTATGGGTAATGTACCGTACAGGGCCGTGTATGAAATCTCCGTACCCCACATTAGGTGTGTCCCCAACATTCCTCTTTATATAGAGAGGATTATGGGTAATGTTCGTCAGGGCCGTGTATGAAATCTCCGTACCCACATAGGTGTGTCCCCCAACATTCCCTTTTATAGTAGAGGATTATGGTAATGTACCGTACAGGGCCGTGTATGGAATCTCCGTACCCCACATTAGGTGTCCCCCAACATTCCCCTTTATATAGAGAGGATTATGGGTAATGTACCGTACAGGGCCGTGTATGAAATCTCCGTACCCCATTAGGTGTGTTCCCCAACATTCCCCTTATATAGAGAGATATGGTAATGTACGTACAGGCCGTGTATGAAATCTCTCCGTACCCCATTAGGTGTGTTCCCCCCATTCCCCTTTATATAGAGAGGATTATGGGTAATGTACCGTACAGGGCCGTGTATGAAATCTCCGTACCCCACATTAGGTGTGTCCCCACACATCCCCTTTATTAGAGAGGATTATGGTAATGTACCGTACAGGGCGTGTATGAAATCTCCGTACCCCACATTAGGTGTTCCCCAACATTCCCTTTATATAGAGAATTATGGGTATGTACCGTACAGAGCCGTGGCTGAAATCCCTGCATCCTAACGTAAACCCACATTAGTGTATTCCATTAGGTAAATAACCCAACCACACTGTATTTGTAACCCACTTCTAACCCACTGTCTCCATTTACAGAAACACAATTGAAATATTCTGTGTGATTTATAAAGCTCGTTGTCCAGACGTTCCCCATATGTACACATAGGATGGGGTAAGAATGTACATTTTTAACTGGCACCAGATTCTTCCCGCTACAGCCAAATAAATAAAGAAAACAAGTAGCGATCCCTTCCTTCCATCCAATACGGGACAATACCTGTGGCTACAGGACATTTTGTCCACGGACCACGTATGACACGGCCAGCCGTATAGTTATAGACACTCTTTCTATATGGCCACACTGCCGTGTCAATCTCTGCCAAATGGCAATAAATCATTCCGCAAGAACGGTAAAAATATAGATAACCACCGGCAATAATTATCACCAAAACACAGTTATAATGGAACGATAGGACGTAAAGCAGATAAACGAACGCACTGCGCTACGGAGCCGGTATCGACCTTCTTAACGTCACGCTATGACACGTGTTGCACATCTACAATTAGCCCCACTGTGCGTTTCTGTCCGCTTGCGTTTTTCGATCTTCAATTACATTTTATTCGTAGTAACCAGCGGTGTAGGTGAATGCGTGCACGACTTTATGGTCTGTAGTACGATGTAAGAAAAGAAAGACAAACGCCAACGCATTTTACCCACAGTAGTAAAACACAGACAAGCGGACACAAAAGCAAACACAATCGCACTGCGTTTTTCAAAGTCCAGTTGAACGAACATCTGAACTGACACACACACTGTACAATCCGACCAATTCAATCCTGTAAAATGAATCACACATCTTCTCCTGGGACAAAGTTCTATCAAGTTACATTTCCGAGTTCAAATCTAAATTATTGGTACAGGCTGCCAAACTTCTCACCAATCTTTACCATGATTACCAATCATAACCAAAAACACTTCCAGCGGATCTATAAGTTTGTTACAGCTACATTTAGTTCCCCTTTAAATACCGTCTGATTGCAGACAGACTAAACTGGGGACAATCTTGGTTAAAGAAATCCTTTAAAGAGGTGAGGTCTCTGTTGTTTTTACTTTAATCGCGGGCGACTCTCCAAAAAGGGAATAAAGAAGTGAAATCTGGCATTAGGAAACCTATTAAAGTGTAATCACCTCCGATCCAATGTTAAGTAGGTGGATTACGGGAAAGTCAATGATCATGTTTTGGTTGTCTGTGATACTGGGTTGGCACAGTGTAGGTATCACTGCAATATATAATGGATACAACAGAGCCAGGACCACTGTAGGAAATATCGATATAACAGCCACACAGAGCCAGTGACCGACTGTAGGAAATATCGATATAACAGCCACACAGAGCACATTGACGCTGTAGGAAATATCGATATAACAGCCACACAAGCCAGTACCAGCTGTAGGAATATCGATATAACAGCCACACAGAGCCAGTGACCGAGCTGTGGAAAATTCTCCTCCTGGGTCAATGCTAAATCCTCCACCCTCAAGTACAATACAGTTAAATAACACGCATATTTGAAAACATCTAAATGAGTAGATTAGGAAAGAAATGTCAGAAGAATACCAACACACACCTTATATTATATTATACAATGGTGGATTCATTTATTAGACTTTCAGACTATTCTAGGAGAATTATTGTAGAAATATCAATTGTTCAGGTAGCCAGTTCCTACAAGTCGGTGGAAATCTCTCTGTATGGTTATTCACCCGTGTGTAGATTTCTAGTGTGAATCCTGTCCAGCCCCTGAGCTACTATAAACTGGATCCCTCACCACCCTGGGCTATACATAAACTTGGGATCCTTCCAGCCCTGGTCTCCTATAAACAACTATCTGGGATCCATCCACCTGGGCTACTATAAACACTCACTATCTGGGATCCTCCAGTCCCTGGGCTACTATAAACACTCACTATCTGGGATCCTCCAGTCCTGGGCTACTATAACACTCACTATCTGGATCCATCCAGTCCGGGCTACTATAAACACTCACTATCTGGGATCCTTCAGTCCTGGGCTACTATAAACCTAATCCTATTCCAGCCTGGGCTACATAAAACTGGGATCCTCCAGCCCTGGCTACTATAAACACTCACTATCTGGATCCTTCCAGTCCTGGGCTACTATAAACACTCACTATCTTGGATCATCCAGTCCTGGCTACTATAAACACTCACTATCTGGGATCCTCCAGTCCTGGGCTACTATAAACACTCACTATCTGGGATCCATCCAGTCCTGGGCTACTATAAACACTCACTATCTGGGATCCATCCATTCCTGGGCTACTATAAACACCACTATCTGGGATCCATCCAGTCCTGGGCTACTATAAAACACTCACTATCTGGGATCCATCAGTCCTGGGCTACAATAAACCCTCACTTCTGGGATCCTCAGTCCTGGGCTACTATAAACACTCACATATCTGGGATCCATCCAGCCTGGCTACATAAACACTCACTATCTGGGATCCATCCAGTCCTGGGCTACTATAACACTCACTATCTGGGATCCATCCAGTCCTGGGCTACTATAAACCCTCACTACTGGATCCATCCAGCCTGGGACTATAACACTCACTTCTGGGATCCTTCAATCCCTGGCTACTATAAACCACTCACTATCTGGATCCATCCAGTCCGGGCTACTAATAAACACTCACTATCTGGGATCCATCCACCTGGGCTACTATAAACACTCACATCTGGGATCCATCCAGTCCTGGGCTACTATAAACACTCACTATCTGGATCCATCCAGTCCTGGGCTACCTATAACCACTCACTATCTGGATCCATCCAGTCCTGGGCTACTATAAACACTCACTATCTGGGATCCTTCCCGCCCTGGGCTACTATAAACACTCACTATCTGGGATCCTTCCCGCCCTGGGCTACTATAAACACTCACTATCTGGGATCCATCCAGTCCTGGGCTACTATAAACACTCACTATCTGGGATCCATCCAGTCCTGGGCTTACTAAACACCTCACTATCTGGGATCCTTCCAGCCCTGGCTACTATAAACACTCACTATCTGGGATCCATCCAGTCCTGGGCTACTATAAACACTCACTATCTGGGATCCATCCATCCGGGGCTACTATAACACTCACTATCTGGGATCCATCCAGCCCTGGGCTACTATAAAAACTCACTATCTGGGATCCTTCCAGCCCTGGGCTACTATAAACACTCACTATCTGGGATCCATCCAGTCCTGGGCTACTATAAACACTCACTATCTGGGATCCATCCAGCCCTGGGCTACTATAAACACTCACTATCTGGGATCCTCAGTCCCTGGGTACTATACACTCACTATCTGGGATCCATCAGTCCGGGCTACTATAAACACTCACTATCTGGGATCCATCCAGTCCTGGGCTACTTAAACCCTCACTATCTGGGATCCATCCAGTCCTGGGCTACTATAAACACTCACTATCTGGGATCCATCCAGTCCTGGCGCTATAAACACTCACTATCGGGGATCCATCCAGTCCTGGGCTACTATAAACACTCCACTATCTGGGATCCTCCAGTCCTGGGCTACTATAAACACTCACTATCTGGTCCGTCCACAGCCCTGGGCTACTATAAAACACTCACTATCTGGGATCCATCCAGTCCTGGGGCTACTATAAACACTCACTATCTGGGATCCATCTCCATCTGGGCTACTATAAACCACTCACATCGGGATCCATCCAGCCCTGGGCTACTATAAGGGGAGCTGACCTACTGCCTGTTCCAGTACTGGGGGATGATCTGTCTGCGGTCCGGCTGATAGTAGATCAAGTAGGAGGGGGTTATATTGGGTTATTAAACAGTGTTACGTAATCCTATTATATCCGTCACACTGACTGTACATTAACCTGGATTAGATTAGGTGAAATGTAAATGGTTCTAGTTGATGTTTGGAATGGGTTCAGCCCCTGATATACTTGGCTTTAACTTTGCATGTGCACAGTGGGAGCTCCCATGTTGATTTTTTTTATAGTGTTATTAGTGTGTTCCCTCTCTGAACACTAGACCATGTGTACGGACTATGGAGCAATATATATGTGCACCCAAGGGAGATTATTAGTTCATAGTTAATTGCTGACTATTAAAGTTCAAGTAATCCCTTGTTCTGGTTTATTTGTATTCACATTGTATTCTCTGTATATTTATACATATAGTTGGGAGCTGCCATACTGTGTCTCTTGGTACAAAGCTGCCATACTGTGTCCCTTAGTACAAAGCTGCCATACTGTGTCCCTTAGTACAAGGCTGGAATGTAATGATTTCTGAGCCCGTTATCAGTGACCATTAGTCCTGTGTTGCCAGTTTGTGATATTAAAAGGTTAATTGATAATTAGGAACCATTTTATTATTATTATCATTATTATTGGCAGAGAGTAAAGATCTCGTAGAGCTATGATCAAAGGTTAGCACACACTGTCTCTACCCACTGAGAGAGGGGACACTGCCCAGGCCCCACCCCCATGGGCCCCCCTGACCTCCCACATGGTCCCAGATAGTGAGTCTTTATAGTAGACCAGGGATGGACGGATCCCAGATAGTGAGTGTTTATAGTAGCCCAAGGCTGGACGGATTACAGATAGTGAGTTTTTATAGTAGCCCAGGGCTGGACGGATTACAGATAGTGAGTTTTTATAGTAGCCCAGGGCTGGACGGATCCCAGATAGTGAGTTTTTATAGTAGCCCAGGGCTGGACGGATCCCAGATAGTGAGTGTTTATAGTAGCCCAGGACTGGATGGATCCCAGATAGTGAGTGTTTATAGTAGCCCAGGACTGGATGGATCCCAGATAGTGAGTGTTTATAGTAGCCCAGGGCTGGATGGATCCCAGATAGTGAGTGTTTATAGTAGCCCACGGTGATCCGATGGGTAATGGATGTATCCCAGATAGTGAGTGTTTATAGTAGCCCAGGGATGGATGGATCCCAGATAGTGAGTTTTATAGTAGACCAGGACTGGATGGTCCCAGATAGTGAGTGTTTTATAGTAGCCCAGGACTGATGGATCCCAGATAGTGAGTGTTTATAGTAGCCCAGGACTGGATGGATCCCAGATAGTGAGTGTTTATAGTAGCCCAGGGCTGGATGGATCCCAGATAGTGAGTGTTTATAGTAGCCCAGGACTGGATGGATCCCAGATAGTGAGTGTTTATAGTAGCCCAGGACTGGAAGGATCCCAGATAGTGAGTTGTGTTATAGTAGCCCAGGACTGGATGGATCCCAGATGTGAGTGTTTATAGTAGCCCAGGACTGGATGGGTCCCAGATAGTGAGTGTTTATAGTAGCCCAGGACTGGATGGATCCCAGATAGTGAGTGTTTATAGTAGCCCAGGGCTGGAAGGATCCCAGTTTATAGTAGCCCAGGGCTGGAAGGATCCCAGTTATAGTCAGGTGAAGGAGCCCAGGTTAGTTAGCCCAGTGGATGGATCCAGATAGTGAGTGTTTATAGTAGCCCGGGACTGGATGGATCCCAGATAGTGAGTGTTTATAGTAGCCCGGACGGGAGGATCCCAGATAGTGAGTGTTTAAGTAGCCCAGGGCTGGATGGATCCCAGATAGTGAGTGTTTATAGTAGCCCAGGACTGGATGGATCCCAGATAGTGAGTGTTTATAGTAGCTCAGGACTGGATGGATCCCAGATAGTGAGTGTTTATAGTAGCCCAGGACTGGATGGGTCCCAGATAGTGAGTGTTTATAGTAGCCCAGGACTGGATGGATCCCAGATAGTGAGTGTTTATAGTAGCCCAGGGCGGGAGGATCCCAATAGTGAGTGTTTATAGTAGCCCAGGGCTGGATGGATCCAGATAGTGAGTGTTTATAGTAGCCCAGGATGGATGGATCCAGATAGTGAGTGTTTATAGTAGCCCAGGCTGGAAGGATCCCAGATAGTGAGTGTTTATAGTAGCCCAGGCTGAGGGATCCCAGTAGTGAGTGTTTATAGTAGCCAGGACTGGATGGTCCCAGATAGTGAGTGTTTATAGTAGCCCAGGACTGGATGGATCCCAGATAGTGAGTGTTTATAGTAGCCCAGGGCTGGAAGGATCCCAGTTTATAGTGAGCCCAGGGATGGAAGGATCCCAGTTTATAGTAGCCCAGGGCTGGAAGGATCCCAGTTTATAGTAGCCCAGGGCTGGATGGATCCCAGATAGTGAGTGTTTATAGTAGCCCTGGACTGGAGGATCCCAGATAGTGAGTGTTTATAGTAGCCCAGGACTGGATGGATCCCAGATAGTGAGTGTTTATAGTAGCTCAGGACTGGATGGATCCCAGATAGTGAGTGTTTATAGTAGCCCAGGGCTGGAAGGATCCCAGATAGTGAGTGTTTATAGTAGCCCAGGACTGGATGGATCCCAGATAGTGAGTGTTTATAGTAGACAGGATGGAGGATCCCAGATAGTGAGTGTTTATAGTAGCCCAGGACTGGATGGATCCCAGATAGTGAGTGTTTATAGAAGCCCAGGACTGGATGGGTCCCAGATAGTGAGGTTTATAGTAGCCAGGACTGGATGGATCCCAGATAGTGAGGTTTATAGGTAGCCCAGGGCTGGAGGACCCAGTTATAGTAGCCCAGGGCTGGAAGGATCCCAGTTTATAGTTAGCCCGGGCTGGAAGGATCCCAGTTTATAGTAGCCAGGGCTGGATGGATCCCAGATAGTGGTGTTTATAGTAGCCCTGGACTGATGGATCCCAGATAGTGGTGTTTATGTAGCCCGGACGGATGGATCCCAGATAGTGAGTGTTATAGTAGCTCAGGACTGGATGGACCCAGATAGTGAGTTGTTTATAGTAGCCCAGGGCTGGAAGGATCCCAGATAGTGAGTGTTTATAGTAGCCCAGGGCTGGAAGGATCCCAGATAGTGAGTGTTTTATAGTAGCCCAGGGCTGGAAGGATCCCAGTTTATAGTAGCCCAGGGCTTGAGGGATCCCAGTTTATAGTAGTCAGGGCTGGACGGATCACCTAGAAATCTACACCCAGTGAATAACCATACAGAGAGATTTCCACTGACTTGTTAGGAACTGGCTACCTGAACAATTGATATTTCTACAATAATTCTCCTAGAATAGTCTGAAATGTCTAATAAAATGAATCCAACCATTGTAATAATATAATATAATATAAGGTGTGTTGGTTATTCATTCTGACATTTCTTTCCTAATCCTACTCATTAAGATGTTTTCAAATATGCGTGTTATTTAACTGTATTTGTACTTGAGGGTGGGAGGATTTAGCATTGATCCAGGAGAGAATATTCCCAGTCGGTCATGGCTCGTGTGGGCTGTTATATCGATATTTCCTACAGCTGGTCACTGGCTCTGTGTGGCTGTTATATCGATATTTCCTACAGTCGGTCACTGGCTCTGTGTGGCTGTTATATCGATATTTCCTACAGTCGGTCACTGGCTCTGTGTGGCTGTTATATCGATATTCCTACAGCTGGTCACTGGCTCTGTTGTAACATTATATCTTGCAGTGATACTACACTGTGCCAACCAGTATCACAGACAAACCAAAACATGATCATTGACTTTCTCCGTAATCACCTACTTAACATTGGATCGGAGGTGATTACACCTTTAATAGGTTTCCTAATGCCAGATTTCACTTCTTTAATTCCCTTTTTGGAGAGTCGCCCGGATTAAAGTAAAAACAAACAGAGACCTCACCTCTTTTAAAGGGATTTCTTTTAACCAAGAATGTCCCCAGTTTATGTCTGTCTGCAATCAGACGTGTTATTTAAAGGGGAACTAAATGTAGCTGTTAACAAACCATTATAGATCCCGCTGGAAGTGTTTTTGGTATGATTGGTAATCATGGTAAAGATTGGTGAGAAAGTTTGGCCAGCCTGTACCAATAATTTAGACTTTGAACTCGAGAATGTAACTTAGTAGAACCTTGTCCCAGGAGAAGATGTGATTCATTTTTACAGGATTGAATTGGTCGGATTGTACAGTGTGTGTCAGTTCAGATGTTCGTTCAACTGGACTTTGAAAAACGCAGTGCGATTGTGTTTGCTTTTGTGTCCGCTTGTCTGTGTTTTACTACTGTGGGTAAAATGCGTTGGCGTTTGTCTTTCTTTTCTTACATCGTACTACAGACCATAAAGTCGTGCACGCATTCACCTACACCGCGGTTACTCGAATAAAAGTAATTGAAGATCGAAAAACGCAAGCGGACAGAAGCGCACAGTGGGGCTAATTGTAGATGTGCAACACGTGTCATAGCGTGCGTTAAGAAGGTCGATACCGGCTCCGTGAGCGCAGTGCGTTGTTTATCTGCTTTAACGTCCTATTGTCCATTATAAATGTGTTTTGGTGATAATTATTGCCGGTGGTTATCTATATTTTACCGTTCTTGCGGAATGATTTATTGCCATTTGCAGAGATTGACACGGCAGTTGGCCATATAGAAAGGTGATAATTAACTATAGGTGGCCGTGTCATACGTGGTCCGTTGGACAAAATGTCCCTGTGAGCACAGGTATTGTCCAGTCATTGGATGGAAGGAAGGGATCGCTACTGTTTTCTTTATTTATTTTGGCTGTTAAGCCGGGGAAGAATCTGGTGCCGTTAAAAATGTACATTCTTACCCATCCTATGTGTACATATGGGAACGTCTGGACAACGACTTTATAAATCACACAGAATATTTCAATTGTGTTTCTGTAAATGGAGACAGTGGGTAGAAGTGGGTTACAAATACACTGTGGTCTTGGTTATTTACCTAATGGAAAAATACACTTAAGTGGGTTTACGTTAGGATGCAGGGATTTCAGCCACGGCTCTGTACGGTACATACCCATAATCTTCTCTATATAAAGGGGAATGTTGGGGAACACACCTAATGTGGGGTACGGAGATTTCATAAACGCCCTGTACGGTACATTACCCATAATCCTCTCTATATAAAGGGGAATGTTGGGGGACACACCTAATGTGGGGTACGGAGATTTCATACACGGCCCTGTTGTACATTACCCATAATCCTCTCTATATAAAGGGGAATGTTGGGAACACACCTAATGTGGGGTACGGAGATTTCATACACGGCCCTGTACGGTACATTACCCATAATCCTCTATATAAAGGGGAATGTTGGGGAACACACCTAATGTGGGGTACGGAGATTTCATACACGGCCCTGTACGGTACATTACCCATAATCCTCTCTATATAAGGGGAATGTTGGGGGACACACCTAATGTGGGGTACGGAGATTCCATACACGGCCCTGTACGGTACATTACCCATAATCCTCTCTATATAAAGGGGAATGTTGGGGGACACACCTAATGTGGGGTACGGAGATTTCATACACGGCCCTGTACGGTAAATTACCCATAATCCTCTCTATATAAAGGGAATGTTTGGGGACACACCTAATGTGGGGTAGGAGATTTCTACACGGCCCGTACGGTACATTACATAATCCTCTCTAATAAGGGGAATGTTGGGGGAACACCCCTAATGTGGGGTACGGAGATTCATACACGGCCGTACGGTACATTACCCATAATCCTCTCTATTAAAGGGGAATGTTGGGGGACACCTAATGTGGGGTACGGAGATTCATACACGGCCCTGTAGAGTACATTACCCATAACCTCTCTATATAAAGGGGAGTTGGGGACACACCTAATGTGGGGTACGGAGATCCATACACGGCCCTGTACGGTACATTACCCATAATCCTCTTATATAAAGGGGAATGTTGGGGACACACCTAATGTGGGGTAGGAGATTCCATACACGGCCTGTACGGTACATTACCATAATCCTCTCTATATAGGGGAATGTTGGGGAACCACCTAATATGGGTTACGGAGATTTCATACACGGCCCTGTACGGTAAATTACCAATAATCCTATATAAAGGGGAATGTTGGGGAACACACCTATGTGGGGTACGGAGATTTCATACACGGCCTGTACGGTACATTACCCTAATCCTCTCTATATAAAGGGGAATGTTGGGGAAACACACATATGTGGGGTACGGAGATTTCATACACGGCCCTGTACGGTACATTACCCATAATCCTCTCTAATAAAGGGGAATGTTGGGGAACACCTAATGTGGGTTGGAGATTCATACACGGCCCTGTACGGTACATTACCACTAATCCTCTCTATATAAAGGGGAATGTGGGGGGACACACCCTAATGTGGGGTACGGAGATTTCATACACGGCCCTGTACGGTAAATTACCCATAATCCTCTCTATATAAAGGGGAATGTTTGGGAAACACCTAATGTGGGGTACGGAGTTCATACACGGCCCTGTACGGTACATTACCCATAATCCTCTCTATATAAGGGGAATGTGGGGAACACACCTAATGTGGGGTACGGAGATTCATACACGGCCCTGTACGGTACATTACCCATAATCCTCTATATAAAGGGGAATGTTGGGGAAACCACAATGTGGGGTACGGAGATTTCATACACGGCCCTGTACGGTACATTACCCATAATCCTCTTTAATAAAGGGGAATGTTGGGGGACACACACTAATGTGGGGTACGGAGATTTCATAAACGGCCCTGTACGGTACATTACCCATAATCCTCTTATATAAAGGGGATGTTGGGGAACACACCTAATGGGGGTACGGAGATTTCATACACGGCCCTGTACGGTACATTACCATATCCTCTCTATATATATAGGGGAATGTTGGGGGAACACACCTAATGGGGGTTTACAGAGAAGATTTCATACACGGCCCTGTACGGTACATTACCCAAATCCTCTCTATATAAAGGGGAATGTTGGGGGGGACACACCTAATGTGGGGTACGGAGATTTCATACACGGCCCTGTACGGTACATTACCCATAATCCTCTCTATATAAAGGGGAATGTTGGGGAACACACCTAATGTGGGGTACGGAGATTTCATACACGGCCCTGTACGGTACACTACCCATAATCCTCTCTATATAAAGGGGAATGTTGGGAAACACACTAATGTGGGGTACGGAGATTTCATACACGGCCCTGTACGGTACATTACCCATAATCCTCTCTATATAAAGGGGAATGTTGGGGGACACACCTAATGTGGGGTAGAGAGATTCCATACACGGCCCTGTACGGTCATTACCCATAATCCTCTCTATATAAAGGGGAATGTTGGGGGACACACCTAATGTGGGGTATGAGATTCATACACGGCCCTGTACGGTACATTACCCATAATCCTCTCTATATAAAGGGGAATGTTGGGGAACACACCTAATGTGGGGTACGGAGATTTCATACACGGCCCTGTACGGTACATTACCCATAATCCTCTTATATAAAGGGGAATGTTGGGGGACACACCTATGTGGGGTACGGAGAATTCATACAAGGCCGTACGGTACATTACCCATAATCCTCTCTATATAAAGGGGAATGTTGGGGAACACCTAATGTGGGGTATGGAGTTTAGGGAGATTAAAGGATGGACAGTACTGATACAGATTTTCAGGAGATAAAAAATAGATAAGGGTAAAACCAAGGAAGAGATTAGCTGGAGGAAGATTTCATAAGGGGGGAGAAAAATAATAGGGGAGATTTTGGGTGAGGAAGATATAATAATCATTGGGTAGGGAGATTTCAATAAGATAGGTAGAAGTAAATAGAGCTCTTAAAAGAAGAGATTATAGAAGGGGGAGATTTGAGATGAGATTCAAGACTAATGGTAGGAGATTTCATACACGGCCCTGTACGGTACATTACCCTAATCCTCTCTAATAAAGGGGAAGTGGTGGGGAACACACTAATGTGGGGTACGGAGATTTCATACACAGGCCCTGTACGGTACATTACCCATAATCCTCTCTATATAAAGGGGAATGTTGGGGAACACACCTAATGTGGGGTACGGAGTTCATACACGGCCCTTACGGTACATTACCCATAATCCTCCCTTATAAAGGGGAATGTTGGGGAACACACCTAATGTGGGGTACGGAGATCATACACGGCCCTGTACGGTACATTACCCATATCCTCTCTATATAAAGGGGAATGGTGGGGGAACACACCTAATGTGGGGTACAGAGATTCATACACGGCCCTGTACGGTACATTACCCATAATCCTCTCTATATAAAGGGGAATGTTGGGGAACACACCTAATGTGGGGTACGGAGATTTCATACACGGCCCTGTACGGTACATTACCCATAATCCTCTCTATATAAAGGGGAATGTGGGGAGACACACCTAATGTGGGGTACGGAGATTTCATACACGGCCCTGTAGGTACATTACCCATAATCCTTCTATATAAAGTGGAATGTTGGGGGAACACACTAATGTGGGTACGGAGATTTCATACACGGCCTGTACGGTACATTACCCATAATCCTCTCTAGATAAAGGGGAATGTTGGGGGACACACCTAATGTGGGGTATGGAGATTCCATACACGGCCCTGTACGGTACATTACCCATAATCCTCTCTATATAAAGGGGAATGTTGGGGGAACACACCTAATGCCGGGTACGGAGATTCCATACACGGCCCTGTACGGTACATTACCCATAATCCTCTCTATATAAAGGGGAATGTTGGGGAACACACCTAATGTGGGGTACGGAGATTTCATACACGGCCCTGTACGGTACATTACCCATAATCCTCTCTATATAAAGGGGAATGTTGGGGGAACACACCTAATGTGGGGTACAGAGATTTTAGCACAACCCTGTGTAGTACTTATCTTATAATCTTCTTTATATAAAAGTTATTTGTTAAGTTATATTTATACAATGTTAAGAGGGACTGATAAGCCTCCATAGAGTATACACAGAGTTGTATGTTCTGGTCCTGACAATTTGTTATGTTTCACAAACATGGATAAGGAAAAATCACTTAAAGGAGAACTAAACTTAATTTTCTCTAGTAAGTTGCATTATTGTACACGTAAGGAGTAGATATTGTATCTTAATTAACTCATTAAATTGCAGTTGGACGTATCAGCTCCCTTTACTTTGAGAGAGAGACAATACAATACAGTCTTCCTGTGTGTGGGGGCATGGCTGACCAATCCCCATACATGTTCTGACAGATTACAATGGTTCACATGCAACATGATTGCATGTGTATGGCCACCTTAAGAAGGTTTCCATGTTGTTGCCAGTACATCTCACAACCCATGTAGTCTTCAAAGAGCCTTGTGAGCATGTGCACCTATTGGCCACACCCCCTGACCCCACTATTCACTGTCTGTATGTACAGACTGTTTCCTATACAGATGCCTATACAACAATATGGAATCCCTGATAAGACTTTCAAAAGCTGCTTGTTACCCTGTCATTTATTTTCTAGCCAGCATGCATTGCTGATTGTCAACCAGGAACAGACTGGTAAACTTCTGTTCCTAGCAAAAGAGAAAGTTTGTAAATGTTTTATTTGTTTTAAACTTTTACTTGTGGATTTTCTGCTTTCTTTTATCTTCAACGCTTGATAGGAAATAAACTTTGGGTTTGTGGGGGCAACAGAGATTGTTTTCAACACTGTTAAATCTCTCTTGTGTGTCTGAAATTAATACTAGGGGCCAGAACAGGAGAATCCTTGTGCAGTAAAGGTTATTTGTTGTTTATATGGGACGCTTATAATTTCAATCATAGACTCCTACTGAACATGTTGTCCTGTCACTTAAGTCTTGGCTACATGATATTTAAGGTTTTACAATGTGTTTAATTTTATATGGTCCCAGTAGGATAGATTGTCAGCCTTGTAGACGAGCAGGCAGTGCATAGTGATAAACACCCTGGGTACATGAAGATCAATGTTCTCTGCAGAGACGAGATTTGCTGAAATGGCCAAAGGCCTCACCTCACACCCCATTAATCCTGACCTTTCCTTATTGGTGATAAAGTACCGCAATCTCCACCCAATAAATGGCTCATTCAATTTCTATTATTTTACCCAGGCTGCAACTTGGCACAGATTATCATTATGTAAATTATTGATCTGAGCCCGGGCTGTAACGTGGCACACCCGCGTGGCTTTCATATCTAGTGTTTTATATGCAAATGGACCAAGTTTTATCCCCCATGTTATGTAATAACACCCAGAAAAAACCTATTAATGTTCTCTGTCAATGTTATATAGGACACAGCAGGAAGTTAAGGAGGGATGAGAAACATTAAATATAAAAATACACATTTACTTACAACTGTAACCACCACCCTTCATTGCACGTCAGAGCAATGTAACTAAAAATACTCTACACAATGTTTCAATCTCTACAATGCTATACATTGTGAGCTGCTCACGTTTCAATGGGGGGAAAGCAGTGTAAAGCAGTTCCGTGGCGCACACACACGTGCGAATAGAATGCGAGTAGTGAGCACGGCAGATACCCAGTTGGGTTTATTCCCTACGAATAATTTAGAACTTACAGAAAGATGTTCGGATGTGACATTGTCTGTAATATTAATCGGAACCGTGTTATTGTTTATATGGGGGGTACAGAGAAATCCGACCAATAGAAATAAAGGGGTGGGGAGAATATGGGGCTGGAAATGCGCAGGCGTCAATGCTGGTCACTGATCGTGTTGTGTGGTTCCCTGGGAAGGAAGGGGTTAAAGGTCTGGAGTGCAGGAGGAAGTTGGCAGAATTAGGAGCAGCTCAGAGATCACATGACAAATATCAGATGTTTGAGCGAATGGGCGTCTCCGTGGATCGTTCATACAGTGGACAGTGGATAAAAGGCTGAGCAGGGAATTCATTGTGTCTTGGGGAGTTTGGAATGACTTGGTATGTGCAGGAGATCCCCTAACCCACTGTAAGGTAAGATGCCTGTTTAACCCTTCCCCTGCCGGTCTGTGCGCACAGTGGGAACTGCAAAGGTTTATTACTTTTTGCAGTGATATTTCTAGAATTGAGGAATTTTTTCGTTTTCTCGGATTCGATAAAATACAATATTATATATTTTACAATAATATACGGGAGCGAAGCAGTATGGCAACTCCTCCATACCGTACCCCTATATGCAATCCATCTGGTTCCCTTATTTCTAATGTTTTTATCCGTTTTGTAAGGTTAACGAGAACTGTGTCCTGTTTTATTGTAAAGATGACTAATGAGCTGCAGACAGATCCAATAAATGAAATGAGGATAATTAGTGATAATTCCTCTCGGTATAAAAAGTTTATTATCGTCTCGTCTGACTGACTGGTTCCTCTCGGTATAAAAAGTTTATTATCGTCTCGTCTGACTGACTGGCGAGATTTTATCTCCGCTGCACAGATTAACCCATTGTCAACGCGTAGATTTAAATAAAATAGCTGTAAATGATAAGGATATTATAAGGGGAACATTATCCCTTATATATTACACTGTAAGGGGTAATATTCATTCTTTTACCATAATAATAATCCTTGACATCTGCTTTGCAGTCACTATTTCCCCCATTGACTAAACCGCGCGCTTAGCCTCTATCGTCTACGCAGCCCCCTATCCAGGATAGAGAAACGTCAAGGGGAAATCTGGGGGATGCACTAGAAACTCCGTCTATTTGTAAAGGATTCAGGATATTAATTAGCCCACAGGCAGACCAACATCAGCCACTTATATTTATACATATAGATTGGAGCTGCCATATTGCTTCCTTTTCAATATGGAGGGTTTTTTATTGTGCGCACAAAACATCGTCTCGCTGTACATTTGTGTTTATCTTTTTGCCCAGGAGTCATAAAGATCTGTGCTGCACACATTAAGGATCTGTGTATTGACATCTATCCCTCCATAATTACACTATAATCCATTGTATAAAACGCCATGTTCCGGACCGATGTCCCCCAGGCGCCTTCAGACCTTTCCATTTGTCCTGATTGTCCAATAATCAGATTCTCTAGATCAGTCTGGGAGCCGTTACCTGTCAGTTAGACCCATTATCAGCCTCAGTGTAATAAGATTACGGACTGCCTGGGGGGTGGGCAACAAACGGGGACAATGTACGTGTGAAACTGCCAAATCTACCAATTCATACCCCACGACAAGGAGCCTTAGTACACTAGTCTCTCTTGGGTTGGTACTTACTGTACACTTCTCTTTACATTCTAGGACTTTGTAGGATAGGTTGGTACTTACCGTATATGTCTCTCTCCATCCTAGGACTTTGTAGGATAGGTTGGTACTTACCGTATATGTCTCTCTCTCCATCCTAGGACTTTGTAGGATAGGTTGGTACTTACCGTATATGTCTCTCTCCATCCTAGGACTTTGTAGGATAGGTTGGTACTTACCGTATATGTCTCTCTCCATCCTAGGACTTTGTAGGATAGGTTGGTACTTACCGTATATGTCTCTCTCTCTCCATCCTAGGACTTTGTAGGATAGGTTGGTACTTACCGTATATGTCTCTCTGTCCATTCTAGGACTTTGTAGGATAGGTTGGTACTTTCCGTATATGTCTCTCTCCATTCTAGGACTTTGTAGGATAGGTTGGTACTTACCGTATATGTCTCTCTCCATCCTAGGACTTTGTAGGATAGGTTGGTACTTACCGTATATGTCTCTCTGTCCATTCTAGGACTTTGTAGGATAGGTTGGTACTTTCCCGGCTACCAATATGGATCACAGTAATCACATGGTACCAACAACCGATCCGCATTCCGGACACCAACACCCGACAACATCAGGGCAGCACGGGAACCATGAAGGAGGAAGTGGCGGAATGCACATGGTATGTAGCAGTTTGGAAACTTCATTCTCAAATTGGATACTTTGTATTTAAGACAGTAAAATATTAGTTGTCTCCTAACTATATAAAAGCAACTGTACCCAACCCAACCCAACCCAACTGTACCTAACCCAACCCAACTGTACCCAAGTGTAATAATAAAGTTTTATTAACCCTTATATAACAATTGAATTTCTCTCATTTTAACTTAAATTTTTAACTCTTACCTAAAAATTGATTGTCAATATTAAAATTGCCCTTTAAGGCTAGTGGGTAAATATGTTTCCCTCTGTAAATGATACCTGGGCTTCCAACTACAGAGGTCTCAGAGCAGGTGGCAGGGGCTACTGGTTTAATTGCCTATGGATGTGCTAAAATATGGACTGTATGGAGTACGTCAGTATGGCCGCTCCTACATAATTAATCAGGAGTGTACAGGCTCCATTCTATTTCCCACAATGCACTGCGTAATACTTTGTGTAGACCTCAATCCATCAGTAGTATGTGACTGCCCTGATGCATTGTAGGTCATGTTGTATTTCTGTCCTTTCCAGCAAATGACGTTTTACTTTGGATATGACAACGTGGAAGTTCTGTTTACTGGGCTAGTCATAAACTCGGCAGGAGGTGAGTTTTATTTACGTTTCTAAGAAAGGAAATACCGCACCTTCCCTTTAATTTTCTGTAGACTCTCTTAATAAATAGTTGTTGATGCCGTTACAATATTAATACAATTCTACTGTGGGGTAATCCCTGTTTACTAATAGAAATGTTCACCCCTTTAGACATATAAGGCTGCCCCTAAATAACAGTTTAAAGGGCATGTTCACGTGATATGTAGGTAAATCACACCCCTGATTCACAATAGTTAGAAATCTGAGAGATGTAAGACTAACCTAACAGTCAAATGTTCTTCTCCCCTTGTCTCTGTCTCAAGGCTTCCGCCTCCTCTCAAAGCCTTTTACAAGCTCACACACAATCAGACGAGACAGCTAGAGAAATTAGCATTCAGTCAGTGGCTGTGATGTCATCTGTTACATCTGTGACTGACAGCTGCTAATGGGTAGAACTAGGAAGCAGAAAGAGAGATAACAGAGCATCAGGCAGAAATTCAGGTTAGAATTACATCTCTCCGATTTCTTCCTATTGCAGTTTGGGGGGTGATTTAGCTTTATACAATTACTTACCCTTTAATTCCTGGTATCCATCTGTGCCGGAGGTGAAAAATAAACCAATAAGAATCCTTCCTTGTCCCCTGAATAGAAATGGCTGGCGCCTTTGTGGCCGTTTTCCTGCTGGCGATGTTGTATGAAGGACTGAAGATCGCGCGTGAGGCCTTATTACGTAAATCACAAGTCAGCATCCGCTACAATTCCATGCCGGTCCCAGGGCCCAATGGGACGACACTGATGGAGACTCACAAGACGGTTGGGTAAGTTCAATTCTGTCTTACTTCCTTCTACTATTGTAATGATGGATATAAACTGGACACACACAGGCACCTGACAATCTGTATCTAGAAACAATATGGATGGTACTTCTATTGCTTTGCCTTGACCGTATCACTTTAACACACAGAAGTCCATTTTTGAGCAGTGTGTAAATCAATCCTATTGGTTCTATATTGCAATAAAAGAGATACGGAAAAACATAACATTTTGTTAAAAATTTAAAGAGCAGAATAAAAAGAAAGAAATTATATTTCGTTGTCATTCCCAACCAAAGATATACCTGTTTAAAAATAAAATTTCAATATTATTTGTAATTGTAATTTAATATTACAAAGAATCTGATTGGAGAATTCCTCTGTCGCACTGAGCATGCCTGAGATCACTGAGCTCTGGGTAGGGGCAGGAAGTGCAGGACTCTCTATACTGTAATATTTGACTGTGTATCTTTGGTTAGGAATTACATAGAAAGACAAGTGATACCTTGTTTTAATTGGCAGTTTCTGGTCTATAATTCAAAAAATTGTTGTGAACTTTAAATGGAAAGACAGAATTTTTATTTTCTTCTCTTTTAGACAACAGATGGTAAGCATCCCCCACGTCCTCCAGACCTGCCTACACGTCATTCAGGTGGTGATCAGCTACTTCCTGATGTTGATATTCATGACTTACAATGCGTATCTCTGTATAGCTGTGGCTGCCGGAGCCGGCACTGGCTATTTCCTATTCAGCTGGAAAAAGGCAGTGGTGGTGGATATAACCGAACATTGCCATTAATGCCGAGTGACTTGACTTCATCTCTGCCTCCATCCGTCGGTTATCTTCACCTCTAGACTATGGTAAATTTGGTACTAAGGGCCTAGGAAGTTACCGTACTTCTACATTGCCTTTCTAGATCTTTGGATCTGTGCCTCTTGGGTACCCTGCACTGTTGAGGATGAACAAATGGAATATTAGAACCATGTAACCAAACCCTCCTTGTATCTCCTCCGGACTAACCGCACGTGGAGGTTCCTGTATCTAAAATCTGTTTACTTTGAAGATCCAAACCCGATTGCTGCTAATAAAATGAACCATCAGTGTAAAAGTATCATCGCCTCGTCCGTCAACCGTTTAATTGTAATGTACAGAACTGATGTGGAAATAGGGTATATGTGATGATTTCTAATACAGTTACTTATGCACCTGGTCCATCTGTATCTTCCAACAGACATCCTAGGGCACTGTCCATTTCCACTGGTTCCATTTATTAGATTATCCCCTCAGCTTTACTAACTCCTTAACTAGCGCGGAGGTAACAGCCCCACCGTGTAACGAGCTTTATCGCCAGTGTTAAACCGAGATCTTAATGTAAAATAAAATAGTTTTGTAATAATCACAGATGATTGTCCGATGTAAAACTGATGTGTTAATATATAAACAATATAATATTCACATTTCATTCTATGTATGTTAATGGAATTATGTTCGTTTTATACAAATTGTGTTTTTTCCGTCAATAGAAAAAGATCAAGAAAAAAATAAACCGAGCTTTTAATAAATTTAAACTGCTGATCCCAATGTGGAAACTACAACTATTTACCATGTGATCATTGGGGTTTGTATTCAATGTGATACTTGGGTCAATGTTAAAGTGGACACACACTTAATCTTGTGGCAGCTCCCACCCATATGTGTAAATATACAGATAAGGAATGTTCTGTACACACAATAAGCTATACCCTCATACTGTACTGTCTAAGGGAAACACTATGGCAGCTCCACCCATATGTATAAATTATAAGAAGGAATGTTCTGTACACAATAAGCTATACACTCATACTGTACTGTCTAAGGTAAGGAAACACTATGGCAGCTCCCACCCATATATATATAAATATACAGAGAAGGAATGTTCTGTACATACAATAAGCTATACCCTCATACTGTACTGTCTAAGGAAACAATATGGCAGCTCCCACCCATATGTATAAAATATACAGAGAAGGAATGTTCTGTACATACAATAAGCTATACCTCATACTGTACTTCTAAGGAAACACTATGGCAGCTCCCACCCATATATATATAAATATACAGAGAAGGAATGTTCTGTACATACAATAAGCTATACCCTCATACGTACTGTCTCATACTGTCTGAAGGGAAACACTATGGCAGCTCCCACCCTATGTTATAAATATACAGAGAAGGAATGTTCTGTACCACAATAAGCTATACCTCATACTGTACTGTCTAAGGGAAACAATATGGCAGCTCCCACCCATATGTATAAATATACAATAAGGAATGTTCTGTACACACAATAAGCTATACCCTCATACTTTATCGTCTAAGGGAAACACTATGGCAGCTCCCACCCATATGTGTAAATATAACGATAAGGAATGTTCTGTCACACAATAAGCTATACCCTCATACTGTACTGTCTAAGGGAAACACTATGGCAGCTCCCCCACCCATATGTGTAAATTACGATAAGGAATGTTCTGTACAACAATAAGCTATACCCTCATACTGTACTGTCTAAGGGAAACAATAGTCAGCTCCCACCCATATGTATAAATATACAGAGAAGGAATGTTCTGTACACACATAAGCTATACCCTCATACGTACTGTCTAAGGGAAACACTATGCAGCTCCACTCATATGTAATAATATACAGAGAAGGAATGTTCTGCACACACAATAAGCTATACCTCATACTGTACTGTCTAAGGGAACAATATGGCAGCTCCCACCCATAGTGTAAATATACAGAGAAGGAATGTTCTGTATACACAATAAGCTATACCATCTACTGTACTGTCAGGGAAACCTATGCAGCTTCCACCCATATGTATAAATAAAATATACAGAGAAGGAATTTTCTGTACACAATACGCTATACCCTCATACTGTACTGTCTAAGGGAAACACTATGGCAGCTCCCACCTATAGTTACAAATATAAAAGAGAAGGAATGTTCTGTACACACAATAAGCTATACCATCATACTGTACTGTTCTAAGGGAAACAATATGGCAGCTCCCACCCATATGTATAAATATACAGAGAAGGAATGTTCTGTACATACATAAGCTATACCCTCATACTGTACTGTCTAAGGGAACAATATGGCAGCTCCCACCCATATGTATAAATATAAATATACAGAGAAGGAATGTCTGTACACACAATAAGCTATACCCTCATACTGTACTGTCTAGAGAAAACAATGGCAGCTCCCACCCATATATTATAAAATATACAGAGAAGGAATTTTCCGTACACACAATAAGCTATACCCTCATACTGTACTGTCTAAGGGAAACACTATGGCAGCTCCCCCCATATATATAATATACAGAGAAGGAATTTTCCGTACACACAATAAGCTATACCCTCATACTGTACTGTCTAAGGGAAACATATGGCAGCTCCCACCCATATGTATAAATATAAATATACAGAGAAGGAATTTCCGTACACACAATAAGCTATACCCTCATACTGTACTGTCTAAGGTAAACAATATGGCAGCTCCCACCCATATGTATAAATATACAGAGAAGGAATGTTCTGTACACAATAAGCTATACCCTCATACTGTACTGTCTAAGGGAAACAATATGGCAGCTCCCACCCATATGTATAAATATACAGAGAAGGAATGTTCTGTACATACAATAAGCTATACCCTCATACTGTACTGTCTAAGGGAAACAATATGGCAGCTCCCACCCATATGTATAAATAATAAATATACAGAGAAGGAATTTTCTGTACACCAATAAGCTATACCATCATACTGTACTGTCTAAGGGAAACAATATGGCAGCTCCCCCCATATGTATAAATACAGAGAAGGAATTTTCCGTACACACAATAAGCTATACCCTCATACTGTACTGTCTAAGGGAAACACTATGGCAGCTCCACCCATATGTTAAATATAAATATACAGAGAAGGAATTTTCCGTACACACAATAAGCTATACCCTCATACTGTACTGTCTAAGGGAAACAATATGGCAGCTCCCACCCATATGTATAAATATACAGAGAAGGAATGTTCTGTACACACACATAAGCTATACCATCATACTGTACTGTCACAATGATATAATTTCCATGCTCTGTAAGTACATGTAACATGTAAATGAACACGTTAAGTAAATGGATTAGTACAGTCTGCGCAGTGTTATTTATCTATAATAAAACCTTATTTATGGGTATGATTTGAATGGAAACACAAAGTGATTGATAGTGAAATTCCGTGATCACAGTCAGAGAAAGATCCAGACCTTTCTTCCTGTTGTTTCCCTAGTAGATTTACCATTGCCGAGTAGGAAAGAAATCCTGAGGACACTTTCCACATTCATGATATTTTAATGTAAAAAAATACAATTTGCCGTACACATCCCCCTGTCAACCCTACAATATATCCAGTCCAACTGTCCACCAGACAACCCGTCCCTAAAACTCAAAGTTCCCAAACTGAGCGGTGTGGCTGTTCGGTTTAGGCTGCGGCCTGTAGCCAATTCTGTCATGGATGGTCTGTTCACGACTCTTGGGGTCGCTGTTGTTGAGTGAAGCTGCTGATCGGTTTCTGTAGCTGATAAATCCACCTCTTCTCTCTGCTTTTTCCGACCCTAGAAGGAGGATGTATAGGTCAGACTGCAGTAAATCCAAATCTGTGCAGATAGGAGTTACTCAAACCCCCACATTCCCTGCAGCCCAGAAAGCTTACCTTTCCTGCTGGTTCTCCCTGTCCTCCCTTCCTCTGTAAGCTCAGAGAGCTTTTTCAGATGAGGATACAGGACTGGGGAGGTGTGGCTGAATGCAGAGTCTCTCATTGGCCATGACAAATTCAGCAACTCATAAGACAGCTGGCATGTTTTACTGGGCTTTATGAAGGTGAGTAACTATAAAGATCTGGGGTTGTGTGGGGGTGTAAGTATAACATTTTATTCTGGGCGTGGACATGCCCTTTAAAGGCACATTACATAGACTAATTAAAGGGCAAGTCCATAACCCAAACTGCTATTTTTACCAGTTTATAACATGTATTTGTAACCAATATTTAATCATAAGTTATATTCTGTTCTTACCAAGGTATCCTGTCTCCTTCCTCTACTCAATGAGCTTTTATAAGCTTGAGCGTGTGCAGAGGAGACAGCAGGGGAAACAGCAGTCAATCATTGGTTTGTGATGTCAGCAGTCACAGCCTTGATTGACAGCATGAGGGAGGAGCCAGTTTACTCTGCCAGAATGGGGACAATATTATCATTAAATATCTGGTTAGTAATCAGGTAATAAAGTGCTGAATATATCAGTTGGGGTTGGGGCAGGTAACTGACAATTGGCCAGTTTTTCGTTTATAGGGTGAAATCTTTTGCCATTGAGTATCGTTTTCCTACCAGTTAAACAAATGTAAATAATATAATAATTACCCTCACCTCTAAATCTTTCTTTATACTCTCAATTCTCAATATCGTCCAACTTCAGCTCTACTCGAGTTGGTTTTCGTCTCAGCATCATGGATAAAAACGGCGAATATCACTTTGCTCTACGGTAAATTCAAATAATTACAAATCAAGAGGGAACGTTAAATGTCTTTCTCCAATTTAGTCTGAGGCCACACCCACTACAACGCATGGGCTGCGCGCTTTAACGTTCGCTTGCGCCGAGATTCCGGTAATGTTCTATTGGAGAGCATGCAAATCGCACAAAGTAACTGGTCGCATGCGCTCCGATAAGTGGATCGGGTCGCACGTTAAATCGCTGTAGTGTGGTCTAGCCCAAATAATAATATATCAATATATTCATATATAGGGCATCCCAATCTTAAAGGGCGACAAAAGCAGTCACAATACTGTCTGTGCAGTGTAACCGCTCCCGTGTCTCCCCCATAATGGCACAGTCTCTGCTGTGCTGAACTGGATGTCTGCTGCTGCACAAGTGGTGCTTAGACAGCTCACCCCCCTGCAAACAGCCTCCCAGGAATGTGGGGATAGTTGCCCTTTAATTAAGCCATAGCATCTAGTCTGCACAGTTCTGCTTGGTGCCATTTTCTGGCTTATGTAAATCTCTTGAATGGGAGGGGTCAAGGATCAAAGAGCCCCCCCACATTCACTTATGGTAGAGACCTCCCCAGACACACTAGAGAGCTGCACTCTGGAACCAGTCTCTGTCCATTACCCCAGTTACTACCTGGTGTATGGAGAAGGTGTATTGTGTGTGTGGGTGTAATATGGGGAGAGGTAATATAAAATTACACATCACTGTGTCCCCCACACTCACTGTCTGTGGCTCTTACCCACCCCCCTCTTACCCATCACCCTCCTCATACCCATCACCCCCCTCTTACCCATCACCCCCTCATACCCTCACCCCCCTCTTACCCATCACCCCCCTCACCCATCACCCTCCTCCTAACCCTCACCCCCCTCCACCCTCACCCCCCTCTTACCCATCACCCCCTTTACCCATCACCCCCCTCACCTGCTCCTTCTTCCTGATCATTAACTTCCACTCTCAGGCAATTCGCAGCCTCTCCACTTCCTCCCGGCATGCACTGCTACATCCGCCGGCTTAACTCTACCTGACCCGGAAGTGACCGGTGTGGAGACTCAGAGCCACAAAACAACCGCAACGTGACGGACCGGAACCGGGTTCAGGTAGAACTGAGAATAATAATAACACCCGGCCTGTGATTAATCCCATTCACCATGTGTACACACCACCAATTATCACTTATAATGGACAGTAATATAATGTACAGTATGTATATAACCTATGTTGTGGATTTCTATGGGAGGAACTGTAAGATTATGCCTTATAATCTTACAGTTCCAGGAGGAGAAGGAAACCAGAAAGCCATAAAGGGTTAGGTTATAATAAATAATGCACCCCGAACTGTAAATTATAAGGATATTAGAAGTCACTCCAAGGTGATTCTAATTCCTTATATTTACAGTCGTGGGTGCATTAATCTACTATATAATAGAAAGTTTGATTAATATATGTACATTGTGATATGTTAACTATAATGGACGTGTAATATAATATATGTAGAGTGTGATATATAACTTATAATGGGCAGTGGTAATAATTTGATATATAACTTAAAATGGACAGTATAATTATGTACAGTGTGATATATCATTTATAATGGACAGTGTAATATAATATAATGTAGAGTGTGATATATAACTTATAATGGACAGTGTGATATATAACTTATAATGGACAGTTGTAATATAATATAATGTAGAGTGTGATATATAAATTATAATGGACAGTGTGATATATAACTTATAATGGACAGTGTAATATAATATAATGAACAGTGTAATATATACAGTATATGTGGTATAAACCATATTCTGTATTATATCATATAATGTATAAAAAATGTATAGTATTGTAATTGTATAATTACAGTTCAGTTACTTTCACAGGGTCAGGATTGGTAAATGTCTGTTTACTGGAAATATTGAGTTCAGGACGAGAACCACTGTCCTATGTAATACATGTGTATGTGTGTATACTGAATATATGTGTGTATACTGTCCTGTGTAATGTGTGGTGTGGTGTGTTAAAAAACTAAACCTACACACAATAAGCTATACCCTCATACTGTACTGTCTAAGGGAAACACTATGGCAGCTCCCACCCATATGTATAAATATACAGAGAAGGAATGTTCTGTACATACAATAAGCTATACACTCATACTGTACTGTCTAAGGGAAACACTATGGCAGCTCCCACCCATATATATATAAATATACAGAGAAGGAATGTTCTGTACATACAATAAGCTATACCCTCATACTGTACTGTCTAAGGGAAACACTATGGCAGCTCCCACCCATATGTATAAATATACAGAGAAGGAATGTTCTTGCTAGAAGACAAATACAATATATCACAATATATAACAATGTAACAATATACAATATATAACAATGCAACAATATATAACAATTTAACAATATATTACAATATACAATATATCACAATATAACAATATATCACAATATAACAATGTGGATTTGAACATTTCAAACAGCCCAACTGTGTCCCCCCAACATTAAGGTAATGCAGACTAAATTTTGCAGGGAGGTAGGAGACTTTACTCCTACCTCCTATTATGACCCCTGGACCCCCATGCAAGACCGACAGCTCACTGTGGGGTCCTAGCAGTAGGTAGGAGTAATGTCTCCCTTCCTGCTAAATAAACTTTGCTTTAAGTAAATGTGGGGGACCCAGTCTGCAGGTAAAGTCGCCCTTCAAAAGGAGCAGTGCACCCTGGGTTACATTTGTACTGTCAGTTGTGTACAGTGTAAGGTTGTTACTATGTGTCCCTGTTACACAAGGAGCCATTCAACACTGCACAATGGGGACAAGATGGGGCTTGTTAAGAATAAAAAGGGACTGGCCCAGCAGAGAGAAATGACAGATAAAGGACAAAACTGTCCATTTCACCAATAGAACAATAAAGGGAAAGCAAAGGTCGATACCAACATAAACCTGTATCCTAGAAGGTGGGGGACACTGTGGGGAAACAGCCATAAAAATGACCCTACAGTATAGACACAGCCCTGAAACAGCTGGTAAATAACACACCCCTTGTCTGTCTACATGATTCCTAACCAGAGATTTACCTGTATACAGTCATATCTCCCACTTTAACCCCTTCAATACACTATGGGCCACCCAGGGCAGCTCACTAACTTTTATTGGTTACACTTTACATGTGTTTTGGTGGTTGCTGTTATAGCAACCAGAATGCATTGCAACATTTATAAAGTCTAAGGGAAACAGTATGGCAGCTCCCACCCATATGTATAAATATACAGAGAAGGAATGTTCTGTACACACAATAATCTATACCCTCTTACTGTACACTCTAAGGGAAACAATATGGCAGCTCCCACCCATATGTATAAATATACAGAGAAGGAATGTTCTGTACACACAATAAGCTATACCCTCATACTGTACTGTCTAAGGGAAACAATATGGCAGCTCCCACCCATATGTATAAATATACAGAGAAGGAATGTTCTGTACACACAATAAGCTATACCCTCATACTGTACTGTCTAAGGGAAACAATATGGCAGCTCCCACCCATATGTATAAATATAAATATACAGAGAAGGAATTTTCCGTACACACAATAAGCTATACCCTCATACTGTACTGTCTAAGGGAAACAATATGGCAGCTCCCACCCATATGTATAAATATAAATATACAGAGAAGGAATTTTCCGTACACACAATAAGCTATACCCTCATACTGTACTGTCTAAGGGAAACAATATGGCAGCTCCCACCCATATGTATAAATATACAGAGAAGGAATGTTCTGTACACACAATAAGCTATACCATCATACTGTACTGTCACAATGATATAATTTCCATGCTCTGTAAGTACATGTAACATGTAAATGAACACGTTAAGTAAATGGATTAGTACAGTCTGCGCAGTGTTATTTATACTATAATAAAAACCTTTATTTAATGGGTATGATTTGAATGGAAACACAAAGTGATTTGATAGTGAAATTCCGTGATCACAGTCAGAGAAAGATCCAGACCTTTCTTCCTGTTGTTTCCCTAGTAGATTTACCATTGCCGAGTAGGAAAGAAAATCCTGAGGACACTTTCCACATTCATGATATTTTAATGTAAAAAAATACAATTTGCCGTACACATCCCCCTGTCAACCCTACAATATATCCAGTCCAACTGTCCACCAGACAACCCGTCCCTAAAACTCAAAGTTCCCAAACTGAGCGGTGTGGCTGTTCGGTTTAGGCTGCGGCCTGTAGCCAATTCTGTCATGGATGGTCTGTTCACGACTCTTGGGGTCGCTGTTGTTGAGTGAAGCTGCTGCATCGGTTTCTGTAGCTGATAAATCCACCTCTTCTCTCTGCTTTTTCCGACCCTAGAAGGAGGATGTAATAGGTCAGACTGCAGTAAGATCCAAATCTGTGCAGATAGGAGTTACTCAAACCCCCACATTCCCTGCAGCCCAGAAAGCTTACCTTTTCCTGCTGTGGTTCTCCCCTGTCCTCCCTTCCTCTGTAAGCTCAGAGAGCTTTTTCAGATGAGGATTACAGGACTGGGGAGGTGTGGCTGAATGCAGAGTCTCTCATTGGCCATGACAAATTTCAGCAACTCATAAGACAGCTGGCATGTTTTACTGGGCTTTATGAAGGTGAGTAACTATAAAGATCTGGGGTTGTGTGGGGGGTGTAAGTATAACATTTTATTCTGGGCGTGGACATGCCCTTTAAAGGCACATTACATAGACTAATTAAAGGGCAAGTCCATAACCCAAACTGCTATTTTTACCAGTTTATAACATGTATTTGTAACCAGATATTTAATCATAAGTTATATTCTGTTCTTACCAAGGTATCCGTCTCCTTCCTCTACTCAATGAGCTTTTTATAAGCTTGAGCGTGTGCAGAGGAGACAGCAGGGGAAACAGCAGTCAATCATTGGTTGTGATGTCAGCAGTCACAGCCTTGATTGACAGCATGGAGGGAGGAGCCAGTTTACTCTGCCAGAATGGGGACAATAATTATCATTAAATATCTGGTTAGTAATACAGGTAATAAAGTGCTGAATATATCAGTTGGGGTTGGGGGCAGGTAACTGACAATTGGCCAGTTTTTCGTTTATAGGGTGAAATCTTTTGCCATTGAGTATCGTTTTTCCTACCAGTTAAAACAAATGTAAATAATATAATAATTACCCTCACCTCTAAATCTTTCTTTATACTCTCAAATTCCTCAATATCGTCCAACTTCAGCTCTACTCGAGTTGGTTTTCGTCTCAGCATCATGGAGTAAAAACGGCGAATATCACTTTGCTCTACGGTAAATTCAAATAATTACAAATCAAGAGGGAACGTTAAATGTCTTTCTTCCAATTTAGTCTGAGGCCACACCCACTACAACGCATGGGCTGCGCGCTTTAACGTTCGCTTGCGCCGAGATTCCGGTAATGTTCTATTGGAGAGCATGCAAATCGCACAAAGTAACTTGGTCGCATGCGCTCCGATAAGTGGATCGGGTCGCACGTTAAATCGCTGTAGTGTGGTCTAGCCCAAATAATAATATATCAATATAATTCATAATAGGGCATCCCAATCTTAAAGGGCGACAAAAGCAGTCACAATACTGTCTGTGCAGTGTAACCAGCTCCCGTGTCTCCCCCATAATGGCACAGTCTCTGCTGTGCTGAACTGGATGTCTGCTGCTGCACAAGTGGTGCTTAGACAGCTCACCCCCCCTGCAAACAGCCTCCCAGGAATGTGGGGATAGTTGCCCTTTAAATTAAGCCATAGCATCTAGTCTGCACAGTTCTGCTTGGTGCCATTTTTCTGGCTTATGTAAATCTCTTGAATGGGAGGGGTCAAGGATCAAAGAGCCCCCCCACATTCACTTTATGGTAGAGACCTCCCCAGACACCACTAGAGAGCTGCACTCTGGAACCAGTCTCTGTCCATTACCCCCGTTACTACCTGGTGTATGGAGAAGGTGTATTGTGTGTGTGGGGTGTAATATGGGGGAGAGGTAATATAGAAATTACACATCACTGTGTCCCCCACACTCACTGTCTGTGGCTCTTACCCATCACCCCCCTCTTACCCATCACCCTCCTCATACCCATCACCCCCCTCTTACCCATCACCCCCCTCTTACCCATCACCCCCCTCACCTGCTCCTTCTTCCTGATCATTAACTTCCACTCTCAGGCAATTCGCAGCCTCTCCACTTCCTCCCGGCATGCACTGCTACATCCGCCGGCTTAACTCTGACCCGGAAGTGACCGGTGTGGAGACTCAGAGCCACAAAACACCTTGTATCTCCTCCGGACTAACCGCACGTGGAGGTTCCTATCTAAAATCTGTTTACTTGAGATCCAAACCCGATTGCTGCTAATAAAATGAACATCAGTGTAAAAGTATCATCGCCTCGTCCGTTCAACCGTTTAATTGTAATGTACAGAACTGATGTGGAAATAGGGTATATGTGATGATTTCTAATACAGTTACTTATGCACCTGTTCCATCTGTATCTTCCAACGACATCCTAGGGCACTGTCCATTTCCACTGGTTCCATTTATTAGATTATCCCCTCAGCTTTACTAACTCCTTAACTACGCGGAGGTAACAGCCCCACCGTGTAACGAGCTTTATCGCCAGTGTTAAACCGAGATCTTAATGTAAAATAAAATAGTTTTGTAATAATCACAGATGATTGTCCGATGTAAAAACTGATGTGTTAATATATAACAATATAATATTCACATTTCATTCTATGTAGTTAATGGAATTTTGTTCGTTTTATACAAATTGTGTTTTTTTCCGTCAATAGAAAAGATCAAGAAAAAAATAAACCGAGCTTTTAATAAATTTAAACTGCTGATCCCAATGTGGAAAACTACAACTATTTACCATGTGATCATTGGGGTTTGTATTCAATGTGATACTACTTGGGTCAATGTTAAAGTGGACACACACTTAATCTTGTGGCAGCTCCCACCCATATGTGTAAATAACAGATAAGGAATGTTCTGTACACACAATAAGCTATACCCTCATACTGTACTGTCTAAGGGAAACACTATGGCAGCTCCCACCCATATGTATAAATATACAGAGAAGGAATGTTCTGTACATACAATAAGCTATACACTCATACTGTACTGTCTAAGGGAAACACTATGGCAGCTCCCCCCATATATATATAAATTACAAGAGAAGGAATGTTCTGTACATACAATAAGCTATACCCTCATACTGTACTGTCTAAGGGAACACACTATGGCAGCTCCCACCCTATGTATAAATATACAGAGAAGGAATGTTCTGTACATACAATAAGCTATACCCTCATACTGTACTGTCTAAGGAAACACTATGGCAGCTCCCACCCATATAATATAAATATCAGAGAAGGAATGTTCTGTACATACAATAGCTATACCCTCATACTGTACTGTCTAAGGGAACACTATGGCAGCTCCCACCCATATGTATAAATATACAGAGAAGAATGTTCTGTACACAAAAGAGCTATACCCTCATACTGTACTGTCTAAGGGAAACAATATGGCAGCTCCCCCCATATGTATAAATATACAGATAAGGAATGTTCTGTACACACAATAAGCTATACCCTCATACTGTACTGTCTAAGGGAAACACTATGGCAGCTCCCACCCATAGTGTAAATATACAGATAAGGAATGTTCTGTACACACAATAAGCTATACCCTCATACTGTACTGTCTAAGGGAAACACTATGGCAGCTACGCCCCACCCATATGTGTAAATATACAGATAAGGAATGTTCTGTACACACAATAAGCTATACCCTCATACTGTACTGTCTAAGGGAAACAATATTGTCAGCTCCCACCCATATGTAAATATACAGAGAAGGAATGTTCTGTACACACAATAAGCTATACCTCATACTGTACTGTCTAAGGGAAACACTATGGCAGCTCCACTCATATGTATAAATATACAGAGAAGAAGTTCTGCCACACAATAAGCTATACCCTCATACTGTACTGTCTAAGGGAAACAATATGGCAGCTCCCACCCATATGTATAAATATACAGAAGGAATGTTCTGTATACACAATAAGCTATACCATCATACTGTACTGTCTAAGGGAAACACTATGGCAGCTTCCACCCATATGTATAAATATACAGAGAAGGAATGTTCTGTACATACAATACGCTATACCCTCATACTGTACTGTCTAAGGGAAACACTATGGCAGCTCCCACCTATATGTACAAATATAAAGAGAAGGAATGTTCTGTACACACAATAAGCTATACCATCATACTGTACTGTCTAAGGGAAACAATATGGCAGCTCCCACCCTATGTATAAATAACAGAGAAGGAATGTTCTGTACATACAATAAGCTATACCCTCATACTGTACTGTTCTAAGGAAACAATATGGCGCTCCCACCCATATGTATAAATATATATACAGAGAAGGAATGTTCTGTACACACAATAAGCTATACCCTCATACTGTACTGTCTAAGAGAAACAATATGGCAGCTCCCACCCATATATATATGAATATACAGAGAAGGAATTTTCCGTACACACAATAAGCTATACCCTCATACTGTACTGTCTAAGGGAAACACTATGGCAGCTCCCACCCATATATATAAATATACAGAGAAGGAATTTTCCGTACACACAATAAGCTATACCCTCATACTGTACTGTCTAGGGAAACAATATGGCAGCTCCCACCCATATGTAATAAATATAATATACAGAGAAGGAATTTCCGTACACACAATAAGCTAACCCTCATACTGTACTGTCTAAGGTAAACAATATGGCAGCTCCCCCCCATATGATAATATACAGAGAAGGAATGTTCTGTACACACAATAATCTATACCCTCATACTGTACTGTCTAAGGGAAACAATATGGCAGCTCCCACCCATATGTATAATATACAGAGAAGTAATGTTCTGTACATACAATAAGCTATACCCTCATACTGTACTGTCTAAGGGAAACAATATGGCAGCTCCCCCCATATGTATAAATATATAAATATACAGAGAAGGAATTTTCTGTACACACAATAAGCTATACCATCATACTGTACTGTCTAAGGGAAACAATATGGCAGCTCCCACCCATATGTATAAATATACAGAGAAGGAATTTTCCGTACACACAATGCTATACCCTCATACTGTACGTCTAAGGGAAACACTAGGCAGCTCCCCCCCATATGTATAAATATATATACAGAGAAGGAATTTTCCGTACACACAATAAGCTATACCCTCATACTGTACTGTCTAAGGGAAACAATATGGCAGCTCCCCCCATATGTATAAATATACAGAGAAGGAATGTTCTGTACACACAATAAGCTATACCATCATACTGTACTGTCACAATGATATAATTTCCATGCCTGTAAGTACATTAACATGTAAATGAACACGTTAAGTAAATGGATTAGTACAGTCTGCGCAGTGTTATTTATACTATAATAAAACCTTTATTTAATGGGTATGATTTGAATGGAAACACAAAGTGATTTGTAGTGAAATTCCGTGATCACAGTCAGAGAAGATCCAGACCTTTCTTCTGTTGTTTCCCTAGTAGATTTACCATTGCCGAGTAGGAAGAAAATCCTGAGGACACTTTCCACATTCATGATATTTTAATGTAAAAAAATACAATTTGCCGTACACCTCCCCCTGTCAACCACAAATATATCCAGTCCAACTGTCCACCAGACAACCCGTCCCTAAAACTCAAAGTTCCCAAACTGAGCGGTGTGGCTGTTCGGTTTAGGCTGCGGCCTGTAGCCAATTCTGTCATGGATGGTCTGTTCACGACTCTTGGGGTCGCTGTTGTTGAGTGAAGCTGCTGCATCGGTTTCTGTAGCTGATAAATCCACCTCTCTCTCTGTCTTTTTCCGACCCTAGAAGGAGGATGTAATAGGTCAGACTGCAGTAAGATCCAAATCTGTGCAGATAGGAGTTACTCAAACCCCCACATTCCCTGCAGCCCAGAAACTTACCTTTTCCTGCTGTGGTTCTCCCTGTCCTCCCTTCCTCTGTAAGCTCAGAGAGCTTTTTCAGATGAGGATTCAGGACTGGGGAGTGTGGCTGAATGCAGAGTCTCTCATTGGCCATGACAAATTCAGCAACTCATAAGACAGCTGGCATGTTTTACTGGGCTTTATGAAGGTGAGTAACTATAAAGATCTGGGGTTGTGTGGGGGTTGTAAGTATAACATTTTATTCTGGGCGTGGACATGCCCTTTAAAGGCACATTACATAGACTAATTAAAGGGCAAGTCCATAACCCAAACTGCTATTTTTACCAGTTTATAACATGTATTTGTAACCAGATATTTAATCATAAGTTATATTCTGTTCTACCAAGGTATCCGTCTCCTTCCTCTACTCAATGAGCTTTTATATAAGCTTGAGCGTGTGCAGAGGAGACAGCAGGGGAAACAGCAGTCAATCATTGGTTGTGATGTCAGCAGTCACAGCCTGATTGACAGCATGGAGGGAGGAGCCAGTTTACTCTGCCAGAATGGGGACAATATTATCATTAAATATCTGGTTGTAATACAGGTAATAAAGTGTGAATATATCAGTTGGGGTTGGGGGCAGGTAACTGACAATTGGCCAGTTTTTCGTATTATGGGTGAAATCTTTTGCATTGAGTATCGTTTTTCCTACCAGTTAAAACAAATGTAAATAATATAATAATTACCCACCTCTAAATCTTTCTTTATACTCTCAAATTCCTCAATATCGTCCAACTTCAGCTCTACTCGAGTTGGTTTTCGTCTCAGCATCATGGAGTAAAAACGGCGAATATCACTTTGCTCTACGGTAAATTCAAATAATTCAAATCAAGGAGGGAACGTTAAATGTCTTTCTCCAATTTAGTCTGAGGCCACACCCACTACAACGCATGGGCTGCGCGCTTTAACGTTCGCTTGCGCCGAGATTCCGTAATGTTCTATTGAGAGCATGCAAATCGACAAAGAACTTGGTCGCATGCGCTCCGATAAGTGGATCGGGTCGCACGTTAAATCGCTGTAGTGTGGTCTAGCCCAAATATAATATATCAATATAATTCATAATAGGGCATCCCAATCTTAAAGGGCGACAAAAGCAGTCACAATACTGTCTGTGCAGTGTAACCAGCTCCCGTGTCTCCCCCATAATGGCACAGTCTCTGCTGTGCTGAACTGGATGTCTGCTGCTGCACAAGTGGTGCTTAGACAGCTCACCCCCCTGCAAACAGCCTCCCAGGAATGTGGGGATAGTTGCCCTTTAAATTAAGCCATAGCATCTAGTCTGCACAGTTCTTCTTGGTGCCATTTTTCTGGCTTATGTAAATCTCTGAATGGGAGGGTCAAGGATCAAGAGCCCCCCCACATTCACTTTATGGTAGAGACCTCCCCAGACACACTAGAGAGCTGCACTCTGGAACCAGTCTCTGTCCATTACCCCCGTTACTACCTGTGGTATGGAGAAGGTGTATTGGTGTGTGGGGGTGTAATATGGGGGAGAGGTAATATAGAAATTACACATCACTGTGTCCCCCACACTCACGTCTGTGGCTCTTACCCACCCCCCTCTTACCCATCACCCTCCTCATACCCATCACCCCCTCCTTACCCCTCACCCTCCTCATACCCATCACCCCCCTCTTACCATCACCCCCCTCATACCCATCACCCTCCTCATAACCCATCACCCCCCTCTACCCATCACCCCCCTCTACTACCCATCACCCCCCTCTTACCCATCCCCCCCCTCACTCTCCTTCTTCCTGATCATTAACTTCCACTCTCAGGCAATTCGCAGCCTCTCCACTTCCTCCCGGCATGCACTGCTACATCCGCCGGCTTAACTCTGACCCGGAAGTGACCGGTGTGGAGACTCAGAGCCACAAAACAACCGCAACGTGACGGACCGGAACCGGGTTCAGGTAGAACTGAGAATAATAATAACACCCGGCCTGTGATTATCCCATTCACCATGTGTACACACACCAATTATCACTTATAATGGACAGTAATATAATGTACAGTATGTATATAACCTATGTTGTGGATTTCTATGGGAGGAACTGTAAGATTATAGCCTTATAATCTTACAGTTCCAGGAGGAGAAGGAAACCAGAAGCCATAAAGGGTTAGGTTATAATAAATAATGCACCCCGAACTGTAAATTATAAGGATATTAGAAGTCACTCCAAGGTGATTCTAATATCCTTATAATTTACAGTCGTGGGTGCATTATCTACTATATAATAGAAAGTGTGATATAATATAATGTACAGTGTGATATGTAACTTATAATGGACAGTGTAATATAATATAATGTAGAGTGTGATATATAACTTATAATGGGCAGTGTAATATAATGTGATATATAACTTAAAATGGACAGTATAATATAATGTACGGTGTGATATATAACTTATAATGGACAGTGTAATATAATATAATGTAGAGTGTGATATATAAATTATAATGGACAGTGTGATATATAACTTATAATGGACAGTGTAATATAATATAATGAACAGTGTAATATATACAGTATAATGTGCTATAAACCATATTCTGTATTATATCATATAATGTATAATATAATGTAATATGTATTGTAATTGTATAATTACAGTCAGTTACTTTGCACAGGGTCAGGATTGGTAAATGTCTGTTTACTGGAAATATTGAGGTTCAGGACGAGAACCACTGTCCTATTTAATACATGTGTATGTGTGTATACTGAATATATGTGTGTATACTGTCCTGTGTAATGTGTGTGTGTGTGTGTACTGTTCTATGTAATATATGTGTATGTGTGTATACTGTCCTGTGTAATATATGTGTATGTGTGTATACTGTCCTGTATAATATATGTAATATATAAACATGTACATACATCAATATGTATGTGTGTACTGTTCTATGTAATATATGTGTATGTGTGTATACTGTCCTGTGTAATATGTGTGTATACTGTCCTGTGTAATAAATGTGTATGTGTGTACTATTCTAAGAAATATGTGTGTATAATGAATATATGTGTATGTGTGTATACTGTCCTGTGTAATATGTGTATGTGTGTATACTGTCCTGTATAATATATGTAATATATAAACATGTACATACATCAAAGCCACCAAGATAACTGTATTTTGATAACACGGAGTAGCAGAACTTGTTAAAGTGACAGACTGAGTATTTTTTGGTAACGTCTGTTGGGATCTATAGTGAAATATATATATATAATATACAGGAGGGATTTTATCTCCCACTAACTAACTAGAGTCTGTTTGTTTAATCACTCTCCACAATAACGCGATAGTTAGAAGATTTATACACCAAGTTAGTCATTTATTGCCTTTGCCACAGGTTGAAAATGTCAGACGATGAAGGAGCCCCAGTGGTGAAGAAATCTCGCATTTTTTATGGCAGTTTGGCCGACAAAGAGAAGGAGCGCCTGGCAAAGGGCGAAGCATCGCTGGGCAAGTCGGCCGTTAGGGCAGGAATAGAGGCTGGAAACATTAATATTAGTGGGGGTGAGTATGAGGTCTGTCTTATAGAAAGCTGCACAGATAATATTTCTCTTCCCTTTCATTGATATAACTGTTGGTTCTATCCAGGAGAGTCATTTGACATCGATGAGCACATTAGTGAGAGGCAGGCGGAGGTACTTGCAGAGTTTGAACGTAGGAAACGAGCGCGTCAGATCAACGTCTCTACCGATGACTCAGAGGTGAAGGCTTGTCTGAGAGCCCTTGGGGAACCCATCACACTCTTTGGGGAAGGTCCTGCAGAAAGGAGAGAAAGGTAAGTGCCTGGAAATATACTAAAAACCAAATCTTTGTGCCTGTATTTCCGTCCGCAGCGTTCCTAAGACAAGTTAAAGTCACAATAACTGATTCACGATTGGTTTGTTTCACCATCGGCTATTTGGAGATTGGAAGGGTTGGACTTGATGGATGGATGTCTTTATTCAACCTCAATTACAATTTCTATGTTGGGCATTAGTATTTAACGCTAGTTAATAGCTGACTTACATCTGGCGAGTGTCCCTATAAGTACACACACAAGTTATCTGTCCCTCGCACAGGATATACAGCGATTCCTTCTTTCCTTCCAGGCTCAGGAATGTCTTGTCTGTGGTTGGCACAGACGCCCTGAAGAAAACAAAGAAAGAAGAGGAGAAGAGTAAGAAGTCCAGTGATGAGGTAGAATGTTCTCTGTATTTATTCTAGTTGTAAATAGCCATAGCACATTGAAAGAACAATAACAATCCAGCCCTATCACCTTAGTACAGTGTATTTGGACTAAACATTCGTAGGATGGAGACATATTGGACACATCTGTATGGACCGGAGAGCAAATGATTAGAGAACTAGATTGTCTTGTACACAGGTCCCTACACAGTGCTAGTTAATCAGGCAGTGGGGGATATTACTGGGTCTATTACAGCCCTGTGGTGTTGTTTCTATATTACACAGGAAGGCAGGATTGCAGCCGATACAAAGCATACATTACAGTAATCACAGCCAAAGGTGTACTGTGCTATTGGGTATATAGCTTTAGATAGGACTCATGGAATGTCATTTCAGATATATTTAATGCAGTGTATGGTTTAATGAATGGTCATCTGTCTGGTAGCTAGATTAAAGGGGAACTGTGGTCTCCATTTAAGTGGCCTTTTTTTTAAAATAAAGAGCACGCTATGACCTTAAAAATGTCTCCAGGATCATGCTTCTAGCTGCAGTCATACCAAAGTTACAGCAGAACTCCCACTATATGCTGTGACAGCACCAAATTCTAAATCATGTTTAAAGCTAGTCAAAATCCTGAAAATGTCTTTTTTTCACCCCCTGAAAGCAAGATTGACAATTGTATTGACCTATCAGTGTTTGAGCAGTGCTTTATCCAAGAGGATTTGTGTTAAAGGACAACTAAAGTCACAAAACAACACTGAACCAGAAGGCAGAACACCTTGATATAAAACCAGTAATCTGTGTCTTACCTCTCATTGTGATACTGGCACTGGGAAATTTACCTAAATAACATATGGTTTGTGCTTTATTTCTCAGCATTCTAGTATCACACAGTTTGGTCAACGACCATTATGTTCTGCACATGCTCAGTCCTTAGCTATGGCAGAAACTTGTTACAGTTGGTCACACCCATTAGTAATCTCTAGCCAATCCTTTTACAGGGCAGATAAAGCAAGGAAGCATGTGACTGAGGTCTGGGGGTGTGGCCTGACACTGCCCATACACACAGATACTTCATCCAGTTCTTAACAGACTTACATTTACTTTAATACAATTGACTGACGTGGCATTTTAAAGTTTATTGGTGTTTTTAGGGGGGTTGTTTTCAGATTCTGGAGTCTAAAAAAATTGGGTTTAGTTCTCCTTTAATTATTTTCTTAGATGCGGATTCTGGTGTTGGTTTCCTGCATTGTGTATACATTTGGTTATGTTCTGTTGTTTGTAGTATCAGCAGACCTGGTACCACGAAGGTCCCGAAACCCTGAAATCCGCTCGGCTGTGGATCGCACGGTATTCCCTTCCCCGGTAGGTATCGGGAGATTTTCCTTTAAGCAGATCTGCATGCAGATATTTGGAACATATAAATTCCTCCATACGACATTACAAGTCACTAGTCCGTTATTGTTCTAATGCTGCTCTGATGGGAATGATGGGAGATTTGTTTATTTTCTTAGGGCCCTGGATCGCCTGCAGGAGGCAAGGGATTTCAGAAGTATCCCAGAATCCACCAGGACCTCCCAGAAGCAGGAACTGCACAAATCCCTAAGGGTCAGTAAACCCATTGACATATCATTCGTTTTAATAAAGTTTATTCTATATTCACGTTCATTTTTTGGGTCAGTAATAAAGGATCAAGGCCTGGCCACTGATTCTTCTAACCTAAAATAACCTATTGGTGTATTCTCACCCAATAATTGTCCCTTATTCTCTATTTAATTTTCAGTCTTTAAATAACTTCTGCAGTCAGATCGGAGATGACCGGCCACTGTCGTTCTGCCATTTCAGCCCCAATTCCAAGATGTTGGCCACTGCCTGTTGGTGAGTCTAAGAGAGAGCGAGAATGCGATTTCCAGATCTCCCACTGCTCTGATGTGCTTTGTGGTTATCTCAATCATAACACTCACTGTCTGGTACACACCAGGAGATTGTTCATCCCAGCCAACCATCGGCACTAGCGAGCAGTTGGCCTAGGACACATCACTGTGGCCTTCAGAATGTCGCAGTCGATAGCGAGGGCTATAAGAGACTTCACAATCGCCAGTGATTTCTCGATTCGAGCCAGTTGAATGATACACGGAAAATCTGTGTGTGCCCAGCCTTATTGTAATTGTATAAGAGCTGAACTGTGATCGATATGTTAAATAGAATAGAGCCATTTAATCCTGATAAATGGAGGGATTTCCCCTGGCAGGATACAAATTGACTCCCTGGGCTAGTATACAAGAGTTTGGTTTCATACAGTTGTTAAGTACACATTGTGTGTTCGTTCTACTGACGGGAACTGAATTCAGTTTATTTACATCTCTGCGGTCAGTTTGATTTACTGATACAGTGTACACATGTTTACTTTGTGCTATAGAAGTAGCACCGTCATATCCTCGTTACTTTTACCAGCCCTGACTACACAGTGACAAAATGGATTCGCTTTTGCATAATAACAAATAAATGTGTCACTTTAATTAGAAAAAAAAAATCCTGTTTGGCTTTTTACAACAATGGATTATAAAAGGAAAAAAGAATATTGGAATGCTAAAGGAAAAAAACCTGTTCTGTTTCTTTAGGAGCGGCCTGTGCAGGTTATGGTCTGTGCCCGACTGCAAACTCATCCGCACCCTAAGAGGTAATATTTTTATTAATGTGGCATTCAACCTTGTATTTCAGTGCTCTTAAGGGAGTTGGCACCATTGGCAGCAGATGAGCAAATCTGTATAAACACAGATGGGAAAATTCCTGTGGATTGAGAGGAACAGTCCGGTCTTTACAGTCTAGTAAAAGTCCGACATTCTGTAGGGTGCTGGAGACAATATCCTTCATAAATGGTCCAGTTCTGGAGCTTTAATAGACACTAAAGGTTCTTACACATGTGAGATTGCAGGTGCGGACACACGCTATGTATGAACAGCCGTTTTGGACCATAATCGGCCCGTGTATGGGCACTTTATCACCCGAAACGACCGGAGATTCGGAGATACACCCAGCGGATCGGGCAACTATCCCCGAACGAGCGGCCATTTCGGGTGATAATGGTCCGTTTCGATTATGGTCCAAAACAGCTGTTCATACATAGCGTGTGTTGCCACCTGCAATCTAACGTGTGAGAAGCTTAAGAGAGTACAGGAAGTGCTGATTAAAGAGAACATGATCTACATTATCTGAGTCAGGAGACGTGTGCAGGGAAATTCTACTATTTCCTAAAAGGGACAAAACTGTTAAAGAGTTTCTTGCCTTTTCCTATAGTATTTCTGTAAAAGAAAAGGTTAAACAGGTCTCTTCCTTTCAGTACCACCTGGTAAAACGGTGTATTGTATAAAGGATTATGGGCCCCTTACAGCGTAATATCCTTATAGTGTAAAGGGGTGCATTATTTATTATAATACTTTCTGATTCCTTTACCCCATTTGCATTTTAAATTCTAGCTTTGTTCCTATTCCCACCTTAATTTAAACCCCCCAAGCTTCCTTCTGTCACTTAAACCCACTAGAAAGGAACATCCCAGCCCAGCATCTATGCGGTTAAACCAATCTTTGTGGAGGAGGAGAGAGACGTTAGTTATGAAGTGACAGGAAGCAGCTCCACAGGTTCCATTAGTGAAGTTAAAGACACAAACCGATGGGTCATAGTTCAGCCATGATCACTGGAATGGGAGGGGCAGTGGGATATAAGAAATGAGTCACTTAGTGACATAGCGGAGTGATTATTATAAGGATATATACCACTGCAGCTCCCATTATAAAATATCACACTTATGTATTATAATTAAATACCCTTTCTTTATTTGACTTCAGGTCACAATACAAACGTAGGAGCCATTGTGTTTCACCCTAAAGCCACATTGTCACAGGGAGAGAAGGATGTGAATCTGGTCTCCTGTGCAGCTGACGGAACTGTCAAATTGTGGAACCTGGAGAGGTTGGTAGTTTGTCCATCTGATTTGTTTTTCCCCTAATCCATTGTCTCGAAATATTCTGGGATAAACAGCTGGACAACAGGATATAATATATATAATAATAATAATATTATTTTCCATGGCCTGGCTTTCCATTTCAATCTTCGTAGATTTATTGTAATAGAAACCAGGGGATTGTAGGAGCAAATCTACATGTGTCATTTCCCGGATTCTTTTAATAAATCCAATTAAAATGACGGAACGTACTAAGTAGGTTTCATTGTTAAAACATCCTCCGGATAATCTGATCTCCCCTATTGTTTTTGGATCTTTCCAGGTTTCTCTAAACCTTGGTTAATACGCAGGTGTCAAGGTGAAGGCTGATGAAGTCTATTAGGCTTTGACTAATTGAGCTGCATTATCTAGAGGTTGCCCAGGTGAATGATCCCCTTGGGGGTGTTCGTTTACTGTTAGTGGTTCTCACAGATACCTAAATCCGATGTGCCAGGGAAGCTGCTTTACGTACATTGACTGCCCTTTAGGTACATTGCTGGGCATTAAACTGTTCATAGTTACATAAAAGAATTAGGAGCCCCAATAACAAGAATCGGCCCTACGGTCCTCTACTTATGTACAAAGCACTGTAATATACGGGGCCCTCTCTAGCTATCCTATATTTGATTAGCATTGGGACCTTTTAAAGGGGAATTAAACTTTTCTTTTTAATCCTAACGGACGAAAGCTTTTGTCCCATAAACACCTACACATTGTAAGATTCTCTATTAATTTGGATTTAGTACATGTGAGAAATAGTTTCTGTAACTGACCCAGTATTCACTGTCTCTATGTACAGAGTATTTTCTATACAGATGTCTATACACCGATATGGAATCCCTGATAAGTAATAGATTCTGTAACTGACCCAGTATTCACTGTCTCTATGTACAGAGTATTTTCTATACTATGTCCTAACACACCGATATGGAATCCCTGATAATTAATAGATTCTGTAAACTGACCCAGTATTCACTGCTCTATGTACAGAGTATTTTCTATACAGATGTCTATACAACCGATATGGAATCCCTGATAGTAATAGATTCTGTACCTGACCCAGTATTCACTGTCTCTATGTACAGAGTATTTTCTACAGATGTCTAACCGATATGGAATCCCTGATAAAATAAGATTCTGTAACTGACCCGTATTCACTGTCCTATGTACAGATATTTTCTATACAGATGTCTATCACCGATATGGATCCCTGATAAGTAATGATTCTGTAACTGACCCAGTATTCACCTGTCTCTATGTACAGAGTATTTTCTATACAGATGTCTAACACCGATATGGAATCCCTGATAAGTAATAGATTCTGTAACTGACCCGTATTCACTGTCTCTATGTACAGAGTATTTTCTATACAGATGTCTATACACCGATATGGATCCCTGTAGAATAATATTCTGTACTGACCCAGTATTCACGTCTCTGTACAGAGTATTTTCTATACAGATTCTATACACCGATATGGTCCCTGATAAGTAATAGATTCTGTAACTGACCCCAGTATTCACGTCTCTATGTACAGAGTATTTTCTATACAGATGTCTATACACCGATACTGGAATCCCTATAATGATTCTGTAAACTGACCCCAGTATTCACTGTCTCTATGTACAGATTATTTTTCTATACAGATGTCTATACACCGATATGGAATCCCTGATAGTAATAGATCTGTAACTGACCCAGTATTCACTGTCTCTATGTACAGATGTATTTCTATACAGATGTCTATACACCAATATGGAATCCCTGATAAGTAAGATTCTGAACTGACCCCAGACACTCTCTACTATCACAGAGTGATGTCATTCTCTTTCTGTTTTAGATTTGGTAAGTCCCGATAAGTTTATGTCTGATCAACTGCCCCCAGAGTCACCGTCTCTATGTACAGAGTATTTTCTATACAGATGTCTATACACCGTATATGGAATCCCGGAAAGAATAGATTCTGTAACTGACCCCGTTTACACCGTCTCTATACAGAGTATTTTCATTACAGATGTCTCTACACCGATATGGAACCCTGATAAGTAATAGATTCTGTAACTGACCCCAGTATTCACTGCTCTATGTACAGAGTATTTTCTATACAGATGTCTATACACCGATATGGAATCCCTGATAAGTAATAGATTCTGTAACTGACCCAGTATTCACTGTCTCTATGTACAGAGTATTTTCTATACAGATGTCTATACACCGATATGGAATCCCTGATAAGTAATAGATTCTGTAACTGACCCCAGTATTCACCGTCTCTATGTACAGAGTATTTTCTATACAGACGTCTATACACCGATATGGAATCCCTGATAAGTAATAGATTCTGTAACTGACCCAGTATTCACTGTCTCTATGTGCAGAGTATTTTCTATACAGATGTCTATACACCGATATGGAATCCCTGATAAGTAATAGATTCTGTAACTGACCCAGTATTCACTGTCTCTATGTACAGAGTATTTTCTATACAGATGTCTATACACCAATATGGAATCCCTGATAAGTAATAGATTCTGTAACTGACCCAGTATTCACTGTCTCTATGTACAGAGTAATTTCTATACAGATGTCTATACACCGATATGGAATCCCTGATAAGTAATAGATTCTGTAACTGACCCAGTATTCACTGTCTCTATGTACAGAGTATTTTCTATACAGATGTCTATACACCGATATGGAAGTCCTACATAAAACTTGTGTGGGAGAACAGATTTTGAAAAATAATTGCACACTGTAAAATCTCTGCTCCATCTGAGAGGCAGGATCTGCTGTAACATGATGCGGGAAAGAGATGGGCCTCGGAGCTGAAATATGATTGGCTGTCGGCTTCTATGGGGCAAGGCTGCATCTTTCTTGTTTAAATCTGCATGTAGTGTGTAAACTAAGACTTCCACGGGACCCGTAGTACCCCCAGATTAAGCTCATAAATTATTCAGGGACTGGTGAGACACAGACATTGCAGTACAATCTAGATTTGCGAGGAAGCCTTCTGCCAATGACTGAGGTTGGCTGTCGGCAGAGGGCACCAAACTAATATCAAGTGGAATAACTATGGAACAGAGGCACAAAGAGCAGACAGGGCCACTAGAATGTACAATTCCATCCTGTACTAAGACATTTTTGAGTGTAGTTGCACTTTAAACCCATCTTGCAGCAGTGTGTTATTACCACGTATTGGTACTACTCCATGTGCGTTACACTAACTGTTTTCCCCCCCGATTTCTGTTCTTACCCAGCGATGAGCCAGTTGCAGATATCGAGGGTCACACCGTGAGAGTGGCGCGGGTAGCTTGGCATCCTTCTGGAAGGTTCTTGGGCACCACTTGGTAAGACGGGATTTGGAGACATTAAAATGTATCTCCACTGGAGAAATCAAATTTGGGGATTTCACTTTTTTTTCTGGCAGGTCCTGAAGTCCTTTGTACTCTATGTGCATAGAGTACAAAGTGCGTTGGGAACAGCAGAGGAGCAAGAGTCAGAGTAAGTTCCGAATCTTCTCTCCCGGCTCCTGCAGGTTTAATTGAAGAACGGGAGGTAAGACACAGCTCCTTTACCTCCTGTTATTGAAGAACGGGAGATAAGACACAGCTCCTTTACCTCCTGTTATTAAGGTTTGAACTAGACGTGAACAGTTGTAATGACAGAGCAGCTCCTTTGGACCTTCCTGTTATTAGTGAAGAACGGGAGGTAAGACACAGCTCTTTACCTCCTGTTATTGAAGAACGTGAGATAAGACACAGCTCCTTTAACCACCTCCTGTTATTGAGAACGGGAGGTAAGACACCAGCTCCTTTAACTCCTGTTATTGAAATGGGAGGTAAGACAAGCTCCTTCTCTACCAAGCCCTGTATTATTGAAGCACGGGGGAGGTAAGACAAACAGCTCCTTTACCCCCCTGATTATATGGAAGGAAACGGGGATGATAAAGAAAAACACAAGCTCCTTTAACCACTCCTGTTTATTGCAGACACGGGAGGTAGGACACAGCTCCCTTTACGCGACACTCCTGTTATGTGAGATCGGGATGGGGGGGGTAAAGAGAAGAGAGGGACAGGGGGAACAGAAACAAGACAAAAGAAAAAAACACCCACATGAGCCGGAACGCCTCATCTACAGCGGTTTGCGGATCCTGCTGTACTTCTCAGGGATACAGCAAAAAGCAAGGGCGAGCATAGCAAGCGAGCGTCGCTCAGCATGCTAGACTGCTGCTCAGCTTCCCCTAGCGCTTCCCCTGGACAGCTGCCCTGACAAGCTCCCCTTTTACCGTCCTGTTATTGGAAGAACGGGATGTAAGAAGACACAGCGTCCTCTTTAACGTCCTGTTATTGAAGAACGGAGGTAAGACCACAGCTCCTTAACCCCCGGTCCTGTATTGAAGACGGGAAAAGGGGGGGAAAAAAAAAAAAAAAAAGTGAGGGAAAAAAGAAAAAGGTAAGAACACAGCTCCTTTACCTCCTGTTATGGAAGATCGGAGTAACACAGCTCCTTAAACCTCCTTTATTGAAGAACGGGAGGTAGACAACCAGATCCTTTACCTCCTGTTATTGAAGACGGAGAGTAAGACACAGCTCCTTTACCTCCTGTTATGGAAGACGGGAGGTAGACACAGCTCCTTTACCCCTTTTATTGAATAGGAGGTAACCACAGCTCCTTTACCTCCTGTTTTTGAAGAACGGGAGGTAAGACACAGCTCCTTTACCCTGTTATTGAGAATGGGAGGTAAGACACACAGCTCCTTTACTCCTGTTATTGAAGATCGGGAGGTAAGACAACAGCTCCTTTACCTCCTGTTTATGGAAGAATGGGAGGTAAGACACAGCTCCTTTACCTACCTGGTGTTATTGAAGATTCGGAGGATAGGACAACCTCCTGTTCTTCATAAATTGAATCCCCAAAGTTGATTTCTCCGGTGGAGATGCCCTTTAAATTGGCAAGTGGGAAAAGTAGGAAAGTTGTTATATTTTTCTCTATTTCTGATTGTCCCCGACCAGCTATGACCGATCCTGGAGACTGTGGGATCTTGAAGCCCAAGAAGAAATCCTTCATCAGGAGGGCCACAGTAAAGGGGTGTATGACATTGCCTTCCACGTAGACGGCTCATTGGCTGGTACTGGGTAAGTGCTTTTTGTATGTATGCCCCACTTCCTGTTGATGGCCAATATAGGGAAGTGCAGGTGAGAGAAGTATAAACTCTTCTCTCTGGTCTGTACATTTTATACTTATAAAACCTGACCCAATCCTAATGACAATTCACTGCAGGGGCCTGGACGCCTTTGGCAGAGTCTGGGACCTACGTACAGGACGATGCATCATGTTCCTGGAAGGTCACCTCAAAGAAATCTACAGCATCACCTTCTCACCCAATGGGTAAGGCTCTCCCACCCAGATCCTCCCCGTATCATTCAGACACGGATTCCCAATGTTACAGTTACAATTCACTCCCTATGCTGGGCACACACCAGAAGATGTTTTCGGACGACCGACTGATTTACGGCACTTTCAGTCGGTTGGCCGAAAATATCTCCTGGTGTGGGGCGGCCGGCCGCAACCAACCTCGATCGTCTGGATCGGACGTGTCGGAAAATCCCGATCGATCGTGTGGTTCCCTATAGGACAGCACGGTCGATCGTTTGCAAATTCGGCCGCGGCCAAATTTGCCATGACCGCCTGAGTTTTAGTGGCCCTTACTTTCTATATTCATAAACAGGTACCCAACAAACATTTTCTCTATTGCTATCATGAAACTACAACTCCCAGAATCCCACCACAGGCTTAAAAATCAAATGCTGGGTTACTGGTGATGTAAATTGTTTTACTCCCTTGTTGGTCTACGTGTCACCTCTAATTGAACGGTTTTCGTTCCACGTCCAGGTATCACGTTGCCACAGGCAGTGGTGACAACTCCTGTAAGGTGTGGGACCTGCGCCAGCGGCGTTGCATTTACACCATCCCAGCTCACCAGAACCTTGTCAGTTCTGTCAAGTTTCAACGTAAGTACAAATCTGTCCATTAATGAACCAATCAGATCTTGATGTGCTGGGATACAGGGAGGGGCCTATTACTGGTCTTCCTATCATAACATGAAGCTGTCATTGTTAAAACTGCTGGAAAATAAAGGGAAATTAAAACCTATTAATAAATTCAGTTCAGATGATTCCCCATATAATGATGAAACCAACGGATATATTTGTAATGTTCACAATGACATCATTTGCCTAAAAATTGATGTCATTGCTGCACTGCTCCTCCTTTTTTTCCCAAGCTCCTCTATTTCTGGTTTCACCTCCCTGTGAACCAAATTTTTATTGGGTAGACTTGAATGGTGCTTACATCACCACCAGTAAAGGATCATGGGAAACAGGAAGAAAGGGATTCATTAGTATGGGGATTGGAATGGTTTTAAGTTAGTCGTTCGCATTCAAAATTGAAAATATATGTCGGCATGGTCCTAATTAGATGGGGGAATCTCCTTCATTTGGGAATATTGCAAGGACACTGGGGTGTGATGGGATCAAAGCTAACCAGCTGTCTATTTAAATTCATATAGAATGAAACTATCCCTATAGTCAATCGTATTCTTTATTCACCAACAGCCACCAATGGGAATTACCTGGTGACCGGTGCTTACGACAACACAGCCAAAGTGTGGACGCATCCCCTGTGGTCGCCGTTAAAGACCCTTGCCGGACACGAAGGGAAAGTTATGGGACTGGACGTTTCTTCCGACGGAGAACTAATAGCCACCTGCTCCTACGACAGGACCTTCAAACTCTGGATGGCTGAATAAAGCCGTCCAGTTATATTACTTTCCCAGCATTCTCAGCCTGACGTTTCTGTTTTATTGGACGCGCCATGCGGTTCTCGGTTACACAGGAAGACATAAAGACGTTTTGTAATATTTTTTATATTTCATTAAAAACTCAGTTTGAAAACCCAGCATTCCCCAGTCTCATATTAATTCAACACCTGCTCTACATTCAGTTAAAGGATTCGATTACAGGAATTGATTTCCTTGTCCGCAGTAGGAGGAGGGAGCTGCCATGGGGCTGTGCGGGTCATTGTCTTTAGATTCTGTCCACATTCCCAATATCAATATTTCCACAAGGCGGATTTGCCAGCAGATTTTAATAATGGAAACAATGGTTGGTCTGTGTCCCTGTTCGTAGAATTGGCCGAGGTTTCACCAGATCTAAAATACACTAAATACAGGTTATTCCAGTTTTATAAACTGCCAAAATAAACAGTTACATCTTGTCGGTTACAGTGATATGGGGTCATCGCTCCGCCTCTCCCCACCCTATGAAAATAACGTTCCTGCTTCACATTCTGACATTATTACTTTCTAGTAATCGGACTGGCTCCATCTGGCGCTAAAGCTAGTGAGAGGTGCTGATAGGCTGGAGATGTTTCCTTTAATGTAGTCCCGCCCTTCCATCCACCCTGTCCCAGCATGCACAGCCCTCAGTCTTTGTTGCAGCAGAATATTACAGTTGCATTAATCAGTGTTTATATTCATTGTGTACATGAGAGGTCCTAGGTCTGTTTATTTGACTGTAATGTGAGAATAAAGCCAAGTTACTGGGATATAACAGGTTTAGTTTAACAATCACATTTCCACCATGTATGGACATTTAAATAATGACGAAGTATAAATATATTGTAGACACAGCCGCCCGTAGTAGCCAATCGTCAGTCAGTAATTTAGTTGATGTGTTTCTATTAGGAACAGGACTGGAGATGAACATTCTAGGGCCAATACTGTAGCCTGTGACTTGCTCTGTTTTTCTAATTGTTCATCATTAAGATCCATCGCTAGTCAGCAGGAGGGATCCCACTGGGGATGAGCTGTAGTGTAATACTGTCTCGAGATTCCATTGTAGAGTTGTAGAAATTAAATGGCATCTGCCCAGTCATCGCAGCCTCCAACCCAAGGGTCCCAGTGAAGAGGTTGAACACTATATGTATATGGAGTCTAGAGAACCACGTTATATCAAAACATAATAGACCTGCACACTCCTAAATTTATAACGGACAGGAACTGGGAGATTATAGTAGATGCACAGAAGGAAGGATATTGCTGCACCCGGTCTATGTCTGAGGAAGGTTCTCTGGCTGTACCCAGTCTATGTCTGAAAAGGTTCTCTGGCTGTACCACCAGTCTTGTCTGAGAAGGTTCTCTCTGGCTGTACCGCATTCTTATTCTGAAGAAGGTTCTCTGGCGTACCCCAGTCCCTATGTCTGAGAAGTGTTCTCTGGGTCTCGGGTCCCAGTCATTCTAAGAAGGTTCTCTCTGCCGATGTCAGAGGTGCTCTGGCTGTACCCACGTCTTATGTCGGGAGGTTTCTCTGGCTGTACCCATCTAATGTCTGAGGAAGGTTCTCTGGCTGTACCCAGTCTATGTCTTGAGGAAGGTTCTCTGGCTGTACCAGTCTATGTCTGGAGAAGGTTCTCTGGCCCTGTACCCGGTCTATGTCTGAGGAGGTTCTCTGGCTGCATACCCGTCCTATGTCTGAGGAAGGTTCTCTGGCTGTACCCCGTCTATGTCTGAAGGAAGGTCTCTGGCTGTACCCAGTCTAATGGCCCTGAGGAAGGTTTCTCTGGCTGTACCCAGTCTGTCTGAGGAAGGTTCTCTGGCTGCACCCAGTCTATGTCTGAGGAAGGTTCTCTGGCTGTACCCAGTCTATGTCCTGAAAAGGTTCTCTGGCTGACCCAGTTCTTGTCTAGTGAAGTTCTCTGGCTGTACCCCCCTATGTCTAGGAAGGTCCTCTTGCTGTACCCAGTCTATGTCTGATGAAGGTTCTCTGAGCTTACCCAGTCTATGTCTGAGAGGTTCTCTGGCGTCCCAGTCTATGTCTGAGGAAGGTTCTCTGGCTGTACCCGTCTATGTCTGAAGAGGTTCTCTCTGGCTGTACCCAGTCTATGTCTGAGGAAGGTTCTCTGCTGCACCCGTCTATGTCTGATGAAGGTTCTCTGGCTGCACCCAGTCTATTCTGAGGAGGTTCTCTGCTCTACCCAGTCTATGTCTGAAAGGTTCTCTGGCTGTACCCATCTATGTCTGAGGAAGGTTCTCTGGCTGTACCAGTCTATGTCTGAGGAAGGTTCTGGCTGTACCCAGTCTATGTCTGAGGAAGGTTTCTGCTGTCCCAGTCTATTGTCTGAGGAAGGTTCTCTGCTGCACCCAGTCTATGTCCTGAGGAAGGTTCTCTGGCTGTACCCAGTCTATGTCTGAGGAAGGTTCTCTGCTGTACCCAGTCTATGTCTGGGAGGTTCTCGGCGTACCAGTCTCATTCTGAGGAAGGTTCTCTGGCTGTACCAGTCTATGTCTGAGGAAGGTTCTCTGGCGTACCCAGTCTATGTCTGAGGAAGGTTCTCCTGGCTTACCCAGTCTAATGTCTGAGGAAGGTTCTCGGCTGTACCCGTCTAGTCTGAGAAGGTTCTCTGGCCTGTACCCAGTCTATGTCTGGGAAGGTTTCCTTGCTGTACCATTCTAGTCTGTGGACAGGTTCTCTGGCGCATACCCAGTCTTTCTGAGGAAGGGTTCTCTGGCTGCAACCGGTCAGTCTGAGGAAGGTCTCCCTGCTGCCCGGTCTATGTCTGAGGAGGTTCTCTGGCTTTACCCAGTCTATGTCTGAAAAGGTTTCTCTGGCTGTACCCAGCCTTGTCCGAGGAAGTCTCTGCCTCTGTCCAGTCATAGTCTGAGGAAGTTTCTCTGGCTGTACCCAGTCCAATGTTCTCGAGGAAGTTTCTCTGGCTGCTACCCAGTCTATTCTGAGGAAGGTTCTCTGGCTATACCCAGTCTATTCTGAGAAGGTTCTCTGGCTGTACCCAGTCTATGTCCTGAGAAGGTTTCTCTGGCTGTACCCAGTCTAAATGTCTGAAGGAGGTTCCTCTGGCGCACCAGTCTATGTCCTGAGGAAGGTTCTCTGGCTTACCCAGTCCTATGTCTGAGGAAGGTTCTCTGGCTGACGCCACGTCTATGTCTGAGGAAGGTTCTCTGGCTTATACCCATTCTATGTCTGAGGAAGGTTCTCCTGGCTGTACCCAGCGATGTCTGGAAGTTTCTCTGGCTGTACCCGTCTATGTCCTGAGGAAAGGTTCTCTGGCGTACCATTCTATGTCTGAGGAGGTTCTCTACTCTGGCTGTACCCAGTCTATGTCTGAGAAGGTTCTCTGGGCTGTACCCAGTTATGTCTGAGGAAGGTTCACATTTCACCCCATATAACATCTTTTGTGTTTGTGCACTTCTCTCCTTGTTATTGGCCGTTTCACCACTGGTAAATTGTCTTGTGAAAGATTCACTTTTCACTTGACCTATGATGACTCCGTGTCAGAAAACAGAATTATGAGAACAATGTGACGCCATTATCACCATCTCAGGTACGTGAACTAAAAGACAAAAATACAGGTTATTCCAGTTTTATAAACTGCCAAAATAAACAGTACATCTTGTCGGTTACAGTGATATGGGGTCATCGCTCCGCCTCTCCCCACCCTATGAAAATAACGTTCCTGCTTCACATTCTGACATATTACTTTCTAGTAATCGGACTGGCTCCACATCTGGGCTAAAGCTAGTGAGAGGTGCTGATAGGCTGGAGATGTTTCCTTTAATGTAGTCCCGCCCTTCCATCCACCCTGTCCCAGCATGCACAGCCCTCAGTCTTTGTTGCAGCAGAATATTACAGTTGCATTAATCATGTTTATATTCATTGTGGTACATGAGAGGCCTAGGTCTGTTTATTTGACTGTAATGTGAGAATAAGCCAAGTTACTGGTATAAACAGGTTTTAGTTTAACAATCACATTTCCACCATGTATGGACATTTAAATAATGACGAAGTATAAATATTGTAGACACAGCCGCCCGTAGTAGCCAATCGTCAGTCAGTAATTTAGTTGATGTGTTTCTATTAGGAACAGGACTGGAGATGAACATTCTAGGGCCAATACTGTAGCCGTGACTTGCTCTGCTTTTTCTAATTGTTCATCATTAAGATCCATCGCTAGTCAGCAGAGGGATCCCACTGGGGATGAGCTGTAGTGTAATACTGTCCGAGATTCCTGTAGATTTGTTAGTAGATTGTAGAAATTAAATGGCATCTGCCCAGTCATCGCAGCCTCCAACCCAAGGGTCCCAGTGAAAGAGGTTGAACACTATATGTATATGAGTCTAGAGAACCACGTTATATCAAAACATAATAGACCTGCACACTCCTAAATTTATAACGGACAGAACTGGGAGATTATAGTAGAGATGCACAGAAGGAAGGATATTGCTGCTGCACCCGGTCTATGTCTGAGAAGGTTCTCTGGCTGTACCCAGTCTATGTCTGAGGAAGGTTCTCTGGCTGTACCCATCTATTGTCTGAAGAAGGTTCTCTGGCTGTACCCAGTCTATGTCTGAGGAAGGTTCTCTGGCTGTACCCAGTCTATGTTCTGAAGAAGGTTCTCTGGCTGTACCCAGTCTATGTCTGAAGAAGGTTTTGTGTACCCAGTCTATGTCTGAGGAAGGTTCTTCTGGCTGTACCCAGTCTATGTCTGAGGAAGGTTCTCTGGCTGTACCAGTCTAATGTCTGAGGAAGTTCTCTGGCTGTACCCAGTCTATGTCTGAGGAAGGTTTCTGGCTGTGACCCAGTCTATGTCTGAGAAAGGTTCTCTGGCTGCACCCGTCTATGTCTGAGGAAGGTTCTCTGGCTGCACCGGTCTATGTCTGAGGAAGGTTCTCTGGCTGTACCCGTCTATGTCTGAAGAAGGTTCTCTGGCTGTACCCAGTCTATGTCTGAGGAAGGTCTCTGCGGTACCCAGTCTGTCTGAGGAAGGTTCTCTGGCTGCACCCAGTCTATGTCTGAGGAAGGTTCTCTGGCTGTACCCAGTCTATGTCTGAAGAAGGTTCTCTGGCTGTGTACCCAGTCTAGTCTGAGGAAGGTTCTCTGGCTGTACCCAGTCTATGTCTAAGGAAGGTTCTCTGGCTGCACCCAGTCTATGTCTGAGGAAGGTTCTCTGACTGTACCCAGTCTATGTCTGAAGAAGGTTCTCTGGCTGTACCCAGTCTATGTCTGAGGAAGGTTCTCTGGCTGTACCCAGTCTATGTCTGAAGAAGGTTCTCTGGCTGTACCCAGTCTATGTCTGAGGAAGGTTCTCTGGCTGTACCCAGTCTATGTCTGAGGAAGGTTCTCTGGCTGCACCCAGTCTATGTCTGAGGAAGGTTCTCTGGCTATACCCAGTCTATGTCTGAAGAAGGTTCTCTGGCTGTACCCAGTCTATGTCTGAGGAAGGTTCTCTGGCTGTACCAGTCTATGTCTGAGGAAGGTTCTCTGGCTGTACCCAGTCTATGTCTGAGGAAGGTTCTCGCTGTACCCAGTCTATGTCGGAGGAAGGTTCTCTGGCTGACCCAGTCTATGTCTGAGGAAGGTTCTCTGGCTTGTACCCAGTCTATGTCTGAGGAAGGTTCTCTGGCTGTACCCAGTCTATGTCTGAGAAGGTTCTCTGGCTGACCAGTCTATGTCGAGGAAGGTCTTGGTACCCAGTCTATGTCTGAGGAGGTTCTCTGGCTGTACCCAGTTATGTCTGAGAGGTTCTCGGCTACCCATATGTCTGAGGAAGGTTCTCGGCTGTACCCGGTCTATGTCTGAGGAAGGTCTCTGGCGTACCGGTCTATGTCTGAGGAGGTTCTCTGCTGTGCACCAGTCTATCTAGGAGAGTTCTTGGCTGCACCCATTATGTCTGAGGAAGGTTCTCTGCTGCCCAGTCTATGTCTGAGGAAGGTTCCTGTGCCACCCAGTCTTGTCTGAGGAGGTTCTCTGGCTTACCCAGTCTTGTCTGAGAAGTTCCTGCTGTACCAGTCTAGCTGACTTCTCTGAGGAAGGTTCTCTGGCGGTACCCAGTCATGTCTGAGGAAGGTTCTGGCTGCACCCAGTCTATGTCTGAGGAAGGTTCTCTGGTATACCAGTCTATGTCTGAAGAGGTTCTCTGGCTGTACCCAGTCTATGTCTGAGAAGGTTCTCTGGCGTACCCAGTCTATGTCTGAGAGGTTCTCTGCTGTACCCAGTCTATGTCTGAGAAGTTCTCTGGCTGTACCCAGTCTATGTCTGAGGAAGGTTCTCTGCTGACCCAGTCTATGTCTGAGGAGGTTCTCTGCTTCCCAGTCTATGTCGAGGAGGTTCTCTGGCTGTACCAGCTATGTCTGGGAAGGTTCTCTGGCTGTACCCGGTCTATGTCTGAGGAAGGTTCTCTGGCGGTACCCGTCTATGTCTGAGGAGGTTCTAGGCTGTACCAGTCTATGTCTAGAGTTCGTGTACCAGCGTTAGGAGGTTCACATTTCACCCCATAAAACATCTTTGTGTTTAGGTCAATTCTATCCTTGTGATTGGCCAGTTTACACTGGTAATTGTCTTGTGAGAAGATTCACTTTGGACCTAGATGAACTTCCGTGTCCAGAAAAAGACAGTATGAGGAACAATGTGACGCCATTATCACCAGCATCAGGTACTGAACATGCGGTACTGGGGGTTGTTGAAGTAATCCCAGAGCGTCCCGTTACTGGGGATGGTGGTAAGTGGCATCTGGGACTCCAAGGAAGAGTCGTATTCTGGTCCAACATTGAGGGTGTAGACAGACGGTGGTTGCTGGAAAAGGTGCAGTTTGAGGGGATCCTTGATGCAGAAGCAGGGGCGGGGCGTTGGCAGCTCCAATTTCAGTTGACGGAGGATGTCGGAGTTGGTGGGAAGGTCCGAGATGCCCTGGTTAATATTGAGGATGGTGATGTGACGGCACAGAGGGCACAGGAGACGGTTCCTGATCTGGGAAGCCACGTTGAGCCGCGCCAGGCATTCAGTACAGAAGGAATGGTTACACTCCAGCAGTTTGGGGAGGCGCAGAGCGTTATAAGGATTCCAGCAAACGGGACAGTCGCATTCCTGGTCCAGCTTTACCACGTCCCCCATGATTCACTCTACAGCCAGTGTTAATGGGGGGAGATTAGCCAGGCCACCGGGGAGACTCAGTGGACACCTAGGATGAGAAAAGCATTATAAAATGTCTTCAGTCTGAACTTCCCCTTTCCTTGTCCTGCCCCTTGTAGGCAGACCCAGCCAGTAACATTTCACAGTTATCACCAGTGGGTATTACCCATCAGCTTCAGTGGGCACCGAAAATGCTTCCCTGTTATGACAGGTGGTGCTGAGAACCAAGCCCACAAGGGGTATTACTGAACTACAGCTCTGCACCCATCCCAATGTCCAAACATTGCATTTAACTGAACCGAAAAGACAGCATTGTTGTCGTCCTCGTCAGTCATTTCCGGACCAGCGTTACAATACGATAAGGGGGATAATTATTTTACGATAACGGTCGTTATTATGTACGACGCCGTCTGTTAATCTATGACAACGAATGGCCACATACATATTGCACCTTTTAAAAAAACAATAAATATGATTATTTGAAATCCGCATCTATATAAAACGATAAGGTTATCGCTATATTAACATACAAACGTTATCACTATTTCACATGACATGGCCATACATTAGTGTCCAGTATCATAGAGGAACGATCAGACCTACCTGTCTCTTCTAACTCCCTACCTGTCTCTTCTAACTCCCTACCTGTCTCTTCTAACTCCCTACCTCTCTCTTCTAACTCTATCTGTCTATTCTAACTCCCTACCTGTCTCTTCTAACTCCCTACCTGTCTCTTCTAACTCCCTACCTGTCTCTTCTAACTCCCTACCTGTCTCTTCTAACTCCCTACCTCTCTCTTCTAACTCCCTACCTGTCTCTTCTAACTCCCTACCTGTCTCTTCTAACTCCCTACCTGTCTCTTTAACTCCCTACCTGTCTCTTCTAACTCCCTACATCTCTCTTCTAACTCCTACCGTCTCCTCTAACTCCCTACCTGTCTCCTCTAACTCCCTACCTGTCTCTTCTAACTCCCTACCTCTCTCTTCTAACTCCCTACCTGCTTCTTCTAAACTCCCTACCTCTCTCTTCTAACTCCACTACCTGTCTCCTCTAACTCCCTACCTTCTCTTCTAACTCCCTACCTCTCTCCTCTAACTCCCTACCTGTCTCTTCTAACTCCCTACCTGTCTCCTCTTAACTCCCTACCCGTCGCCTCTACTCCCTACCCGTCCCTCTTAACTCCTACCTGTCTCTTCTAACTCCCTACCTGTCTCCTCTTAACTCCCTACCCGTCGCTAACCCTCGTCCTCTAACTCCCTACCCGTCGCCTCAACTCCCTCCACCCGTCTCCTCTAACTCCCCTACCTGTCCTCTAACTCCCTACCTGTCTCCTCTTAACTCCCTACCCGTCGCCTCTAACTCCCTACCTGTCTCCTCTAACTCCCTACCCCTCCCTACTACCTACCCGTCTCTCTTAACTCCCTACCCGTCCCTCTAAACTCTCCCTACCCGCTCCTCTAACTCCCTACCCGTCTCCTCTAACTCCACCTTCTCCTCTAACTCCCTACCCGTCGCCTCTAACTCCCTACCCGTCGCCTCTAACTCCCTACCCGTCTCCTCTAACTCCCTACCCGTCTCCTCTAACTCCCTACCCGTCTCCCATAACTCCCTACCCGTCTCCTCTAACTCCCTACCCGTCGCCTCTAACTTCTCCTACACCGCTCTCTCTAACTCCCTACCCGTCGCCTCTTAACCATCCCTACCCTGTCTCCTCTACACTCCCTACCTGTCTCCTCTAACTCCTACCTGTCTCCTCTAACTCCCTACCTGTCTCCTCTAAACTCCCTACCTGTACTCTCAATCCCTACGCTCCTGTCTCTCCTAACTCCCTAACGCCTGTCTCTCTAACTCCCGTACCGTCTCCTCTAAACTCCCTACCTGTCTCTGTTTCTCTCTAAACTCCTCACCTCCTCCTCTCTCTAACCTCCCTACTGTTTCCTTCTAACTCCCTTCAGACATAGACTGGGTACAGCCAGAGAACCTTCCTCAGACATAGACTGGGTACAGCCAGAGAACCTTCCTCAGACATAGACTGGGTACAGCCAGAGAACCTTCCTCAGACATAGACTGGGTACAGCCAGAGAACCTTCCTCAGACATAGACTGGGTACAGCCAGAGAACCTCCTAGGACTAGAAGGGTACAGCCAGAGAACCTTCCTCAGACATAGACTGGGTACAGCCAGAGAACCTTCCTCAGACATAGACTGGTGCAGCCAGAGACCTCCTCAGACATAGACGGTACAGCCAGAGAACCTCAGACATAGACTGGGTACAAGCAAGAGGAACCTTCTCAGACATAGACGGGTACAGCCAGAGAACCTTCTCAGACATGAGACTGGGTACAGCCAGAGAATTCCTCAGACATAGATTCGGTTAGCCAGAGAACCTTCTCGACATAGACTGGGTACACAGAGAACCTTCCTCAGACATAGCTGGGTACAGCCAGAGAACCTTCCTCAGACATAGACCGGGTACAGCCAGAGAACCTTCCTCAGACATAGACCGGGTGCAGCCAGAGAACCTTCCTCAGACATAGACTGGGTACAGCCAGAGAACCTTCCTCAGACATAGACTGGGTACAGCCAGAGAACCTTCCTCAGACATAGACTACGAGATTTACCGCTTTGCAGGACCAAAACGAGGGGAGCCTAGAACAAAGATTTCACAGAATATTTGCAGGACCAGCAGAGGGAGCCCTAGGAGAGGTATTTCACAGAATTCTTTTTTAAAGGGCAGCAAGGCAAGCCTAGGACCAGATTTTAACAAGATCTTTGTGAACCAGCAGAGGAGCCCTGGGACAAAAATCTTTGCAAAGACCTGCAAAGGGATCCCAGAACTGCAGCAGAGGGAAGCCCTAGGACAGAGATTTTACAGAATTCTGTGCTGGACAGCAGAGGGGCCCTAGGGACAGAGATTTACAGAATATTTGCTTGGACCCGCAGAGGGCGCCCTAGGACAGGGATTTTACAGAATCTGTGGCTGGACAGCAGAGGGAAGCCCTGAGGACAGAGATTTTACAGAATATTTGAGGCAGCAAGAAGGGAGCCCTAGGACAGAGATTTTTTACAGAATCTGTGCGGACCAGCAGAGGGAGCCCTAGGACAGAGATTTTACCCGAAGAATCTTGGCTGGACAAGCAGAGGGAGCCCTAGGACGGGATTTTACAGAATTTTACAGACAGCAGAGAGGGAGCGTGAACAGAGATTTTTACCGTCTTTGCAGGACCAACAGAGGGAGCCCTAGACCAAAGATTTCACAGAATATTGCAGGACCAGCAGTAGGGAAGCCCAGGAGAGGTATTTCACAGATCTTTAAGGGCAGGCAAGGCAAGCCCTAGAAAGATTTTACCAGAATCTTTGCTGACCCAGCAGAGGGAGCCCGGGGACAAACTCTTGCAAGACCTGCAAGGGATCCCCAGAAACTGACCAGCGAGGGAAGGCCCTAGGACAGAGAGTTTACAGAATCTGTGTGGACCAGCAGAGGGAAGCCCTAGGACACGAGATTTTACAGAATATTTGCTGGACCAGCAGAGGGAGCCTAGGACAGGGATTTACAGAATCTTGCTGGACCAGAAGAGGGAGCCGTAGTAGGACAGAGATTTTACAGAAATCTTTGATGGACCAGCGAGGGAAAGCCCGAGGACAGAGATTTTACAGAATCTGTGCTGGACCAGCAGAGGGGGGGAGCCCTGGACAGAGATTTTTCAGAATCTGTGTGGACCAGCAGAGGGAGCCCGAGGACAGAATTTTACAGAATTATTTGCTGGACCAGCAGAGGGAGCCCTAGGGACAGGGATTTTACAGAATCTTTTGCGGACCAGCAGAGGGAAGCCCTAGGACAGAGATGTGTACAGAATCTTTGCTGGACCAGCAGAGGGAAGCCTAGGGAAGGATTTTACAGAATATTTGCTGGACCAGCAGAGGAGCCCTAGGACAGGAAGATTTTACAGAATTTTGCTGGAACCAGCAGAGGGAAGCCCTAGGGACAGGATTTACGAATCTTGCTGACCAGCAGAGGGCAGCCCTAGGACAGAGATTTTACAGAATCTTTGCTGGACCAGCAGAGGGAGCCTAGGACAGAGATTTTACAAATATTGCTGGACCAGCAGAGGAGGGAGCCCTAGGACAGAGATTTTACAGAACTCTTTGTCTGGACCAGCAGAGGAGCCTAGGACAGAAGATTTGACAGAATCTTTGTGGACCAGCAGAGGAGCCTAGGACCGAGATTTACAGAATCTTTGCTGGACCAGCCCAGAGGGAGCCTAGACAGAGATTTTACCAGAATCTTTGCTGGACCAGAGGAGGGAGCCCTAGGACAGAGATTTTACCGAATCTTTGCTGGACCACAGAGGGAAGCCCTTAGACAGAGATTGTACAGAATCTTTTGCTGGACCCGCCAGCGGGAGCCCTAGGACAGAGATTTTACAGAATCTTTGTGGACCAGCAGAGGGAGCCCTAGGACAGAGATTACAGAAGCTTTGGCCGGGACCAGCAGACGGGAGCCCTAGGACAGGGATTTTACAGAATTTTACAGGACCAGCAGAGGGAGGGAGACCTAGGACCAGAGATTTTACAGAATATTTGCTGGACCAGCAGAGGGAGCCCTAGGACAGAGATTTTACAGAATCTTTCGCTGGACCAGCAGAGGGCAAGCCCCTAGGACAGAGATTTTACAGAATCTTTGCTGGGACCAGCAGAGGGGAAGCCCAGGACGAGATTTTACAGAATTTTACAGGACCAGCAGAAGAGGGAAGCCATAGGACAAGAGATGTTACAGGGCATATTTGCTTGGCCCAGCAGAGGGAGACCCCTTAGGACAGAGATTTTAAGAAATTTACAGGACCCACGCAGCTGTTTATGCCGAAAAAGCTGGAAGTCTATTGTGAACACTTAAACGCCAGATAATATAATAGCGAACTTTAAAAGTGCCGTAACAGAAAACTCCAGTTAGCGATGCCCGGGATCGTCATATACATCGCCGGCTCTCGGTGCATTCACCCGCTATGGTGGTGAGTGAAAGAGCCAAATTGGTTGGATACCCAGTGTGTGGTGAGGGAAGGATCTGATTAGAGTGATTGCCAGTGTGGGTGAGTGAAAGGATATGATTAGATTGGATGGTCAGTGGTGTTGATGAAGGATCTGATCTAGATTGGAGTTGCAGTGTGTGGTGTGTGAAGGATCTGATTAGATTGGAGTGCAGTGTGTGGTGTGTGAAGGATCTGATTGGATTGTATAGCCAGTGTGTGAAGTGTGAAGCATCTGATTAGATTGTATGGCCAGTGTGTGAAGTGTGAAGGATCTGATTGAATTGTATGGGGACAGTGTTGTGTGTTGTGGTGTGAAGGCGATCTGATTGGAGTGTTATGGCCAGTGTTTGTTGTGTTGAAAGGTTCTGATTGGATTGTATGGCCAGGTTTGTTGTGTGAAGGCTCTGATTGGATTGTATGGCCGTGTGTGATGTGTGAAGGATCTGATTGGATTTTATGGCCAGTGTGTGATGTGTGAAGGATATGATGGATTTGTATGGCCAGTGTGTGATTGTGTGAAGGATCTGATTGGATTTTATGGCCAGGTGGGTGATGTGTGAGGATCTGAGTGGAATGATGGCCAGGATGTGTGTGTGTGAAGGATCTGATTGGATGGTATGGCCAAGATCTGTGATGTGTGAAGGATTGATTGGATTGTATGGCCAGTGTTGTGATGTGTGAATGGATCTGATTGGATTGTATGGCCAGTGTGTGTGTGCGAAGGATCTGATTGGATGTTATGGGCAGGGTGTGGAAACAGAAAAAATTTACTGGAAATCTCGTGTGCAAAAAATAAACGAACATTAATCCCTAAACACACAAATCTGTTTTCCTGTGCGGTACCCTCCTAATCACGGTTTTATTCTACTACAACTGCCCAGAATCGCCAATAGACTTAATTTCCTGTTTCTTTCCTTATTAAAAACAGATAAATTACCAATCAATATTACCGAACACTCGGTGTTCCCCAGTCACCGGTTTTTAAAGGATAATTGGTTGTTTTTGCGAAACTGTTCCTCTGGCTGAATTGGTTCTGCACTAATGACTTTTACTTGGTGGAAACTGGTCATGTGTAAATGACTAATAACATTATAATAATCTAATCATCTGTCTCCAGGGCAAACAGGATTAATAAACAGAATTCGACTGGGAAGGTTCAAACCCCGTCAATACCCTGAATGTTTATTATAAGGAAAAATAGAAATGTTACTCTTTATTAAAGGGGCGGGAATATCCAGGACTCAGATTATCACAGGTATAATGGAGCTTTGTCTTTCTACGTTTATACGGAAACTTCCCCCCTTCCAGTTTCTATTCCTCGTGCATTTGTTCCGTGCGCTGGATGCACCAGCGTCTTTCCGCAAAACCCGCCAATCACAGCGCTAAGATTGAGGTAAAGGCATCGCTAACTGATAAACGAATGGGTTAGACGACTTTAAGGGCCATATTTATAAGCCCGCGACTTTAACATCGGTTCGTAAATTTACGATCGTTAAGCAGGAACGGTTAATTCTAGACTTACGTTCCCCATAGAATACCCTGTTAGTTTATTACCACATGTATTCTATGATCGACACGTTCGCTAATTAACGAACATTCGGTCGGAAATGCACGAGCGCGATCGTAATTAACTAACACGCGATATCGCTAAAAAGAGATACCACCGGTTTATAAATATGGCCCTAACTCCATAAAACTGCCCAACAGTCGGGTGCTTGACCTGCATGGTGTTTATAGGATCAATCAAATGCAGCAATCAGTAAATAATAGTTATACTATGGTTGATTGACAGGGCCAAAATAGTGATACTATGGGGAGATTCGGTAAGGCTGAATGAATAAGTTGTAAAATCGGGTTAATTGGGGTCTGAACACTTATTTAGGGCACTGGGCCCTAAAATACCATGTTGATTCTATATTTAACCAGCGTCACCGCTATGGTTCTTATTCACTAGTTTTAAACCAAATTTATACAATTTAAAAAACCTGAACCCTTTAAACATTACTCAACCCCCCCCCCAACATCAATCGCATTAGCATGGTCCACTAGTGGCATCACACTAAATGACTGCCCTGAGTCCAAGGTTTTCCTTGTAGCTTCACCAGCGGTGGGGAAATTTTCTGGACGAGACATTCGTACCATGGGAATTGGAATATGTCACGTTAACCACTCAATTAACCGGTTGTTTTTTTTAAACTAAAAACTGGAGTAGAATTTAAAGGAGACTATAACCCCCTTCATTCCTAGACCTAGACTACCAAGCTCAACGTCTCCAAAACTGCGCTGGTACATTATGGGTAGGGTATAAAGGTTGGACTAGATGGACGTATAGTCTTTATACAACCTCCAATACTATGTTACTATGTAACTGTTATACAGACATATGGGTAGGGTATAAAGGCGCGGACTAAATGGGACGTGTGTCTTTATACAACTCCAATACTTGTACTATGTAACTGTTATACAGACATTATGGGTAGGGTTAAGGTCGGACTGGATGGACGTGTGTGTCTTATACAACCTCCATAATATGTTACTATGTAAACTGTTATACAGACATTATGGGTAGGGTATAAAGGTCGGGACTGGATGGACGTGTTGTCTTTATACAACCTCCAATACTATGTATACTGTAACTGTTATACCGACTATGGGTTAGTGGTATAAAGGTTGGACTAAGGACGTGTGTCTTATCAACCTCAATTACTTACTATGTAACGTTATACAGACCATTATGGGTAGGGTATAAAGTTGGACTAGATGGCGTGTGTCTTTATACACCTCAATACTATTTACTATGTAACTGTTATACAGACATTAGGGGTAGGTATAAAGGTTGGACTAGATGGAGTCTGTTGTGTCTTATACAACCTCCAATACTATGTTACTATGTAACTGTTATACAAACGTTAGGTAGGGGTATAAAGGTTGGATAGAGGAGCTGTGTTGGATAAACCTCCAATACTATGTTTATATGTAAATGTTATACGGACATTATGGGTAGGGTATAAAGGTTGGACTAGATGGACGTAGTCTTTATACACCTCCAAATCTATGTTCTATGTAACTGTTATACAGAACATTAGGGTAGGGTATAAAGGTTGGACTAGATGACGTAGTCTTTATACAACCTCCAAACTGTGTTACGTGTAACTGTTATATAGACATTATGGTAAGGTATAAAGGTCGGACTAGATGGACGTATTGTCTTTATACAACCTCCAATAAGATGGTACTATGAGAACTGTTTATACAGACTCATGGGTGGGATAAAGGTTGGACTAGATGGCGTATATGTCTTTATAAACCTCCAATACTATGTTACTATGTAACTGTTATACAGACATATGGGTAAGGTATAAAGGTCGGACTAGATGGACGATGTCTTTTACAACCTCCAATACTATGTTACTATGTAATGTTATTTACAAGACATTATGGGTGAGGGTATAAAGGTGGGACTAATGGACGTATGTCTTTATACAACCTCCAAACTATGTTACTATGTAAACGGTTAGACAGGACATTATGGGTAGAGGTTATAAAGGTTGGACTAGATGCTTTAACAACCCCAATACTAGTTTACTATTGTAACTGTTATACAGACATTATGGGTAGGGATGATAAAGGTTGGATAGAGGACGTATATCTTTATACAACCCCAATATATGTTCACTATGTAAGTTTAGAACATTATGGGTAGGTTATAAAGGTTTGGATAGATGGACAGTAGGTCTTTATACAACATCCAATACTATGTTAAACTATGTACACTGTATACAGACATTGGTGTAGGGGTAAAAGGTGGACTAGAGGACGTTAGTCTTTATACAACCTCCAATACTATGTTACTAGGTACTGTGTATACAGACATATGGGTAGGGTATAAAGGTTGATAGAGTGGAACGTTGTCTTTATACAAACCTCAATAACTATGTTACTATGGTAACTTTACACCAGACATATGGGTAGGGTATAAAGGTGGACTAGATGGACGTGGTCTTTACAACTCCCAATACGATGTTGCATGTAACTGTTATACAGACATTATGGGGAGGGTATAAAGTTGGCACTAGATGGACGATGTCTTTATACAACCTCCAATACTATGTTACTAGTGTAATTGTTATACAGACATTATGGGTTAGGGGATATATAATGTAAAGTGTTGGACTAGATGGAGTATGTCTTTACAACCTCCACCCCCCCAGATTTTTTTTCATATGGTTACTATGTAATGTTATACAGACATTATGGGTAGGGTATAAAGTTGGATTTAGATGGACGATGTCTTTATACAACCTCCAATTACATGTTACTATGTAACTGTTATACAAGACTTAGGGTTTAGGATATAAAGGTTGGACTAGTGGACGTTATGATCTTTATAAACCTCCAATACTATGTTTACATGGAACTGTTATACAGACATTTGGGTAGGGTATAAAGGTTGGACTAGAATGGACGTGGCTTTATACAACCTACCAATACATGGACTATGTAACTGTTATACAGACATATGGGTAGGGATAAAGGTTGATTAGATGGACGTATGTCTTTTAACCTCCAATACTATGTTACTATGACTGTTATACAGACATTATGGGGTAGGGTATAAAAGGTTGGACTAGATGGAGTATGTCTTTATACACCATCCAATACTATGGTTACTAGTAAACTGTTTATACAGACTTATGGGTAGGGGTATAAAGGTGGGGACTAGATGGACGTATGTCTTTATACACAACATCCAATACTATGGTACTGTGTAAACTGTTAGACTGGATATGGGTAGGGATTAAGTTGGACTAGATGGAGTTATGTCTTTTATACAACCCCATACTAGTTACTATGTAACTGTTATACAAGACATTATGGCGGGTAGGGCTATAAACGTGTGGATAGATGGACCATGTCTTTATTCAACCTCAATTACTAGTATCATATGTAACACCGTCACATCCCGGTAAAGACCAGTAAAGATTGCTGTTCCTGTGGAAAGGTAAATATAAGGTGGTTGGTTAATTTTGCCTTCTTTTATTCACTTCTATGATTTGACGGTGAAACATAAATACACAAGCAATTTGCAATCGACCAACAAGTGCTGACCAAAGGGTCTTACAGGACGCTAGTTGCCATGTCTGGCAGTTCGGTTGGGCAGTTCGGGTGCCAAACTTGCGGCTGTTAAGAACGATTTCCCGGCTGAGCATGCTACACACTTCGATATGTTGGTCGTCCATGTTGTGTGTGAAATCTTTTGACTTCTAGTACTGGGTGCCTCCCCCCCACCAACGCTGATTCTGCTACCTGCGTCTTGTACCTGTGCAGTGTGAGGGAGGGAATGCTGGGACAAGGATTACACCTGTGGGAAGGATTTGCCCCAGGGAAGGTACAATTCCCTCCCATGTTAAGTTCAGTGTGGGTGGATTTAACACATTATCTCACCACCTGTCGATATGCATTGACATTTGCTATTTTGTTTTGTTTCTGCAGGGGCTGTAACCTGAATCTAATCCGACAAGATCGCTCTCCTCTCCAACTGATACACTGGGGTCCCGGGCTGGCTCTTCCTGCACTGATACACCTGTGTCTGGGGCTGCTCTTCCTGCACTGATACCATGCACTACAACCAGCATGAGGGATGGGGACATTAACCCTTACACATCTCCTGGGATTTTCAGGTACATTTCTTCCTTTAACTATATTTATTCTAATCATCACATTACAGCCTAGTGGGATTTTATATGTCATCATCGACTACCATACTTGATTGCTAATACAAGTTATCTCTTTCAATTACATGATCTGTCCAATAAATGTTACCAGGAACACAGACTGAGTTATACAGGGAAAACTCTGGGTACCACTCATTTGATATAAGGATAATGTATCCCCTACTGTACAATATAAGGATATTAGAAGTCACTGAGGAGTTCTGTGTCCATTATAAAGGTTACCAAGGCTCATAGACTGAGTTATAACTGGGAACTCTGGGTCACCACTCAATGTATTATAAGGGAAAGTATCCCTACTGGAAATTATACGGATATTAGAAGTTATGAGGAGTTGGTCTATATAAAGGTAAAGGACACAGACTGAGTTATACAGGGAACTGCTGGTACCACTATGTATTATAAGGGATAATGGTATCCCTACTGTTAAATTAAAGGATATTGAGAGTCAACTGAGCGAGTACTGGTCCGAGAGTTTTATGGCGGGGTAAAAGGAAGGACTCCAGGGTGCAAATGTGTTTGTTTAAAAGAATAAATAACAAATGCAAATTAATTAACAACGCTCCTTGTGTTAAATCATGATTCAGTTTGTTCTGTAAACACTGCTAGAAAAGGTGGCTGATTTAACCCTTCATGACAGTTTGTCAGTACAATTTAAAAAAATCAAAAAAAACACTATTCAAAAAACGCAGGGTGTGTGGACCGCCAGTGTCCTTTTAAAAGGTTAGAATAATAATATGCAACAAAGAGATCCTGGGCAGGCTTAGGGGACTCAGATACGCATCATGACGAACCCCCGGGGAGGTTGTATGTAGTAATTTTTTGGGGCAAGGCAGGATGGTTAGAGAGAGACAGGTAGGGAGGTAGAAGAGACAGGGAGGAGACCTACGTATGGAGGAGAGTTGAAAGAGGGACAGGGAGGAGACAGGTAGGGCGAGTTAGAAAGAGACGAGGAGGAGAAGGTAGGGAGTTAGAAGAGACAGGAGGAGACAGGTAGGGAGTCTTAGAGAACGGTAGGGAGGGCGGGAGTTAGAGACACAGGTGGGATCGGGGAGTTAGAAGAGCAAGGGTTAGGGAGGGAGTTTAGGGAGACAGGTGAGGGATGTTAAAGGAGACAGGTAGGAGGGAGTCTGAAGACACAGGTGGGAGTTAAGAGGAGACAGGTAGGGAGTCTAGAAGAGACAGGGAGGAGACAGGTTGGGAGTTAGAAGAGACAGAGGAGGAGACAGGTAGGGAGTTTAGTAGAGAGACAGGAGGAGACACGTGAGGGAGTTGAGAAGACACCGGTAGGAGGGAGGTTAGAAGACCACGTAGGGGAGAGGAGTTGTAGAAGACACAGGTGGGAGGGGAGTGTTGGGGAGTTAGAGGAGACAGGTAGGGAGTTAAAGGAGACAGGTAGGGGTAGAGAACAGGTGGGAGTAAGACGGAGACAGGTAGGGAGGTTAGAGGTAGCGACGTGGTAAAGGTAGGGAGTAGGGGGTGGAGTTAGAGAGACGGTAGGGAGTTGAGAGACGATAGGAGTTAGAGGGAGGGAGTTAGAAGGAGACAGGTAGGGAGTTCGGAGAGAGGATCAGGTAGGAGGTGAAGACGGGTAAGGAGTGAGAGAGGAGACGGGTAGGGAGTTAAGAGGAGACGGGTAGGGAGTTAGAGGAGACGGGTAGGGAGTAGAGGAGACGGGGGGTAGGGAGAGTTAGAGGAGACGGGTAGGGAGTTAGAACGTGTTGAGGGATTAGAGGGACGGGTAGGGAGTTAGAGGAGACGGGTAGGGAGTTAGAGGAGACGGGTAGGGAGTTAGAGAGAGGGGTAGGGAGTAGAGGAGACGGGTTAGGTAGGGAGTTAGAGAGACGGGGGGGAGTTAGTAGAGGAGACGGGTAGGGAGTTAGAGGAGACGGGTAGGGAGTTTAGAGGAGAAGGTAGGGAGTTGTAGAGGAGGGAGACGGGCGGTAGGGAGTTTAGAGGAGACAGGGGTAGGGAGTTAGAGGAGACGGTTGGGTAGGGATTAGAGGAGAAGGGTAGGGAGTTAGAGAGAGAGGGTAGGAGTTAGAGGAGACAGGTAGGGAGTTAGAGGAGACGGTAGGGAGTAGTAGAGGAGACGGGTAGGGAGTGTAGAGGAGACGGGTAGGGAGTTAGAGGAGACGGGTAGGGAGTTAGAGGAGAGGGTAGGGAGTTAAGAGGAGACGGGTAGGGAGTTAAGAGGAGACGGGTAGGGAGTTAGAGGAGACGGGTAGGGAGTTAGAGGAGACGGGTAGGGAGTATGAGGGAGGGTAGGGAGTTAGAGGCGACCGGGTAGGGAGAGTAGAGGCGACGGGTAGGGAGTAGCGTTAGAGGCGACGGGTAGGGAGTTAGAGGAGACGGGTAGGGAGTTAGAGGAGACGGGGGTAGGGAGTTAGAGGAGACGGGTAGGGAGTTAGAGGAGACAGGTAGGGAGGTAGAGGCGACGGGTAGGGAGTTAGAGGAGACAGGTAGGGAGTTAGAGGAGACAGGTAGGGAGTTAAGAGGAGACGGTAGGGAGTTAGAGGAGACGGGTAGGGAGTTAGAGGAGATGGGTAGGGAGTTAGAGGAGACGGGTAGGAGTAGAGGAGAAGGGGTAGGAGTTAGAGGCGACGGGGTAGGGAGTTAAGAGGAGACAGGTAGGGAGTTAGAAGGACAGGTAGGGAGTTAAGAGGAGACGGGTAGGGAGTTAGAGGCGACGGGTAGGGAGTTAGAGGAGACAGGTAGGGAGTTAGAGGCGACGGGTAGGGAGTTAAGAGGAGACAGGTAGGGAGTTAGAAGAGACAGGTAGGGAGTTAGAGGGACGGGTAGGGAGTTAGAGGGACGGGGTAGGGAGTAAGGAGGAGACAGGTAGGGATGTTAGAAGAGACAGGTAGGGAGTTAGAGGAGAGAGGTAGGGAGTTAGAAGAGACAGGTAGGGAGTTTAGAGGAGACAGGTAGGGAGTTAGAAGAGAGAGGTAGGGAGTTAGAAGAGACAGGTAGGGAGTTGGAGGGAGGGAGTTAGAAGAGACAGGTAGGGAGTTAGAGGAGACAGGTAGGGAGTTAGAGGAGACGTAGGGAGTTAGAAGAGAGAGGGGTAGGGAGTTAGAGGAGACAGGTAGGGAGTTAGAAAGAGAGGTAGGGAGTAGAAGAGACAGGTAGGGAGTTAGAAGAGACAGGTAGGGAGTTAGAAGAGACAGGTAGGGAGTTAGAAGAGACAGGTAGGGAGTTAGAAGAGACAGGTGGGGTTAAAGAAGGAAGAGGTAGGGAGTTAGAAGAGAGAGGTAGGGAGTTGAAGAAGAGACAGGTAGGGAGTTTAGAAGAGAACAGGTAGGTCTGATCGTTCCTCTATGATACGGACACTAATGTATGGCCATGTCATGTGAAATAGTGATAACGTTTGTATGTTAATATAGCGATAACCTACGTTTTATTATAGATGCGGATTTCAAATAATTCATATTATTGTTTTTTAAAAGGTTGCATATGTATGGGCCATTAGGTGTCATAGATTAACAGACGGCGTCGTACATAATAACGACCGTTATCGTAAAATAATTATCCACCCTTATCGTATTGTAACGCTGGCTACGGAAATGACTGACGAGGACGACAACAAAATGCTGTCTTTTCGGTTCAGTTAAATGCAATGTTTGGACATTGGGATGGGTGCCGAGCGTAGTTCAGTAATACCCCTTGGGGGCTGTGGTTCTCAGCACCACTGTCATAACAGGGAAGCATTTTGGTGCCCACTGAAGCTGAGGGAATACCCACTGGTGATAACTGTGAAATGTTACTGGCTGGGTCTGCACGAAAGGGGCAGGCAAGGAAAGGGGAAGTTCAGACTGAAGACATTTTATAATGCTTTTCTCATCCTAGGTGTCCACTGAGTCTCCCCGGTGGCCTGGCTAATCTCCCCCCATTAACACTGGCTGTAGAGTGAATCATGGGGGAGTGGTAAAGCTGGACCAGGAATGCGACTGGTCCCGTTTGCTGGAATCCTTTATAACGCTCTGCGCCTCCCCAAAATGGCTGAGTGTAACCATGTCCTTCTGTACTGAATGCCCTGGCGCGGTTCAACGTGGCTTCCCAGATCAGGAAAAACCGTCTACTGTGCCCTCTGTGCCGTCACATCACCATCCTCAATATTAAACAGGGCATCCGGACCTTCCCACCAACTCCGACATCCTACGTCAAATGACATTGGAGCTGCCAAGGCCCCGCCCCTGCTTCGCATCAAGGATCCATCAAACTGCACCTTTTCCAGCAAACCACCGTCTGTCTACACCCTCAATGTTGGACCAGAAACGACTCTTCCTTGGAGTCCAGATGCCACTTACCACCATCCCCAGTAACGGGACGTCTGGGATTACTCAACAAACCCCCAGGACCGCATTGTTCACGTATCCTGATGCTGGTGATAATTGGCCGTCACATTGCTCCTCATAACTGTCGTTGTTGCTGGACACGGAAGGTTTCATCTAGGTCCAAAGTTGAATCTTATCACAAAGACAATTACAGTTGAAACTGGCCAATCACACGATAGAATTGACCTAAACACCAAAGATGTTTATGGGTGAAAGTGAAAACCGAATCAGACATAGACTGGTGCGCCAGAGAACCTCCTCAGACAATTAGACGGGGTACAGCCAGAGAAACCTTCTCAGGACATTAGACTGGGTCCTAGACAGACAGATGAACCTTCCTCAGACATAGACTGGGTACAGCCAGAGAACCTTCCTCAGACATAGACTTGGGTACAGCCAGAGAAACTTCCTCAGGACATTAGAGCTGGGTACAGCCAGGAACCTTCCTCAGATTAGACTGGACAGCCAGAGACCTTCCTCGGACCTAGACGGTACAGCCAGAGAAACCTTTTCAGACATGACGGGGTACAGCCAGAGAACCTTCCTCAGACATAGACCGGGTACAGCCAGAGAACCTTCCTCAGACATAGACGGGTGCATAGCCAGAGAACCTTCCTCAGAGATAGACTGGGTACAGCCAGAGAACCTTCCCAGACATAGAATGGGTACAGCCAGAGGAACCTTCCTGCAGACATAGACTGGGTACAGCCAGAGAACCTTCCTCAGACATAGAGGGGACAGCCAGAGAACCTTCCTCAGACATAGACTGGGTACAGCCAAGGAGAACCTTCCTCAGACATAGACTGGGTACAGCCAGAGAACCTTCCTCAGACATAGACTGGGTACAGCCAGAGAACCTTCCTCAGAAATAGGACAGGGTACAGCAGAGAAACCTTCTCAGAATAGACTGGGTACAGCCAGAGAACTCTTCCTTAGACATAGCTTGGGCGCCGAGACCTTCCTCAGACATGTAGATGGGTTACAGCAGAGAACGTCCTCAGGAAATAGACTGGGTGCAGGCCATGGAGAAAACCCTTCTCAGTACATAGACGGTACAGGCCAGAGAACCATTCTCAGACATAGAAGGGTACAGCCACCGAGAACCCATTCTCTCAGACTATAGACTGGGGTGTACAGCAGGAAGAGAACCTTCCTCAGACATAGACTGGGTACAGCCAGAGAACTACTTCTAGAAATAGACTGGGTACAGTCCAGAGAACCTTCCTCAAACATAGCCGTTGACAGAGAATCATTAGACAATGGTACAGCCAGAGAACCTTTCTCAGACATAGACTGGGCAGCCAGGAGAACCTTCTTCAGGACATAGACTGGGTACAGCCAGAGAAACCGTTCTCAGGACATAGACTGGGTACAGGCCATGAGAACCTTCCTCAGACATAGAATTGGTACAGCAAGAGGAGCCTGTCCACCTGTCTCCTCTTAACTCCCTACCTGTGTCTTCTAACTCCCTCCCTACCTGTCTCCTTTAACTCCCTACCTGTCTCCTCTAACTCCCTCCCTACCTGTGTCTTCTAACTCCCTCCCTACCTGTGTCTTCTAACTCCCTCCCTACCTGTGTCTTCTAACTCCCTCCCTACCGGTGTCTTCTAACTCCCTACCTGTCTCCTCCTGTCTCTTCTAACTCCCTACCTGTCTCCTCCTGTCTCTTCTAACTCCCTACCTGTCTCCTCCTGTCTCTTCTAACTCCCTACCTGTCTCCTCCTGTCTCTTCTAACTCCCTACCTGTCTCTTCTAACATCCTGCCTTGCCCAAAAAATTACTACACCTCCCCGGGGGTTCTCAGTGATGCGGATCTGAGCCCTAAGGCTCCAGGATCTCTTTGTGCATTTATTATTATTCTACCTTTATATAAAAGGGAACTGGCAGGTTCCACACCTGAGTGTTTTGAATTTGTTTTTTTTGTTTTTTTAAATTTAACTGACAAACTGTCATAGAAGGGTTAATCAGCCCCATTTCTATGCAGTGTTTACAGAACAACTGGAATTCAGGATTTTACACAAGGAAGCGTTGTTAATTATTTGCATATTTTTATTTATTCTTTTAAACTAACACATTTCACCCTGGAGTCCTTCCTTTTATCCCCCCATAAAACTCCTGGACACAGTACTCCTCAGTGACTTCTAATATCCTTATAATTTACAGTAGGGGATACATTATCCCTTATAATACATGAGTGGTACCCAGAGTTCCCTGTATAACTCAGTCTGTGTCCTTGTACCTTTATATAGACACAGAACTCCTCAGTGACTTCTAATATCCTTAATTTACAGTAGGGGATACATTATCCTTATAACATGAGTGGTACCCAGAGTTCCCTGTATAACTCAGTCTGTGTCCTTGTACCTTTATATAGACACAGAACTCCTCAGTAACTTCTAATATCCTTATAATTTACAGTAGGGGATACATTATCCCTTATAATACATGAGTGATACCCAGAGTTCCCTGTATAACTCAGTCTGTGTCCTTGTACCTTTATATGGACACAGAACTCCTCAGTGACTTCTAATATCCTTATAATTTACAGTAGGGGATACATTATCCTTATATTACATGAGTGGTACCCAGAGTTCCCTGTATAACTCAGTCTATGTCCTTGTACCTTTATATAGACACAGAACTCCTCAGTGACTTCTAATATCCTTATAATTTACAGTAGGGGATACATTATCCTTATAATACATGAGTGGTACCCAGAGTTCCCTGTATAACTCAGTCTGTGTCCTGGTACATTTATATGGACAGTCATGTAATTGAGAGAATAATTGTATAGCAATCAGTATGGTAGCGATGATGATCATATAAAATCCAATAGGCTGTAATGTGATGATTAGAATAAAAATATAGTAAAGGAAGAAATGTACCTGAAAATCCCAGGAGATGTGTAAGGGTTAATGTCCACCTGCATGCTGGTTGTAGTGCATGGTATCAGTGCAGGAAGAGCAGCCCAGAGACCAGGTGGTATCAGTGCAGGAAGAGCAGCCCAGGGACCAGGTGGTATCAGTGAGGAGGAGAGCGGATCTGTCAGGGATTAGATTCAGGTTACAGCACCTGCAGAAAAACAAAATAAGTAAATGTAAATGATTATCACAGGTGGTGAGATAATGTTTAAATCCACCCACTGAACATTAACAGGGAGAGGATTGTACCTTCCCTGGGGGCAAATACCTTCCCACAGGTGTATCTTGTCCCCAGATCCCTCCCTCACACCTGACAGGTAAAAGAAGCTGGGGGGGGGGAGGCCAGACGAGAAAGTCAAAAGATTTCACACACAACATGGACGACCAGACGATAATCGAAGTGTGTAGCTGCTCAGCCGGGAATCGTTCCTTAACGAGCCAAGTTGGGCAACCGACACTGCCCAACCGAACTGCCAGACATGGCACTAGCGTCCTGTAAGACCTTTGGTCAGCAGCTTGTTGGTCGATTGCAAAATTGCTTGTCTGTATTTATGTTTCAGCAAATCATAGAAGGAGATAAAAAGGCAAAATTAACCAGACACCTTATATTTACCTTTCCACAGGAACTAGCAATCTATTACTGGTCTTTACCGGGAGTGACGGTGTTACATAGTGATATAGTAATTGAGGTTGAATAAAGACATATTGTTAAAGACATACGTCCAATCTAGTCCGACCTTTATACCATTACCCATAATTGTCTGTATAACAGTACATAGTAACATAGTATTGGAGGTTGTATAAAGACATACGTCCATCTAGTCCAACCTTATACCCTACCCATAATGTCTGTATAACAGTACATAGTAACATAGTATTGGAGGTTGTATAAAGACATACGTCCATCTAGTCCGACCTTTATACCTACACATAATGTCTATATAACGGTACACAGTAACACAGTATGGAGGTTGTATAAAGACATAGGTATCTAGTCCAACCTTATACCCTACCCATAATGTCTGTATAACAGTTACATAGTAACATAGTATTGGAGGTTGTATAAAGACATACGTCCATCTAGTCCAACCTTATACCCTACCCATAATGTCCGTATAACAGTACATAGTAAAATAGTATTGGAGGTGTTGTATAAAAACACACGTCCATCTAGACCTTATACCCTACACCATAATGTTGTATAACAGTTACATAGTAACATAGTATTGGAGGTTGTATAAAGACAACGTCCATCTAGTCCAACCTTTATACCCTACCCATAATGTCTGTATAACAGTTACATAGTAACATAGTATTGGAGGTTGTATAAAGACACACGTCCATCTAGTCCAACCTTTATACCCTACCCATAATGTCTGTATAACAGTTACATAGTAGTATTGGAGGTTGTATAAAGACACACGTCCATCAGTCCAACCTTTATACCCTACCCATAATGTCTGTATAACAGTACATAGTAACATAGTATTGGAGGTTGTATAAAGACACACGTCCATCCAGTCCGACCTTTATTACCCTACCCAATGTCTGTATAACAGTTACATAGTAAAATAGTATGGAGGTTGTATTAAAGACACACGTCCATCCAGTCCGACCTTTATACCCTACCCATAATGTCTGTATAACAGTACATAGTAACATAGTATTGGAGGTTGTATAAAGACACACGTCCATTTAGTCCAACCTTTATAACTACCCATAATGTCTGTATAACAGTTACATAGTAACATAGTATTGGAGGTTGTAATAAAGACATACGTCCATCTAGTCCAACCTTTATACCCTACCCATAATGTACCAGCGCAGTTTTGGAGACGTTGAGCTTGGTAGTCTAGGTCTAGGAATGAAGGGGTTATAGTTCTCCTTAAATTCTACTCAGTTTTAGTTAAAAAAAAACAACCGGTTAATATGAGTGGTTAACGGTGACATTATTCCAGATTCCATGGTACGAATGTCTCGTCCAAGAATTTCCCACCGCTGGTGAAGCTACAAGGAAAACCTTGGACTCAGGGCAGTCATTTAGTGTGATGCCACCTAGTGGACAATGCTAAATGCGATTGATGTTGGGGGGGGGGGTTGAGTAATGTTATAAAGGGTTCAGGTTTTTTAAATTGTATTAAATTTGGTTTAAACTAGTGAATAAGAACCATAGCGGTTACGCTGGGTAAATATAGAATCAACATGGGTTATTTTAGGGCCCAGTGCCCTAAAATAAGTGTCAGACCCACATTAACCCGATTTTACACTTATTTCAGCCTTACCGAATCTCCCCATAGTATCACTATTTTGGCCCTGTCAATCAAACCATAGGATTAACTATTATTTACTGATGCTGCCATTGTGATTGATCCTATTAAACACCATGCAGGTCAATCACCCAGAGCTGTTGGGCAGTTTTATGGAGTTAGGGCCATATTTATAAACCGGTGGTATCTCTTTTTAGCGATATCGCGTGTTAGTTAATTTACGATCGCGCTCGTGCATTTCCGACCGAATGTTCGTTAATTAGCGAACGTTCGATCATAGAATACCATGTGGTAATAAACTAACGCAGTGGTATTCTATGGGGATCGTAAGTCTAGAATTTACCGTTATCGGCTTAACGATCGTAAATTTACGATACCGATTGTTAAAGTCGCGGCTTTATAAATATGGCCCTAAAGTCGTGCTAACCCATTCGTTATCAGTTAGCGTGCCTTTAACTCAATCTTAGCGCTTGATTGGCGGGTTTTGCGAAAGACGCTGGTGCATCCAGCGCACGAGAACAATGCACGAGGAATAGAAACTGGAATGGGGAAGTTTCCGTATAAACGGTAGGAAAGACAAAGCTCCATTATCCTGTGATAATACTGAGTCTGGATATTCCCCCGTTATAATAAAGAGTAACATTTCTATTTTCCTTATAATAAACATTCAGGGTATTGACGGGGTTTGAACCTTCCCAGTCGAATTCTGTTTATTAATCCTGTTTGCCCTGGAGACAGATGATTAGATTATTATAATGTTATTATATTTACACATCTGACATTTCCACCAATAAAAATCATTAGTGCAGAACCAATTCAGCCAGAGAACAGTTCGCAAACACCAATTATCCTTTAAACCGGTGACTGGGGAACATCCGAGTGTTGGTAATATTGATGGTAATTTATCCTGTTTGTATAAGGAAAGAAACAGGAAATTAAATGTCTATTAGAGGATTCTGGGAGTTGTAGTAGAATAAAACCTTGATTAGGAGGTCTCCACAGGAAAAACGATTTGTGTGTTTAGGGGATTAATCGTTTATTTTTTGCACCTGAGATTTCCAGTCAATGTTCTGTTCCACACACTGCCCATACAATCCAATCAGATCCTTCGCACAACACACACTGGCCATACAATCCAATCAGATCCTTCGCACAACACACACTGGCCATACAATCCAATCAGATCCTTCACACATCACACACTGGCCATACAATCCAATCAGATCCTTCACACATCACACACTGGCCATACAATCCAATCAGATCCTTCACACATCACACATGGCCATAAAACAATCAGATCCTTCACACATCACACACTGGCCATACAATCCAATCAGATCCTTCACACATCACACAACTGGCCATAAAATCCAATCAGATCCTTCACACATCACACACTGGCCATACAATCCAATCAGATCCTTCACACAACAAACACTGGCCATACAATCCAATCAGATCCTTCACACAACAAACACTGGCCATACAATCCAATCAGATCCTTCACACAGCAAACACTGCCCATCAATCAATCAGATCCTCAAACTTCAACACATGGCCATACAATCTAATCAGATGCTTCACACTTCACACACTGGTATACAATCCAATCAGATCCTTCACACACCACACACTGGCAATCCAATCTAATCAGATCCTTCACACACCACACACTGGCAATCCAATCTAATCAGATCCTTCACTCAACACACACTGACAATCCAATCTAATCAGATCCTTCACTCACCACACACTGGCAATCCAATCTAATCAGATCCTTCACTCACCACACACTGGGTATCCAATCCAATTGGCTCTTTCACTCACCACACAATAGCAGGGGATGCACCGAGACGGCGATGTATTGACGATCCCGAGCATGCCTATGGAGTTTTCTGTACGGCACTTTTAAAGTTCGATATATTATCTGGCGTTTAAGTGTCACAATAGATCCAGCTTCGGCATAAAACATGCTGGTCCTGTAAAATTCTGTAAAATCTCTGTCCTAGGGCTCCCTCTGCGTCCAGCAATATTCTGTAAAATCTCTTCTAGGGCTCCCTCTGCTGGTCCTGTAAAATTCTGTAAAATCTCTGTCCTAGGGCTCCCTCTGCTGGTCCAAAAGATTCGTAAAATCTCGTCCTAGGGCTCCCTCTGCTGGTCGCAAAGATTCTGTAAAATATCTGTCTAGGGCTCCCTCTGCTGGTCACCAATATTCTGTAAAATTCTGTCCTAGGGGCTCCCTTGTGGTCCTGTAAAATTCTGTAAAATCCCTGTCCTAGGGCTCCCTCTGCTGGTCCAGCAAAAGCTTCTGTAAAATCTCTGTCTAGGCTCCCTCTGCTGGTCCAGCAAAGATTCTGTAAAATCTCGTCCTAGGGCTCCTCTGCTGGTCCAGCAAAGATTCTGTAAAATCTCTGTCCTAGGGCTCCCTCTGTGGTCCAGCAAAGAGTATCTGTAAAATCTTGTCCTAGGGCTCCCTTGCTGGTCCAGCAAAGATTCTGTAAAATCTCTGTCCTAGGGCTCCCTCTGCTGGTCCAGACAAATATTCTGTAAAATCTCTGTCTAGGGCTCCCTCTGCTGGTCCAGCAAAGATCTGTAAAATCTGTCCTAGGGCCCCTCTGCTGGTCCAGCAAAGATTCTGTAAAATCTCTGTCCTAGGGCTCCCTCTGCTGGTCCAGCAAAGATTCTGTAAAATCTCTGTCCTAGGGCTCCTCTGGGTCCAGCAAAGATTCTGTAAAATCTCTGTCTAGGGCTCCTGCTGGTCAGCAAAGATTCTGTAAAATCTCTGTCCTAGGGCTCCCTTGCGGTCCACAAAGATTCTGTAAAATCTCTGTCCTAGGGCTCCCTCGCTGGTCCAGCAAAATTCTGTAAAATCCGGGCGCCCGCTTCGGGCCAGCTAAAAAAAACTGTCCTAGGGCTCCTCTGCTGGTCCAGCAAAGATTCTGTAAAATCTTGTCCTAGGGCTCCCTCTGCTGGTCCAGCAAAGATTCTGTAAAATCCCTGTCCTAGGGCTCCCCTGCTGGTCCAGCAAAATTCTGTAAAATCTCTGTCCTAGGGCCCCTGCTGGTCCAGCAAAGATTCTGTAAATCTCTGTCCTAGGGCTCCCTCTGGGTCCAGCAAAGATTCTGTAAAATCTCTGTCCTAGGGCTCCTCTGCTGGTCCAGCAAGAGATACTGTAAATTCGTCCTAGGCCCCCGCTGGTCCAGCAAGATCTGTAAAATCCCTGTCCTAGGGCCCCTCTGCTGGTCCAGCAAATATTCTGTAAAATCTCTGTCCTAGGGCTCCCTCGTGGTTCCAGCACAGATTCTGTAAACTCTCTGTCCTAGGGCTCCTCTGTGGCAGTTCTGGGGATTCCTTTGCAGGTCTTGCAAAGATTTTGTCCCAGGGCTCCTTGCTGGTTCAGCAAAGATTCTGTAAAATCTTTCTAGGGCTTGCTTGCTGGCCCTTTAAAGATTCTGGGAAATACCTTCCTAGGGCTCCTGCTGGTCCTGCAAATATTCTGTGAAATCTTTGTTCTAGGGCTCCCTCTGCTGTTGCCCAAAGAATGTAAAATTGTTTGAGAAATCTGAAAAACCCCTTGCTGGTCCTGTAAAATTCTGTAAAATCCTGTCCTAGGGTCCCCTCTGCTGGTCCAGCAAAGATTCTGTAAAATCTCTGTCCTAGGGCTCCCTTGCTGGTCCAGCACAGATTCTGTAAAATCTCTGTCCTAGGGCTCCCTCTGCGGGTCCAGCAAATATCTGTAAAATCTCTGTCCTAGGGCTCCTCTGCTGGTTAGCACAGATTCTGTAAAATCCATTGGACTAGATGGACGTATGTCTTTATACAACCTCCAATACTATGTTGCTATGTAACTGTTATACAGACAATATGGGTAGGGTATAAAGGTTGGACTAGATGGACGTACGTCTTTATACAACCTCCAATACTATGTTACTATGTAACTGTTATACAGACATTATGGGTAGGGTATAAAGGTTGGACTAGATGGACGTATGTCTTTATACAACCTCCAATACTATGTTGCTATGTAACTGTTATACAGACAATATGGGTAGGGTATAAAGGTTGGACTAGATGGACGTATGTCTTTATACAACCTCCAATACTATGTTACTATGTAACTGTTATACAGACATTATGGGTAGGGTATAAAGGTTGGACTAGATGGACGTATGTCTTTATTCAACCTCAATTACTATATCACTATGTAACTCCGTCAATACGCCATCTAGTCAAACCTTTATACCCTACCCATAATGTGTTATAACGTTACATAGTAACATGTATTGGAGGTTGTATAAAGACGTACGTCCATACTAGTCCAACCTTTATACCCTACCCATATTGTTGTATAACAGTTACATAGCAACATAGTATTGGAGGTTGTATAAAGACATACGTCCATCTAGTCCAACCTTTATACCCTCCCCATAATGTCTTATACAGTACATTACAACATAGTATTGGAGGTGTATAAAAGACATACGTCCATCTAGTCCAACCTTTACCCTACCATAATGTCGTGTAACAGTTACATAGTAACATAGTATTGGAGGTTGTATAAAGACATACGTCCATCTAGTCCAACCTTTATACCCTACCCATAATGTCTGTATAACAGTTACATAGTAACATAGTATTGGAGGTTGTATAAAGAATACGTCCATCTAGTCCAACCTTATACCCTACCCATAATGTCTGTATAACAGTTACATAGTAACATAGATTGGAGGTTGTATAAAGACATACGTCCATCTAGTCCAACCTTTATACCCTACCCTATGTCTGTATAACAGTTACATAGTAACATAGTATTGGAGGTTGTATAAAGACATACGTCCATCTAGTCCAACCTTTATACCCTACCCATAATGTCTATATAACAGTTACATAGTAACATAGTATTGGAGGTTGTATAAAGACACACGTCCATCCAGCCCGACCGTTATACCCTCCCCATAATGTCTAACAGTTACATAGTAACATAGTATTGGAGGTTGTATAAAGACACACGTCCATCCAGTCCGACCTTTATACCCTACCCATAATGTCTGTATAACAGTTACATAGTAACATAGTATTGGAGGTTGTATAAAGACATACGTCCATCTAGTCCAACCTTTATACCCTACCCATAATGTACCAGCGCAGTTTTGGAGACGTTGAGCTTGGTAGTCTAGGTCTAGGAATGAAGGGGGTTATAGTTCTCCTTTAAATTCTACTCCAGTTTTAGTTAAAAAAAAACAACCGGTTAATATGAGTGGTTAACGTGACTTATTCCAGATTCCATGGTAGAATGTCTCGTCCAAGAATTTCCCACCCGCTGGTGAAAGCTACAAGGAAAACCTTGGACTCAGGGCAGTCATTTAGTGTGATGCCACCTAGTGGACCATGCTAAATGCGATTGATGTTGGGGGGGGGGGTTGAGTAATGTTATAAAGGGTTCAGGTTTTTTAAATTGTATTAAATTTGGTTTAAACTAGTGAATAAGAACCATAGCGGTTACGCTGGGTAAATATAGAATCAACATGGGTTATTTTAGGGCCCAGTGCCCTAAAATAAGTGTCAGACCCACATTAACCCGATTTTACACTTATTTCAGCCTTACCGAATCTCCCCATAGTATCACTATTTTGGCCCTGTCAATCAAACCATAGGATTAACTATTATTTACTGATGCTGCCATTGTGATTGATCCTATTAAACACCATGCAGGTCAATCACCCAGAGCTGTTGGGCAGTTTTATGGAGTTAGGGCCATATTTATAAACCGGTGGTATCTCTTTTTAGCGATATCGCGTGTTAGTTAATTTACGATCGCGCTCGTGCATTTCCGACCGAATGTTCGTTAATTAGCGAACGTTCGATCATAGAATACCATGTGGTAATAAACTAACGCAGTGGTATTCTATGGGGATCGTAAGTCTAGAATTTACCGTTATCGGCTTAACGATCGTAAATTTACGATACCGATTGTTAAAGTCGCGGCTTATAAATATGGGCCCTTAAAGTCGTGCTAAACCCATTCGTTATCAGTTAGCGTGCTTAACTCAATCTTAGCGCTGCTGTTGGCGGGTTTGCGAAAGACGCTGGTGCATCCAGCGCACGAGAACAAATGCACGAGGAATAGAAACTGGAATGGGGAAGTTTTCCGTATAAAGGTAGGAAAGACAAAGCTCCATTATCCTGTGATAATCTTGAGTTCTGGATATTCCCCGTTTAATAAAAGATAACATTCTATTTTCCTTATAATAAAACATTCAGGGTATTGAAGGGGTTTGAACCTTCCCAGTCGAATTCTGGTTATACTGTTTGGCCCTGGGACAGATGATTAGATTATTATAATGTTATTATATTTACACATGACATCCACACAAAAATCATTAGTGCAGAACCATTCAGCCAGAGAACAGTTCGCAAAAAACACCATTATCCTTTAAAAAACCGGTGACTGGGAACTCCGAGTGTTGGTAATATTGATGGTAATTTATCCTGTTTGTTAAGGAAAGAACAGGAAATTAAGTCTATTAGAGCGATTCGGGGGTGTAGTACGAAATAAAACCTTGATTAGGAGGTCTCCACAGGAAAAATGATTTGTGTGTTTAGGGGATTAATCGTTGTTTATTTTTTGCACCTGAGATTTCCAGTCAATGTTCTGTTCCACACACTGCCCATACAATCCAATCAGATCCTTCGCACAACACAAACTGGCCATACAATCCAATCAGATCCTTCACACATCACACACTGGCCATACAATCCAATCAGATCCTTCGCACATCACACACTGGCCATAAAATCCAATCAGATCCTTCACACAACACACACTGGCCATACAATCCAATCAGATCCTTCACACTTCACACACTGGCTATACAATCCAATCAGATCCTTCACACATCACACACTGGCCATACAATCCAAGCAGATCCTTCACACTCCACAAACTGGCCATACAATCCAATTAGATCCTCCACACACTGGCCATCCAATCCAATCAGACCCTTCACTCACTACACACTGGACATCCAATCTAATCAGATCCTTCACTCACCACACACTGGGTATCCAATCCAATCATCCTTCACTCACCACACACTGGCCATCCAATCCAATCAGATCCTTCACTCACCAAACACTGGCAATCCAATCTAATAAGATCCTTCCCACACCACACACTGGCAATCCAATCTAATCAGATCCTTCACACATCACACACTGGCCATACAATCCAAGCTGATCCTTCACACATCACACACTGGCCATACAATCTAAGCAGATCCTTCACACTCCACAAACTGGCCATACAATCCAATCAGATCCTTCACACACCACACACTGGGTATCCAATCCAATCAGATCCTTCACTCACCATACACTGGCCATCCAATCCAATCAGATCCTTCCCTCACCACACACTGGGTATCCAATCAGATCCTTCACACTCCACAAACTGGCCATACAATCCAATCAGATCCTTCACACACTGGGTATCCAATCCAATCAGATCCTTCACTCACCACACACTGGGTATCCAATCCAATCAGATCCTTCACTCACCACACACTGGCAATCCAAGCTAATCAGATCCTTCACTCACCACACACTGGGTATCCAATCAGATCCTTCACTCACCACACACTGGCAATCCAATCTAATCAGATCTTCCCTCACCACACACTGGGTATCCAATCCAATCAGATCCTTCACTCACCACACACTGGCAATCCAATCTAATCAGACCCTTCATCACCACACCACTGGGTCCATATAGATCCTTCACTCACCACACACTGGCAATCCAATCTAATCAGATCTTCCCTCACCACACACTGGGTATCCAATCCAATTGGCTCTTTCACTCACCACACAATAGCAGGGTGATGCACCGAGAGCCGGCGATGTTATATGACGATCCCGGAGCATCGCTAACTGGAGTTTTTCTGTTACGGCACTTTTAAAGTTCGCTATTATATTATCTGGCGTTTTAAGTGTCACAATAGAATCCAGCTTTCGGCATAAAACATCTGCTGGTCCTGTAAAATTCTGTAAAATCTCTGTCCTAGGGTCCTCTGCTGGCAGCCAAAGATTCTGTAAAATCTCGTCCTATAGCTCCTCTGTGGTCAGAAAGATTCGTAAAATCTTGTCCAGGCTCCCTCTGCTGGTCCAGCAAAGATTTGTAAAATCTCTGTCCTAGGGCTCCCTCTGCTGGTCCAGCAAATATTCTGTAAAATCTTGTCCTAGGGCTCCTCTGCTGGTTCAGCAAATATTCTGTAAAATCTCTGTCCTAGGGCTCCTCTGCTGGTCCAGCAAATATTCTGTAAAATCTCTGTCCTAGGCTCCCTCTGCTGGTTCAGCCAAATATTCTGTAAAATCTTGTCCTAGGGGATCCCTATGCTGGTCCAGCAAATATTCTGTAAAATCTCTGTCCTAGGGGCTCCCTCTGCTGGCCGCAAGATTCTGAAATCTCTGCCTAGGGCTCCTCTGCTGGTCCAGCAAAGATTCTGTAAAATCTCTGTCCTAGGGCTCCCTCTGCTGTCCAGCAAATATTCTGTAAAATCTCTGTCCATTAGGGTCCCTCTGCTGGTCCAGCAAATATTCTGTAAAATCTCTGTCCTGGGCTCCCCTGCGTGGTCAGCAATATCTGTAAAATCTCTGTCCTATGGGCTCCCTCTGCTGGTACGCAAAGTTCTGTAAAATCTCTGTCCTAAGCTCCCTCTGCTGGTCTGCAAATTTCTGAAAATCTCTGTCTATAGCTCCCCTCTGCTGGTAGCAAATATTCTGTAAATCTCGTCCTAGGGCTCCCTCTGCTGGTCCAGCAAATATTCTGTAAAATCTCTGTCCATGGCTCCCTTCTGGGGTTCAGCAAAGATTCTGTAAATCTTGTCCTAGGCTCCCTCTGCTTCAGCAAATATTCTGTAAAATCTACTGTCCTAGGGCTCCCCCTGCTGGTTCAGCAAAGATCTGTAAAATCTGTCTAGGGCTTCCCTGCTGGCCCTTAAAGTTCTGTGAAATACCTCCCTAGGGCTTCCACTGCTGGTCAGCAAAGATTCTGTAAAATCTCTGATCCTATAGCTCCTCTGCGGTGGTGCAGCAAATATTCTGTAAAATCTCTGTCCTAGGGCTCCCTCTGCTGGTCCAGCAAAATATTCTGTAAAATCTCTGTCCTAGGGCTCCCTCTGCTGGTCCAGCAAATATTCTGTAAAATCTCTGTCCTAGGGCTCCCTCTGCTGGTCCAGCAAATATTCTGTAAAATCTCTGTCCTATGGCTCCCTCTGCTGGTCCTGGAAAGACTGTAAAATCTCTGTTCTATGGCGCCCCCTGTTGGTCTTGGAAAGACTGTAAAATCTCTGTTCTGAGGCTTCCCCTGTTGGTCCTGCAAAGACTAAAATCTCTGTTCTGAGGCTCCCCTGTTGGTCTGGAAAGACTGTAAATCCTGTTCTGAGGCTTCCCTGTTGGTCCTGCAAAGACTAAAATCTCTGTTCTGGGGCTCCCCCTGTTGGTCCTGGAAAGACTGTAAAATCTCAGTTCTGGGGCTCCCCCTGTTGGTCCTGGAAAGACTAAAATCTCAGTTCTGGGGCTCCCCCTGTTGGTCCTGGAAAGGACTAAAAGTCTCGTTTGAGGGCTCCCCCTGTTGGTCCTGGAAAGACTAAATCTCTGTTCTGAGGCTCCCCTGTTGGTCCTGGAAAGATAAATCTTGTTCTGGGGCTCCCCTGTTGGTCCTGGAAAGACTGTAAAATCTCTGTTTCTGAGGCTCCCCCTGTGGTCTGGAAAGACTAAATCTCTGTTCTGGCTCCCCCTGTTGGTCCTGGAAAGACTGTAAAATCTCTGTTCTGAGGCTTCCCCTGTTGGTCCTGCAAAGACTAAAATCTCAGTTCTGGGGCTCCCCCTGTTGGTCCTGGAAAGACTGTAAAATCTGTTTGGGCTCCCCTGTGGTCCTGCAAGATAAAATCTCAGTTCTGGGGCTCCCCCTGTTGGTCCTGGAAAGACTGTAAAATCTCTGTTCTGAGGCTCCCCCGTTTGGTCCTGCAAAGACTAAAATCTCTGTTCTGAGGCTCCCCCTGTTGGTCCTGGAAAGACTGTAAAATCTCTGTTCTGAGGCTTCCCCTGTTTTGGTTCTGTCTCAAGGAATTTGCAGAAGCAAAAATCAGCACAAAATGCCTAAAATTCCAAATGAGTTAAAGGATTTCAACTAAATATTCCAATTTTTGTAGGAATCACATGGCAACGCAAACATTACTTACATTTTATTACAAATATTGGGTTATTTCAGTCTCCAAACCTCAATTCCTTTAAATCCGAACATATGGAAATCCGGTGTAGTGAAGGCCATAAATTCATTCCGTATGGCTTCACTATAGTATACAATGGACACTACCCATAATGACACAGCTGGAGTCACAGACCATGGTAATGCCCCACCCCCATGTTCTCATGGCTGAACCCGAATATCAGGTTGGGTAATCTGACCCTTCAGTTACAATATTCACTATAAAGTTATTGGTAAGCGGTGAAATGGGACACATTGGTACAGTATCAATACCAGGACATCACATGGGTATTAAGGTCCCGGGGTGGGCCCGTCACCTATTCCTGTTGCCATTTGTACGATTTGTGTAGAAAAGATGGAACCTGCACTTGGACACGATATTGTGCAGGATTGAAAGCCAACACAGTAAGTAAATACGGGAACCAGGCAGGTTTGCATACAGACGTGATGGCAGGTTATTATACTGTAGGTGGAACTGGCTCATTCCTCCATCAGCAGCTCTGGATAAATGGTTTGATCCCCCTCCGAGAGGGTTGGTCGGGAACCTGGTGGAATGGAGAACTAAGTGACAATAAACTACGGAGAAATCTCCTTTTGGTTACGTGAGACTTTAAATCCACCCTTGACATGTTTCGGGGTCTGTGGACATAAAACTCCCCATTGATGCCAAAGAGGAGCTGGAGTCCAATGTCCCTGAATCCCAATCTGCTTTGCACCTACACAATGGTGTTCAAGACCCCACTGCTGTTGCCCTTGTTCCCACACCTTCTGCAGGATGCCTGTCCAAGCTGTTGTCTTCCAGAGGGAAATGGAGACCTTTTGCTGTCCCATGTGCCGGTCAATGGTCGCCATCCCACCGGGAGGGATCCCAAAACTTTCCCCTAACATGAACTTGGTGTCTCAGTTTCCACCATGGATGCGCGACTGCAAGAAGTCTGGATGGAAGCTCCAAACTCTGCTGGCGGAAACCAAGCGGTCACATACGTCTCTACTACCAGACCACCGTCACCAATTCCACCAAGCCCAGAGGACAACATCATACCTCACGGTTACCTGCGGGTCCAATCCAATCTCCAACTGGCCCATCTGGGGACCTGGTGTATCCCAGTCCGGCTCCCCTCAACGCTTACGGTTTCATGCTTAGAAACTACGGTTTGCATCAATGGATCTTCCTCTGCTGCCGCATCCTCCTCTTCGTCCTCATCTTCTTCCCAACAAGGATGAAATTCTAAAACCGAACTATAAATGAGCACCACAGACTGTATTAAAGGGAAAAAACTGTAAAGAGTTTTAAATTAAATTCTTCTCCCAAAAAAGTTTGTTTAGATTGATGGTAAAACATATAGGAAAAACTTCTCAATATCCTCCGTGACCACGCTGCTTACCCTACAGTACATTGCCTTCAGTGGAAGGTGGTTACATTGTGTCTCTAGGTTTTCCACAGAGTTCTGCTCTACTTGACATTGTGATGTCACAAAGTGGAATGACATCATAGAAATTAAAAAAAAAAAAAAAAAACAAGTGCTGGGAATGTTGGTAACTTGTTACTTGGATTTCACCTGAGTCATATAATTTGTTCCTTTTAAATGAAAAATTGGACAGAGAGACCTAATTGTTATCGTCTTTATCCAATACCCTAAGGCTGCTTATCTGACTCTGCCATAAAGCGAGGCAGGGTCTGCTGCTGATCGCCCAGAAAGGAAGGACAATGGCACATTGAGGAGATGACCCCCCTTTCCATTTAATGTCTAAATCCCAGCAAATGGGAAACTTTTGTCATTCGGAAAACTTTTATTTTTTACTTTACACGAATCATGATCATGTTATATAAAATGTTGAATGAGTTTATTTACTGTTGTTCGGATTCATTTACTTACAGATTTTTATTCCCCCTAACAAATCCTAAGCCAAGCCTACTGTCTTGAACTACAAATCCCATCTACACTTGGAACTTATTTAGAGTAATAATGATGGAAAGGTGGAAAGGTGAATATCTACTAGTCTATTGAAGCAGGGTTTGGATAAACTGTTACATAGAGGTGGATGGTGGAATTGTAGTTCAATACAGCTGCATATGAACAAGCTACTACTGCCTCCAATTGTAAAGCTGTTGTTAAGACCTGTGCAGGATGGGTAAGTTCCCCTTTAAGTGTAGGTGCTTTCCGTATCTCCAACAAACACAGAAATAAACAAGCAAAACCCTCCAAGGTGTGAAAGGGAAAGTGCTAATTTTCCTATTGAATTGTCGAATACTTGGCATTTTGATGTTTAGAAACTACAATCAGCATGCCTTGATTTCTCCAAATATCTGAGTAACAAAATATGTTGGCCAACCATGAATGGACAGACTGTACAGGGTCAGACAATTCACGGGGCCAATCCCCCATAGTGATTTACGAGTGATATAATGATAAGACAAACAATCATCAAGAAACCCACTGTAGGCAGCTGACCTACACTAACATTGGTTACGCTAGGGATGCTGGGAGCATAGTTCCCTGCGTCGAGAAACAACATAACAATCGGTCTACCCAGTTCGTACTAGGCCCATGAGAGCTGACAAGTCAAGCCACTGTAATATCCGTGTTGTGTCTGTATTTATGGGAGTGTTTATTAATATTCCTCCCGGGGAGCCAAGGGGGGCCCAATCCTAGATAGGGGCCCCATCGTAGTTTGTGGTGGGGGCCCATGTGGATTCCTCGTTACGCCAAACGATCCCCCCCGTTTGTGTCACTTTCTCATGTAACCACTCGGTTCATGATGGTTGGATCTACTGGCAGCAGCAGACGTCTGTGATGCAAAAGAAAAACTACTTCAACTGCAACTTTTCCACGTTTACATTCATCTCACAAACGTCCTAAAAGGTCACAACACCAATTAATCACATTCCTCAGTCAACTCAGTCATCTTCAGCGGGAAGCAGAGCCCCCAGCCAGGACTTGGAGACCCTTTATGGGCCACCGATCCATCCACAATCCCCACCCTAAAAGAAACTGCCATGGTGATGGAGAAGCCAGTTTGAAAAACACACATGTGTGTGATTAGTTGTTGCCTCCTGTCATTGTATCAGTGTTGTATGCTGTATGGAGGGGAGGGGAGAACTGGTTTGGACCCTACAAAACCTTGTGCAGTAAGTTTGGAAACCCGGAGTTTGTTGGTTACTAAGCCTTGGACAGGATAGCTGTTTACGGTGCTGGGTGAAGAAACAATGAATTGCAAAGAGAGAAGCGACATAGAGAGCGGGGGCTTCACTCCAAGGAAGGATCATTCATGACTACTGAGGTCTCGCTGAGAATTCCAGTACAAGCAGTTATATGGGTGAAGATCAACAGTTGATCTGTCTACTTCGACACATTTCTGGTCCCCTGGAACATTGCAGGGCATTGTCCTGGTTGTTGTTGCCTGAGGATATGATATGGCACAGAGACACCAAACCACCTGAGGGTGAAAAGCCTTATAGAAATGAATGTCCAAATCTCCACTCATCCACGACAACGTGTTCAAGACCCCCCTGCTCCTCCCTGCGCTATAACATTGGTTGCAGTGGAATGTCTTGTGCAGGCTCTGCCCTTTTATCAAACACCTACAGGCTTTCCATGTCCTATGTGCAGAGCTCACCGGTTATCCCCCCGGAGGGATCCCTAATTACGCGGTCAACACTTGAGATTGTGGCTCCAGTCCCCAGGACAAGCAGAACTACAAGAAGTCTGGTGGAGGACCAAGCTTGTTTGCTGGATAGTAAGCTGCGAAATATTTGACCCACGTGAAGTAAAAAACTCCTTAAACAGTGCTACACTGTTGTCAACACCACATCGGTAAGTAACACCCGCCAGGCCAGAAGGGATGATCACTGTACCCCCAGTTGGATTAGCATCCTGTGCAGGAATTGTGGGCTTCTCATGTAATAACTTTTGGCTATTGGTAGTTATGTGATTGCCATAGTATTCATTCCGTCTTGTATTCACAGAATGAACAACGGAAAAGTCTCATCAAATCCCTTGTGGTTACTAAGATCCCCAAGGTCCAAATGTCTCCTACGTTCAATGAACCTCAAATGCCAAATTCTCATATGGGTCCAAAGATCCCACCCAAGGTCCAAATTTTTCCTGAACTCCTTGTCCAGATCCCCCAGTGTGTTCATAATGTCACCCCTTGGACCTAAATTGTTTGTTCACCTGAACCCCAATCTGTCAACATCTTCTAGGTTCTAAGATCCCCCATGGTCCAAATGTCCTCCTCCTATGGTTCTAAGGTCCAAATTGTTTTCCTTGGTTCCAGATGCTTCAAGGTCCACATTGTTTCCTAGGTTCCAGAACCTCAAAGTCCCAAAATTGATCCCTATGGCCTTTCTAAGACGGTCTCCTGGGTAGGACGGAGATAAGATTCTAACCATCGTTATGTTTGTTTATGTGCTTGTTGGAGGAAGAGAAAGTTAACCGAAAGCTTTGTAATGGGATTTGGGGGACCTTGTACAGTGAACCTGTCTAATTAAAAAACCAAAAAATCAATTAATGTGAAGCTTATTAGACCTTGACATTTACCTGTTTATGTATAGTCCCTGGGATCTGTGTATATAATGTCCATATAAAATCATTATATAGTTAATAGATCCACACTGCCTGTGACTCTGTTTATTGGTTAATTATTTACAGTCTCCCTTGATGTCTGGAACCCCTTGTCCACACATTGAAACCACATCACCAACTATGGGGAAATTAAAGAGCAAAAAGTTAAAGCAGAACAGTTCCAAATACAGGTACATTTACCCTTCAATAAAACCACTGCCCGTGCGTAGATTCCATGGTTGACTATTGCTATAAAGTTTGAACCATTAATTGATATAAAAACCTATATTATAAGATAATAAAGGGAGGCCTAGATCAGTTCAAACGGTTGTTTTTTTGGCACGTTTGCAATTTTTCAAAGCAGGAAAATCTTCGGGAAAGCAGAAAATTCCTGTTACTTAACCCGATCGCCAGGGAGATAGGGGATCGCCTGGAGAACTGTAGTTGTTTCAGGTTCAAAACATTCTTTAGCTGAGCGCCACACTAGGCCCAGGTGGTGGTGGTGGTCGTTAATGTTCGATTACGCTGCGATTTCCATGCAATCGGAGTTGCGGTTTGCCAAAAAAATGGATTTGAGTTTGGCCACCACATTGACATGCACTGTCTGCGTTTCTCACGATAAAAGAAATGTGCTAGTGTGGCCCTTATTATTGGAGGGATTGATGTTGTTGATCTGTGTATGTCTGACTCTCTTTATTAAGGATAAATGTATTGTCCAAGCTCCGCCCCCACCTCAGTATGGATAATCCAATGGGAAGAGAGAAAGAAGTGTTTCATGCTGAGGTCTTTCCATTGGTTAGCCCCAGGCCAAAAGAGGGAGGAGGCAACTATACTTCAGTTGTCCTGGAAAATTAAAATGTTATCTTCTCTCCTCTTCTTTCGGACCAGAGAGTAAGTAATTTGTTTGAATGGGAGAAGTGGAATTTTTTTTGTTTCGTCCATGCGCAGGGCTGACAGCTACATAGATGAGAACAGGGTGTCACCGCCAGGCCACTCGCAGCCTCGCCACACCGAGCCGTTACCTACATTCTCGCCCTGAAATTGAACCTGTGCGTGTCAGGGGGCAAAGACAAGGAATCCTGATTAAATAATTCACTGTCTTCCTAAGTGAATCCAGAATGAGAGTGTCAGAGATCACGGAAGTAGTGGGAAGGGGGAGGGAACTGTAACATTGCACTGCGTACGTTTGTAAGAATAACAGAAACAGAAAAGATGAGTAATACATTGGTAGGTATCGGCAATCTCTGGACTGTGAGTCAAGGAAAAAAGGTTTATAGTGTAAACTTGCCCTTTAAGACGTGAAATTAAAGAATCTGTTTCACAGATGTTGTGCCCTCTGGTGTATCCATCGCCGTCGTAATATCCAAGGAGAACAGAACTGCGCTCGTAAAAGATTTATTGGGCATAGTCGGGAAGTAACAAAGTTAAATGGAAATTCTGTTAATATACAAATGGCACTTGGAAGTGTGGGGGTATATACAGCACAGGACAAATACAGTGGCTCTTGGTCGGAAAATAGCCACAATACCAATCAGGACACAGGAAATAACCACAAAGAAAATAGCCACAAGCACAGGAAATAGCCACAGGAAATCGCACAGGAAAAACCCAAGAAATAGCAGAAATAGCACAGCACAGGAACAGGAAATAGCCACAGGAAATAACCACAAGAAATAGCCACAGGAAATAGCCACAGGAAATAGCCACAGGAAATAACACTAGAAATAGCCACAGGAAATTGGGGTTGTGGCTTGTGGAGTCCTGTATGCTTGGTCTTTTCTTGTAGCCGATCATTTCTGTTTTCTATTACTGCACAGTTACACGTGTGTGTTCGGTTCCACGTTCTTTAGTGCCTCCGGATAAGGACCGGTATAATGGGGGACTTACATGGGAAAAGTCGATCCGGCACAGAAGTTCTAGGGCATCATTTAATAGTCAATGGATTAGAAGTCAGTCCAGTGTGAGCTAGAGCAGTGTTTGGCTATAAGTGAGTGACCATGAAGAGTATTATCTGTGTTGGAAAGTACCCAATGCAAGTGATGTGGCCACCCGCAAGGAGGGAGCTGCTGATCTCTCACTCGGAAACGTCTGTGATTTAAAGTGACAGGCCTTCCATCTGATTACAGGACTGCACCCAACTACTGACCGGTTCCAGTGGACAACACCTCTGCAAGTGCGGACGGGGAGTCCGGACAAGTGGTGAGAGTGCAGCCATATCCCGGAAACCTGGTGAGGTTCCCGACTTGAGGCTGACTTTATAAAAATGACATTTGCTAAGGGCTAAACAGCACTTGATGAAAAACAATGAGAAGAGGCCTGGCCCGGGGAACCCCAATGTGGCATTAAAAACGAACTAAAAAATTGGAATGGTAATGGAGTAATAGGGCTGCACCAATCAGAATATATGCTGTTAGTAGATAGTCACCTGCCATTACCACGTCTTACCTGTGGTTCATGCGGATGGCGCCCGGTGGTGAAGACCATCCAATGAGATGAGAAAGTCCTATACAATAAAATGGTGGTTTTTGTGTATTTTGTTTATTGCAGGTGACGCTGTGTTGGTCCAGGGGAATATTATGTTGACAGACTTCAGAGGACAAAGGATTCGGTGGGTAATGTGCAATGGGTGTTTCTATAGGGTGGAACACCGGTTGATTGGCCGGCTTTATATGGCGTGTCTGGATACGCGAGGTTTGCAGTCTCCCAGGCCCTTCTATGAAGCAATAATCCAGATGCACTGTGGACGTCAGCGCGGACGGTAACTACTGTCATGAACTGCAGCAACGGCTTTGGTGGGCAGGGCTGCGATGTCCACGGTGAGTGGTTCTGTCCAACACGGGTCAATCCGTGAAATATTTCCACTTTTGGTGTGACCAGTTACTGTTGAGAATTCTTTGCGGTTCCATATGTACACTGGAAAAACTGTCAGTCAGGCAAAGTGGCGGAAACCTTGGTTTCAGGACAGATAAGCAGCAAGCTGGTGCACCATTTCAAACTATACCCCCTTATAAGGCTAAATTCATTTCCTTGCCCTAGTTCTGTGCTTGCTATGCATAATGCTTCCACTATATTATAAAATAAAAGTCCATGACTGATATGACAGTATGAGGTATCGGGATGTATTATCGAATTTTATAATGTTTACCACTTACTGTTCCTGTCGTATCGAGTCCCATTAATTTACCCCCTTTCACACTGACACACTGTGCCATTCTGATGATGTCACAATGCCAGAAGCAGGTACAACAGCAGAAAGGGGAATGGAATGCTGGGCACCTGTAACCCCTATGGTGAAGAAGTAAGGATGTGGTGTTGTCTTCGCTTAATTTAGCTCTGGGACCTTCGCCAGCGAGGACAGGGTTTGTGAATACAAAAAGGTCCACACAGGACCACCGCTTCCCGTGTATTCCTACCCGCGGGTACGTGGGGCAGTCGGTTATAGCCAACATGTTCACACGAATGTACGGTGAAGGTTGGGAGCGAGCACAGGAGCGGTATAGTCCCCCCCCACATATTATTGATTGTCAAAAGGAGAGGTCCGACATTTTTATCTTCCGATAAAAGGTTGACTCTTTCACTCCCAGCATGCTCAGCAACCTCTTCCGGATGGGGAAGGGCCCTGTCTCCTTAGCGCTGTGAAACCAGGTCAAAAGTCTATGCGCCAGTTTCAAATCTGGGATCCCTCACTGCAGATGGACTTCCCAAGCTCCCGCGCTGCAGGAAGTGTTAAGTTTATGATTGGGTACCGGGCCAAATGGGACTGTTATATAATGTGATGGGAGTATTACTGTTTACTTTCCCCTCATACCTCTCTAGAATTGTCTGCATGCTGTTCCGTCGTGTCTCTCCAGGGGTGCTTGGGAGGAAAATGTGTAGTTCTGGCAACAATTGATATTTGACTTTGATTCAATACTAAAACATTAATACACTGGATTTATTTGTATACACAACCACAATGAATATAATGTAAATTTATATTAAAAAAGATGCTTAGCTATCGGTCATCAGTTATAATCAGGTTTAAGATATGTCAGAGTTATAATCAGTGCTAAGCTATGTCATCAGTTTACTCAGTGTTTAGCTATGTCATCATTATAATCAGTGCGTAGTATGTCATCAGGTAGATTTCAGTGTTTAACTAGTCATCAGTATATATCCAGTAGTTTCGCTTGTCATCCGTTATCAATCAGTGTTTAGCTATGTCATAGTTATAATCAGTGTTTAGCTATGTCAATCAGGTATAATCGTATTAGCTTAGTCATCAGTTATAATCTGGGTTTAGCTATGTCATCAGTTATAATCAGTGTTTTAGCTATGTCATCAGTTATAATTCAGTGTTTAGCTATGTAATCAGTATCATCAGTAGTTAGCTATGTATAGTTATAATCAGGTTTAGCTATGTCATTCCGTTATAATCAGTGTGTAGCTATTGTCATCAGTATAATCAGTGCTTAGCTATGTAATCCAGTTATAATCAGTGTGTAGCTATGTATCAGTTATAATCAGTCGTTAGCTATGTTCATCAGTTATAATCCGTGCTTAGCTATGTCATCAGTTATAATTCAAGTGTTTAGCTATGTCATCGGTATAATCAGCGTTTACTATGTCATCAGTTATAATCAGTAGTTAGGCTATGTCTCAGTTATATTGCGTGCTTAGCTATGTCATCGGTTTAAGTCAGTAGATAACAGTGGGTGTTATTAGCAAACCCCCCTTTACCAAAGCACTGTGCCCTCCAGCAGCTTGGGGTTTGTATAGGTTCTTAGACTTCTTGGTGGGACTTCTAATATCCTTATATTTTACAAAAGGGGTGGTGATAATTCCATTATATAGTTTAGGAAGCAGGAATCACTGGGGCCCCCAGCACAAAACTATGATGGGGCCCCTATCCTGCTTCATCCCCAGTGGTTTTCTGGCAGGAGGCTGTTATCTTTCCATAGGAAAAATAAGAATATGGGGCCCCTTTGGCTACGGGACCCCCTACGGTTGATCACCCTGATCCCCCTGGTAGTTAGGTTTCTTTTTTTTGGGTAGGAAGGTTGCTGGTTTGTGTAGTTGAGAGGAGGATGATATTATAGTTTTATATTTTACTTAAATTCTGATCTGTACAAGGGACATAAACCCACAGGTAACATTATCGGGACTCCGTTCAGTCTCTTAGCGGGTTTTTAGCATTGCAGCACTTATAGGTACTCAACAAGACGGTCAACCTTTGTTACACAGGAACGTACAGAGAAAGTACTGTAGTGTACGGCCTACTCCCCTTCACTTACATAAGAGTACAGTAAGTACAGAGAGTAGGGAGTACAGGTAAGTACAGGGAGAGTAGAGTACCGTAAGTACAAGGAGAGTAGGTCATAAGTACAGGAGAGGAGAGTACAGTAAGACAGAGAGTAGGTACAGTAAGTTACAGGAGGTAGAGTACAGTAGTACAGGAGAGTAAGAGTACAGTAAGTACAGGAAAGAAGTCAGTAAGTACAGGAAGTAGAGTACAGAGTATTAAGTACAGGAGAGTAGAGTACAGTAGTACAGGAGGTATAAGTCCAGTAAGTTTACAAAGGAGAGTGAGTCCAGTAATTACAGGAGTGAGTCCAGTAAGTACAAGGAGAGTAGAGTACAGTAAGTACAGGAAATAGAGTACAGTAAGTACAGGAGAGTAGAGTACAGTAAGTACAGGAGAGTAGAGTCCAGTACGTACAGGGAGGAGAGAGTACAGTAAGTACAGGAGACGTAGATAGAGTACCGTAAGTACAGGAGAGTAGAGTACAGTAAGTACAGGAGAGTAGAGTACAGTAACGTTACAGGAGAGAGTAGAGTACAGTAAGTTACAGGAAGTAGAGAGTACCGAAGTACAGGAAAAGTAGAGTACAGTAAGTAACAGGAGAGTAGAGTACAGTACGTACAGGAGAGCTAGAGACAGTAAGTACAGGAGAGTAGAGTACAGTAAGTAAGGAAATTAGGACGTCCAGAAGTACAGGAGGAGTAGAGCCAGTAGTACAGGAGTGTAGGTCCAGTAAGACAGGAGAGTAGAGTCAGTAAGTCCAGGAGAGTAGAGTCCAGTAAGAAACAGAGAGTAGTACAGTAAAGTACAGGAAGGTAGAGTACAGTAGTACAGGAGGAGAGTAGAGTCCAGTAAGACAGGACGTAGAGGCCAGTAATTACAGAGAGAGTAGAGTACAGAAGTAAAGGAGAGTAGAGTCCAGTAAGTTACAGGAGAGTAGAGTCCAGTAAGTACAGGAGAGTAGAGACAGTAAGTACAGGAAAGTAGGTCCAGTAAGTACAGGAAAGTAGAGTCAGTACGTACAGGAAAGTAGAGAACAGTAGTACAGGAAAGTAGAGAACAGTACTGTAAGGGAAAGTAGAGTACAGTAAGTACAGGAGAGTTGGAGTACAGTAAGCAGGAAGTGCGTACAGTAAAGTACAGGAGAGTAGAGTACAGTAAAGTACAGGAGAGTCGAGTACAGTAGTAAGGGAGAGTAGAGTACAGTAAGGACAGGAGGTAGGTGACAGTTAAGTACAGGAGAGTAGAGTACAGTAAGTACAGGAGAGTAGATGTCCAGTAAGTACAGGCGAGAGTAGAGCAGTAAGTACAGGAGAGTAGAGTAGAGTAGTACAGGAGAGTAGAGTTAGAGTAAGTAAGACAGGAGAGTAGAGTCCAGTAAGTACAGGAAAAGTAGGTCCAGTAAGTACAGGAAAGAAAGTAGAGTCATTAAGTACAGAAAGTAGCGTCCAGTAAGTACGGAAAGTAGTAGTACAGGAGAGTAGAGTACAGTAAGTCAGGAGAGTAGAGTACAGTAAGTACAGAGAGTAGAGTACAGTTAAGTACAGGAGGATGTAGAGTACAGTAAGTACAGGGAGTAGAAGTACAGTAAGTTACAGGAGAGTAGAGTACAGAAAGGAGAGTAGAGTACGGTAAGTACAGGAAAGTAGAGTACAGTAAGTACCGGAAAGTAGAGTACAGTAAGTACAGGAAAAGTGAGTACAGTAAGACAGGAGAGTAGAGTACAGTAAGTAAAGGAGAGTAGAGGACCAGTAAGTACAGGAGAGAGAGTACAGTAAGTACAGGGAAAGTAGAGTACAGTAAGTACAGGAGAGTAGAGTAAAGTAAGTTACGAAGTAGAGTTACAGTAAGTACAGGAGAGTAAGAGTCCAGTAGTACAGGAAAGTGAGGCCAGTAAGTACAGGAAAGTAGAGTCCCGTAACAGTACAGGAAAGGGAAAAGTAGAGTACAGGCGAGTAGAGTACAGTAAAGTACAGGAGCGTAGAGTACAGAAGTGACATGAGAGTAGAGTACAGTTAAGTACAGGATAGTTAGAGTACAGTAAGTACAGGAGAGTAGAGTACAGGAAGTAGGTAGAGTACAGTAAGTTACAGGGAAAGTAGAGTCAGTTAAGTACAGGAGAGTAGAGTACAGTAAGTACGGAAAGTAGAGTACGTAAGTACACGGAGAGTAGAGTACAGTAAAGTACAGGAGAGTAGTAGAGGTTACAGTAAAGTTTACAGGAAAGTAGAGTCAGTAAAGTACAGAACGTAGATCCAGTAAGGACAGGGAGGTTAGAGTACAGTAAGACAGGAGAGTGTGAGGAGTACCAGTAAGTACGAGAGAGTAGAGTACAGTAAGTACAGGAAGTAGAGTTCCAGAAGTACAGGACTGGAAAGTTAGAGTCCAGTAAGTACAGGAAAGTAGAGTACAGGAAAGTAGATAGAGTAGAGACAGTAAGTACAGGAAAGTAGAGTACAGTAAGACAGGAGAGTAGAGTCGTAAGTGAAGGAAAGTAGAGTACAGTAAGGTACAGGAGAGAAGATACAGTAAGTCACAGGGAGTAGAGTACAGTAAGTACAGGAGAGTAGGTACAGTGAAGTACAGAAAGTAGAGTTACAGTAAGTTAGTACAGGAGAGTAGAGTACAGTAAGTACAGGAGAGTAGAGTACAGTAAGTACAGGAGAGTAGAGTACAGTAAGTACAGGAAAGTAGAGTCCAGTAAGTACAGGAAAGTAGAGTACAGTAAGGAAAGGAAAGTAGAGTACAGGAGAGTAGAGTACAGTAATACAGGAGAGTAGAGTACAGTAAGTACAGGAGAGTAGAGTACAGTAAGTACAGGGCGTAGAGTAGAGTACAGTTAAGTAAGGATAGTAGAGTACAGTAAGTACAGGAGAGTAGATACAGTAAGTACAGGAGAGTAGAGTACAGTAAGGTACAGGAGAGTAGAGTACTGTAAGTACAGGAGAGTCTGAGTACAAGTAAGTACAGGAGGTAGAGTACAGTAAGTTACAGGAAAGTGAGTACAGTAAAGTAAGGAAAAGTAGAGTCACAGTAAGTACAGGAGCGTAGAGTACAGTAATAAGTACAGGAGAGTAGAGTAAAGTAACGTACAGGAAAGTAGAGTACAGAACCCAAGTACAGGAGAGTAGAGTACAGTAAGTACAGGAGGTAGAGTAAGTAAGTACAGAGAGTAGAGTACAGTAGTTCCAGGAGAGTAGAGTACCGTAATACAGGAGAGTAGCGTCCAGTAAGTACAGGACGAGTAGAGTCCAGTAAGTACAGGAACGTAGAGTAGAGTAAGTACAGGAAAGTAGAGTACGAGTAGTTACAGGAGAGTAGAGTACCGTAGACAGGAGAGTAGGTAGAGTAAGTACAGGAGAGTAGAGTACAGTAAGTTACAGGAGAGTAGAGTACAAGTAAGTACAGGAGAGTAGAGTACAGTAAGTACAGGAGAGTAGATAAAAGTAAGTACAGAGAGTGGAGTACAGTAAGTACAGGAGAGTAGAGTACAGTAAGTAACAGGAGGAGTAGAGTACAGTAAAGTACAGGAAAGTAGAGTCCAGAAGTACAGGAAAGTAGAGTCAGTACGTCAGGAAAGTAGAGTCAGGAGAGTAGAGTCCAGTAAGTCACTAGGAGCCCGAGTACAGGAGTAGGAGTACGTCGGAAGAGGTACTAAGTACAGGAGAGTAGAGTACAGTAAGATACAGGAGTAGGTAGGTAAAGACAGGGAGTGAGTACAGTAAGTCAGGAGCCAGGAGAGTGAGTCAGAGAAGTAGAGTAGAGTAGCAGTTAAGTACAGGAGAGCTAGGTACCGTACAGCAGTAAGTACAGGACAGGAGTAGAGTACAGTAAGTACACGGAGAGTAGAGTACAGTAAGTACAGGAAAGTGAGTAGTACCGACGTAGGTACAGGAAGTAAGCGGAGTAAGTACAGGAGGTAGAGTACAGAAGCAGAGAGTGAGTCCAGTAAGTAAAGGGAGTAGAGTCCAGTAGTAAGGGAGTCGAGTACGGAAGTACAGGAAGTAGAAGTCAGTAAGATCCACAGGAGAGTAGAGACGTCCAGTACAGAGAGGAGAGTAGAGTAAGTAACAGGAGGCGTTAGAGAGAGTAAGTACAGGAGAGTGAGTACGTAAGTACAGGAGAGTCGAGTAGAGTACAGTTAAGCTTACAGGGTAGTCAGTTAAGAGTACTAGAGTACAGGTAAGAAGTGAGTCCAGTATCAGAATTAGAGACAGGGAGAGTAGTAAGTACAGAAGTTAGAGTACAGAAGACAGAAGTAGAGTCCAGTAAGACAGGAAGTAGAGTACAGTTCAAGACAGGGAAAGTAGAGTCCAGGTAGGAGAGTAGAGTCACAGTAGTACAGGAGGTAGGTAGCAGTAGTCACAGGAGAGTAGGAGTAGAGTAGTAAGTAAGGAAGAGTAGATACAGTAAGTACCAGGAAGTCAGAGATTACAGAAGTAGCAGGAGAGTAGAGTACAGAGTACGTTAGAGTAGAGTACAGTAAGTACAGGAAATAGGTACAGTAAGTACAGGAAGTAGGTCAGTAAGTAAAGGAAGTAGAGACAGTTACAAGAGAGAAGTCAGTAAGTACAGAAGTAGACGTAGGAAGTACGAGGAAGTAGAGTCCAGTAAGTACAGGAGAGTAGAGTCACAGTAGGAGTAGAGTCTAAGTACAGGAGAGATAGAGTACAGTAAGTACAGGAGTAGAGAAAGTAGTACCGGAGGAGTAGAAGTACAGGAAGTAGAGTAGAGTACAGTAAGTACAGGGAGTATAGAGTACAGTAAGTAACAGGACAGTCAGGAGTTACAGTAAGTACAGAAGTAGAGCTAGTCAGAGGGACAGCAGAGTAGTAAGTACAAGGAACGTAGGTCAGAAGTACAGGAGAGTGCAGTCCAGTAAGTACAGGAGGTAACAGTAAGAAGGAGATAAGTAAGTAAGTACAGGAAGTAGATACAGTAAGGTAAGAAGTAAGAGTAAGTACGGTATAGTAGAAGTACAGGGGAAAGTAGAGTACTAGTAAAGAGTAGAGGAAAGGAGTACCGGATTTAGTTACAGGAGAGGTAGAGTACAGTACAGTAAGGAGTAGTAGAAACAGTAAAGTACAGGAGGGAGTCGAGCTAGGGAGTAGCAGACAGGTAGAGTGGAAAGAGTAGTCGAGAAGCAGAGAACAGAGAGTAGAAGTTACAGTAAGTACAGGAGTAGTTAGAGTAACGTAAGTCAGACAGGAGTCAGTAATAGTTAACGGGAGCGAGTAGAGTCAGTAAGTACAGGAGAGTAGAGGATAAGAAAACATAAGTACAGGAGAGTAGAGTACAAGTGAAGTACAGGAGACGTAGAGTTACAGTAAGTACGGAGAGTAGAGTTACAAAGTACAGGGAGTAGTCAGACGGACAGAAGTCAGAGAAAGTAGAGTACAGAGAGTAACGAGTAGAGTACAGGAGGAGAGGTAGAGATACGTAAGTACAGGAGAGTAGAGATCCAGTTAAGTTTACAGGAGAGAGTAGAGTACAGTATGTACAGGAGAGTTAGAGACAGAAGTACAGGCAGAGTAGAAGTAGCCAGGTAAGTACAGGAGAAGTATGAGAATCAGTAAGTACAGGAGAGTAGGCAGTACTCAGTGGTGATCCAGTTAAAGATACAAGGAGAGTTGTGAGTCCAGTAAGTACAGGAGAGAGAGTAGTAGTCCGAAGTGTCAGTAGTACAGGATCGAGTTATAGAGTCCAGTAAGTACCGGAGCAGGTGAGTCCAGTAAGACAGAGAGTATCGTCAGTAAGTACCGAGGATGTAGAGGAGTAGAGTACATAAGTACAGGAGAGTAGCGTAGTAGAAAAGTAAGTACAGGAGGAAGTAGAGTACAGTAAGTAAGGAGAGTAGAGTACAGTAAGTACAGGAAAGAGAGTACAGTAAGTACAGGAGAGGCGTAGTAAGAAGTGTCCGAGTAAGTACAGGAGAGTAGGAGTACAGTAAGTCCAGGAGAGTTAGAGTCAGTAAGTAAGGAGAGTAGAGTACGAGAAGTAGAGTACAGTGAGTACTGCGGATAGAGTACAGTAAGTACAGGAAAGTAGAGTACAGAAGTTACAGGGAGTAGCGAGTCCAGTAAATACAGGAGAGAGGTAGAGACAGTAAGTCAGGAGAAGAGAGGTACAGTAGTACAGGAGAGTAGAGTACAGTACAGTACAGGAAAAAGTGAGTACAGTTAGTACAGAAAGGGAAAGTAGAGTACAGTAAGTACGAAGGAGAGTAGAGTACAGTCAGTCACAGAGAGTAGGTCAGTAAGTACAGGAAAAGTACGAGTACAGAAGTACAGAGGAGAGTTACAGTAGTACGAAGTAAGTAAGTAAGTACAGGAGAGTAGAGATCAGTAAGTACAGGAGAGAGTAGAGTCCCGTAAGTACAGGAGAGGAGAGTCCAGTAAGTCAGAGAGAGAGTGAGTCCAGTAAGTACAGAGAGAGTTAGAGTCCAGTAAGAAGTACAGGAGAGTAGAGTCGTAAGTCACAGAGAAGTAAGTCAGAAGTAGGAGATAGTCACGTAAGACAGGAGAAGTAAGAGTTCCAGTAAGTACCGGAGAGTAGAGTCACGTAAGTACAGGAAAAGTATGCAGAAGTACAGAGTAGAGTACTAAGGAGAGTAGAGTACAAGTAAGTACAGGAGAGTAGAGTACAGTAGGTTACGGAGGAGTAGAGTACAGTAAGTACAGGAGAGTAGAGTACAGTAAGTAAAGCAGGGTAGAGAAGAGCAGGAGAGTACCAGTAAGTACAGAGAGTAGAGTTACGTAAGTATCAGGAGAGAGAGTACAGTAAGTACAGGAGAGTTAGAGTCAGGAAGTACAGGAAGTAGAGTCCAGTAAGTACAGGAAAGTGAGTCCAGTAAGTACAGGAAAGTAGCGTCCAGACGTACAGGAGATATGAGTACAGTCAGTACAGGAGAGTAGAGTACAGTAACGACAGGAAAGTAGGAGGTACGTAAGTAAGGAGAGTAGAGGTTACAGTAAGTACAGGAGAGTAGAGTCAAGTAAGTACAGGAAAGTAGAGTACAGTAAGTACAGGAAAGTAGAGTACCGTAAGACGAAAGGAATCAGTAAGTCAACAAGTAGAGTACAGAGAAGAGTTGAGAGTACAGTAAGTACAGGAGAGTAGAGTACAGTAAGTACAGGGAAGTAGAGTACAGTAAGTACAGGGAAGTCGAGTACAGTAAGTTACAGGCAGAGTAGAGTACAGTAAGTTACAGGAGATGAGAGTTACAGTAAGTACAGGCAAGAGTAAGAAGTACGGAAAGTAGTAAGTCCAAGGACGGCGGTAGAGTACATGAAGTACAGGAGACGTAGAGTACAGTAAGATACGGAAAGTAGAGACAGTAAGTCAAAGTAGAGTAGTAAGTAAGAGAGAGCGTACCAGGAGTACGGGGTATGAGTACAGAAGTTGACAGAAAAGAGAAGTAGGAGTCAGAGTACAGGAAAGTGAGAGACAGTACGTAGCAGTAGAGCGTAAGACAGGAAGTGCTGTAAACAGGAGAGTAGAGTACAGTAAGTACAGCAGAGAGTAGAGTACGTAAGTACAAGAAGAGAGCGTAGAGTACAGACGTAGACAGTGAGAGTAAGGAGAGGGAGTACAGTTAAAGTACAGGAAAGTAGGTACAGTAAAGTACAGGAGAGTAGAGTACCGTAAGTACAGAGGTGAGACAGAACGTACAGGAGAGTAGAGGCAGTAAGTACAGGAGAGTAGAGGACAGTAAGTACAGAGAAGGAGTCAGAAGTACGGGAGTAAGTAAGCAGGAAAGTAGAGTACAGTAAGGTACAGGAGAGTAGAGTACAGTAGTACAGGCAGGTGGAAGTAGCAGGACAGTAAGACCGTAATACAGGAGAGTAGAGTACAGTAAGTACGGAGGAGAGTTACAGTAAGTACCGGGAGTGAAGTACAGGAGAGTAAGACGTACAGTAAGTCAGAGAGTAGATAGTAGTAATAAGTACAGGAAAGTAGAGTAGAGTACAGTAAGTACATCATGTCACCATTATTACTGTGGGATGTTTTTCTATGAATAAAACATTAAAGGAACAGTAAACATACAAAGTATGGTAAAACACGTAACCAATAATTATATTTAAAGTCCCACGGTCCCGGTAATTGCACAAAATAATAAAGGGTTTGATCCGTCCCACTAAACAGGAAAATCTGTGTGGATTCTGGAAACCCCATAACCTTGACCTTGCATGGGCATACACATTCAAATCAGCAGCTAAAATACTTACTTAAGACCCGTTTCCACGGCTTTCCGTGAAGCAGAAGCAGCAGAAGACGCAGGACCAGCAGCCACGACCATTGATTGGCTGCAAAATTCACGTAGCCATGGGAACAAGGGCTGTGTAAGTATATTTAGCTGCTGATTGCAAGTGTGGGACCTAGGGAGGGTTCCAGTACACAAGAGGGTGAAACTTACCTTCTTAATAACCAAATCCTCCCATTAAACTCTTGTTTCCATTGCAGATCCACTGGATTTTTATAGCATTTCGCGGTTTTAATGTTTCCTATTTATTTGTATTGTGTAAATTTATCAAGTATAAAACCACATTTTTAACAATTTACCTATGTTGTGTGCGTGTGAGGTAATGTAACACACAGCTAGTAACAAGATGTTACCAAAACTACACCGGCACACGGGTATTTCCCACCACCACACAATCTCCCTTTCTATTTGAAGATACAGCCAATAAACTGAATGAAATAGACTTATAACCGGCCCACTCATTTCTGGTCGTGGTATAAGACATTTGAGGTTATTGAATACTACAACGCGTTGTCTATTACGGTATTTCCTGTAAGATATCATTCCACTGACATTATCATCATTACTGATCCATTCCTGAAAAACTTGTTGCTTTCAAGATTCAAATTCAGTTATGTATTCATATAAATTCCTCTAGGGTGTCAGTATAAATCTAGGTGAAGTATGTTGTAATATTTCTATTTGAAAGAAAACTTTGCAGCACCTTTGAGTTAGTTTATTGTGAACCTCATGCCCTGTACCAAAGAGCTTACCATCAAAAGAACCGTATTACAGGACACATGACGTTAGAAACATTTCCTTCTTGTCTATTGGTATTTTTACAAATGGGTGGGAGCTGCCATTTGTTTCCTTAGAAGTACAGTTAAGAGGGGGTATCGGCTTAGTGTTTATGTACAGAACCTTCCTTCTCTGCATATTTATACCATATGGATGGGAGCTGCCTCAGTGTTTTCTTAGACAGTACAGTATGAGGGATTATAGCTGATTGTATGTACAGAACATTCCTTCTCGGATATATTACATAGGGTGGGAGCAGCTGCCATATTGTTCCTAGACAGACAGTGAGAGGGTTATCTTATGTTGTACAGAACATTCCTTCTCTGATATTTATACATATGGTGGAGCAGCGCCATAATGTTTCCTTAGACAGTACAGATGAGGGTATAGCTTATGTGTGTACAGAACATTCCTTCTCTGTATATTAGTTACTCTGGGTGGGAGCTGCCATATTGTTTCCCTTGAACAGTACAGTAAGAGGGGTATAGCTTAGTTGTTGTACAGGAACATTCCTTCTCTGCATATGTTAACTATGGGGTGGGAGCTGCCATAGTGTTTTCTTAGACAGTACCGTATGAGGGGATAGCTTGTTGTATGTACAGAAACTTCCTTCTATGTATATTATACATATGGGGGGAGCTGCCATAGTGTTTCCCTTAGGCATGTACAGTAGAGAGGAATGTATTGTATGTAAGAACATCTCCTTCTCTGTATATTTATACATTAGGGGTGAGAGCTGCCATATGTTTTCCTTAGGACAGTACAGTAGTGAGGGTATAGTTATTGTGTGTACAGAACCATTCCTTCTAGGTGATATTTATACATATGCGTGGGAGCGCTATTATGTTTCCTAACGTACAGTTGAGGGTTTATAGCTTATTTTGTGTGTACAGAACATTACCTTCTCTGTATATTTATACATATGGGTGGGAGTGCCACTGATTGTTTCCTAGGTGTTACAGAAGGGGTCAGAGATTATTGTGTGTACAGAACATCCTTATCTGTATATTTATCATATGGGTGGGAGCTGCCATACTGTTTCCCTTAACTTTATAAAATGTTGCAAGTGCATTGGTGGCTATAACAGCAACCACCAACAAAACATGTAAAGTTGTAACCACATTAAATTAGTGAGCTGCCTGGGTGGGCCCAGAGTGATTGCAGGGTGTTAAAGTGGGAGCTAATGGACTGTATACAGGTTAAACGTTTGGTTAGGAATCATGTAAGACAGACAAAAAGGGGTGTGTTATTACCAGCTGTTTCAGGGCTTGTTGTCTATATTGTGGGTCTTTTTTATGGCTGTTTACCACAGTGTCCCCCACCTTCTAGGTTACAGGTTATGTTGGTATCGACCTTTGCTTCCTTTATGTTTATTGGTTGAAGGGACATGTTTGTCCTTATCTTCTTTCTCTCTGCTGGGCCAGTACCTTTTTTTTTAACAAGCCCCACATCTTGTCCCCATTGTGCAGTGTTGGAATGGCCCTGTTAAAGGACAATAGTAACAACCTTACACTGACACAACTGACGTACAAATGTAACCCAGGGTGCATGCTTCTCTTGGTTGAAAGGGCGACTTTACTGCGAGACTGGGTCCCCCACATTACTTAAAGCAAAGTTTATTTAGCCGGAGGGAGACATTACTCCTCTACTGTAGTACCCCACATGCAGCTAGTCGGTCTTTGCATGGGGGCCCAGGCACCGGGGTACAGGGTTCCCATCCCAATAGGAGGTAGGAGTAAATCTCCTACCATCCTGCAAAAATTTAGTCTGCATTACCTTAATGTTGTGGGGGACCACAGTTGGGCTTTGATGTGTGTGGCAAAATGCCCCTTTACTGAATTGATCCATGGTAGAGTTGTCGACCCTTGCACATCGGCCGCCTCTCCAGGTGCACGGCCTGCCAATATGTAGTTCAATTAGTTATTGGTGCATTGTTGATAGTAATATATGTGGACAATGTTATACGGTTTGCACTTTTTTGTTGATCATATGTATTCTGTTACACCCTGTATGTATATTGGGTATATTGTATATTTGATATAGTGTTATATTGTAGATAGTTTGTTACATGTAATATGATCATTGGATACAGTTATGTTACTAACTTGTTAATGTGATATATTGTGATATATTGTATATTGTGATAAGGTAATATGTGAATATTGTTACATTGGTATATTGTATATTGTGAATATTGTTACCATTGTGATATATTGTACATTGTGAATATTGGATATGTGTGATATTGTTATGTGTGATATTTGTATATGTGATATATTGTTACATTGTGATTAGATTGGATAATTGTAAGATATATTGTGATATTTGTTATATTCATGTGATATATTGGTATTTGGATACATGTTTGTTATATTGTCGATATATTGGTCATTGTTATATATTGGTATTTTGTTACATTGTTATATGTTTAGTACTTGTGTTTTTTTATATATGTGATGTATTTCTGATATTGTTACATATATATTGTAATTATTGTTACATTGTTTAATTTTATATATTGTTACAGTGTTGTATATTGATTATATGTGTAGTGTATATTGTTAGGTTCATTATTTTAATATTGTTTACGTGTTGTTATTATATATATTGTTACAGGTTGATATTGTTAATTGTTGCAGTGTTTTAGTTATTGTACAGTGTTTTATTATTGTTATAATTGTACATGTGTTAATTGTTATATAATTGTACGTTTAGTGGTTATTTTATTTTTTTTTGCTTGTTAGTGTTCCCACTTCCGTATGTAGGGTCATTGTTATATATTGATACAGGTGTATATAGAGTCCATATAGTGTTACAGGTTGTATGATTGTTGTATATGTTACGTGTATTATATTGTTATATATGGTTACAGTGTTATATATGTTATATATTGTTTACAGTGTTGTAGATTGTTATATATGATTTAACAGTGTTGTATATTGGTTATTATCGATAGTGGTAATGTTTAGATTATCAGTGTTAATATATTATACTAGTGTTATATATTGTGATTTTTGTTACAGTGGTATATAGTTATTTGTTCATGTTAATGTACAGTTGTTATAGTATTGTTACAGTTGGTAGATTGTTAATTGATACAGTGTTGTTATATTGGTTATATTGATAGTGTTATATATGATGACAGTGTTGTAGATTGTTTAATATTGATACAGTGTTGTATATTGGTAATATTATAATCCCACTATGGGTGCACAGATGTGAATATATTTACAATACTATCAATTAAAAGCATGTAATCATTATACTGGTTTGCCGTGGTAATTACTACAAAAAATAGCTACATTACCAACTAGCACCCAAACCACTGTGAAAACTAGGTAGTGCGGGACTCCAAACCAATATTGTAAAATACCAGACACAATGAGAGATATAATCCCAGTGTTATTGTATGAAATACATATTTATTCTGTCATTTTAATTGGACAATATTTCGACCATGTTTTGCAAAAGGAGGTTTTTTTTGGTTTTTTCGGGTTTAGCTAGAACGATTTGTGTTCATGTCCTTTTTCACAATGAACTTTATACATAATTGTGAAGCTGACGTGGAGAATGTAAGTAAAGGACAATTAAGTTGATTCCTGGCACCAAGTTATGTAAACACAAAAGCAATTGTAAGTCCCTGATCCTAAAAAAGATCAAAAATCTAGTGCCATAGGAGAAAACGTTTGGACCTTGGTTCTGGAACCATAGGAGGCAATTGGAACCTTGGTTCTCTGAACCATAGGAGACAATGTTGACCTTGAAAGACTGAACTATGGAAACTTGCCTAGACAACACAATTTGGACCTTAGACCTAGGAGACATTTACTGTGGGAACCAGTAGGAGAGATTTGGACATTGACGGTTCTTGAAACCCATATGGAGACAATTTGACCTTTGGGTTCTTGGAACCATAGAGGGAGAAATTTGGACCTTTGGGTTTTTGAGGAAACCCTAGGAACAATGATTGCCTTGAAGATCTGGAACTATAGAAAACAATTTGGGACTTAGAACCATAGCGGACAATTGGGACCTTGGTGGGATATCTTAGAACCATACGGAGAGATTTGGACATGAGGTCTCTTGAACTAGCATGACTTGTTGAACCATGGCATTGGTTTTTGGAAAGGACAATTATAAGACTTGGATTGACGGACTTAGCATACATTTGGACGGTTTTGAGCCATAGGAGCAATTGGGACCTTGGGTTCTTGGAACCATAGGAGCACAATGTGGACCTTGAAGATCTTGGAACATAGGGAAACAATTTGACTTGAACCATAGGAGACAATTTGGACCCTTTGGGTTCTTGGAAAAATTTATAATATATAAAGGTTTGTGGACTAGTGGACTAGATGGATTGCTTGTTTGGACTAGATGGACGTATGTCTTTATACAACCTCCAATACTATGTACTATTACTATGTAACTGTTATACAGACATTAGGTAGGTAGGTGGTATAAAGGTTGGATACAATGATAGATGGACGTATGTCTTTATACAACCTCCAATACTATGTTACTATGTAACTGTTATACAGACATTATGGGTAGGAGGATTAGTGATTTAGGATATAGGGTTAGGATATAGGATAATATAAAGGTCCTGTCCTAGGGCTCCCTCTGCTGGTCCAGCACAGATTCTGTAAAATCTCTGTCCTAGGGCTCCCTCTGCTGGCAGTTCTGGGGATCCCTTTGCAGGTCTTGCAAAGATTTTGTCCCAGGGCTCCCTCTGCTGGTTCAGCAAAGATTCTGTAAAATCTGTCCTAGGGCTTGCCTTGCTGGCCCTTTAAAGATTCTGTGAAATACCTCTCCTAGGGCTCCCTCTGCTGGTCCTGCAAATATTCTGTGAAATCTTTGTTCTAGGGCTCCCTCTGTTGGTCCTGCAAAGACTGTAAAATCTCTGTTCTACGGCTCCCTCTGCTGGTCCTGTAAAATTCTGTAAAATCCCTGTCCTAGGGCTCCCTCTGCTGGTCCAGCAAAGATTCTGTAAAATCTCTGTCCTAGGGCTCCCTCTGCTGGTCCAGCACAGATTCTGTAAAATCTCTGTCCTAGGGCTCCCTCTGCTGGTCCAGCAAATATTCTGTAAAATCTCTGTCCTAGGGCTCCCTCTGCTGGTCCAGCACAGATTCTGTAAAATCCCTGTCCTAGGGCTCCCTCTGCTGGTCCAGCAAATATTCTGTAAAATCTCTGTCCTAGGGCTCCCTCTGCTGGTCCAGCACAGATTCTGTAAAATCTCTCTCTGCTGGCAGTTCTGGGGATCCCTTTGCATCCCCCTGTTGGTCCTGCAAAGACTGTAAAATCCCTGTTCTAGGGACCTGCTGGTCCTGCACATACTTTTTAAAATCTGTGTCCTATGGCTTCCACTGTTTTGGTTCTGTCTCAAAGAATTTGCAGAAGCAAAAATCAGCACAAAAAAATGTACAAATTCATTCCTTTAATTCCGAACATATGGAAATCCGGTGTTTGAATGGCCATTAAATTCCATTCCGTATGGCTTCACTATAGTCATACAATGGACACTTACCCATAATGCACAGCTGGAGTCACAGACCATGGTAATGCCCCACCCCCATGTTCTCATGGGCTGAACCCGAATATCAGGGTTGGTAATCTGACCCATTCAGTTACAATTATTCACTATAAAGTTATTGTGTAAGCTGTGAAATGGGACACATTGGTACAGTATCAATACCAGGACATCACAATGGGTATTAAGGTCCCCGGGGTGTGGCCCGTCACCTACTTCCCTGTTGCCCATTTGTACGATTTGTGTAGAACAGATGGGAACCTGCACTTGGTAACACGATATTGTGCAGGATTGAAAGCCAACACAGTAAGTAAATACGGTAACCAGGCAGAGTTTGCATACAGACGTGATGGGCAGGTTATTATACCTGTAGGGTGGAACTGGCTCATTCCTCCATCAGCAGCTCTGGATAAATGGTTTGATCCCCCTCCGAGAGGGTTGGTCGGGCACCTGGTGGAATGGAGAACTAAGTGACAATAAACTACGGTAGAAATCTCCTTTTGTGGTTACGTGAGACTTTAAATTCCACCCTTGACATGTTCGGGGTCTTGGGACATAAAACTCCCCATTGATGCCAAGATGGAGCTGGAGTCCAATGTCCCTGAATGCCCAATCTGCTTTGCCACCTACGACAATGTGTTCAAGACCCCACTGCTGTTGCCTTGTTCCCACACCTTCTGCATGGAGTGCCTGTCCAAGCTGTGTGTCTTCCAGAGGGAAATGGAGACCTTTTGCTGTCCCATGTGCCGGTCAATGGTCGCCATCCCACCGGGAGGGATCCCAAAACTTTCCCCTAACATGAACTTGGTGTCTCAGTTTCCACCATGGATGCGCGACCTGCAAGAAGTCTGGATGGAAGGCTCCAAACTCTGCTGGCGGAAACCAAGCGGTCAAACCTACGTCTCTACTACCCAGACCACCGTATCCCAATTCCCACCAAGCCCAGAGGACAACATCATCCTCACGGTTTACCTGCTGGGTCCATCCACATCCCAACTGGCCCATCCTGGGGACCTGGTGAGTATCCCACGTCAGGCTCCCCATCAACGCTTCGGTTTCATGCTTAGAAACTACGGTTGCATCATATGGATCTTCCTCTGCTGCGCCATCCTCCTCTTCGTCCTCATCTTCTTCCCAACAAGGATGAAATTCTAAACCGAACTATAAATGAGCACCACAGACTGTATTAAAGGGGAAATAAACTGTAAAGAGTTTTAAATTAAATTCTTTTCCCCAAAAAAGTTTGTTTAGATTGATGGTACAAAATATCAGAGAAAACTTCTCAATATCCTCGCTACCACGCTGCTTACCCTACAGTACATTGGCCTTCAGTGGAAGGTGTTACCATGTGTGTCTCTAGGTTTTTCCCCCAGAGTTCTGCTCTACTTGACATTGTGATGTCACAAAGTGGAATGACATCATAGAATTAAAAAAAAAAAAAAAACAAGTGCTGGAATGTTGGTAACTTGTTACCTTTGGATTTCACCTGAAGTCATATAAATTTAGTTCCTTTTAAATGAAAATTGGACAGAGAGACCTAATTGTTCATGTCTTTATCCAAATACCCTAAAGGCTTCTTATCTGACTCTGCCATAAAGCGAGGCAGGGCTGCTGCTGATCGCCAGAAAGGAAGGACAATGGCACATTGAGGAGATGACCCCCCTTTCCATTTAATGTCTAAATCCGCCATGTAAATGGGAACTTTTTGTTCATTCGGGAAAAACTTTTATTTTTTTTACTTTTACACGAATCTGATCATTTATATAAAATGTTGAAATGATTTATTACTGTTGTTCGGATTCATTTTACTTACAGATTTTTATTCCCCCCTAACAAATCCTAGCCCCGCCTACTGTCTTGAACTACAAATCCCATCATACACTTTGGAACTTTATTTAGATGTAATTAATGATTGGAAAGGTGAATATCTACTTAGTCTATTTGACATGCAGGGTTTGGATAAAACTGTTACACTAGAGGTGGATGGTGGGAATTGTAGTTCAATAACAGCTGCATATGAACAAGCTACTACTGGCCTCCAATTGTAAAGCTGTTGTTAAGACCTTGCAGGATGGGTAAGTTCCCCTTTAAGTGTAGGTGCTTTCCGTATCTCCAACAAACACAGAAATAAACAAGCAAACCCTCCCAGGTGTGAAAGGGAAAGTTCTACTGTTCCTATTGAACTTGTCGAATCCTTGGCATTTCTGATGTTTAGAAACTACAACTCCCAGCATGCCTCTGTAGTTTCCCAAATATCTGGAGTAACAAAATATTTGGCCAACATGACTGGACTAGACTGTACAGGGTCAGACATTCAGGGGCCAATCCCCCATAGCTGATTTACAGTGATATAATGATAATACAACAATCATCAAGAAACCCACTTACTGCATGACCAACAGCTAACATTGGTTACCGCTAGGGATGCTGGGAGCAGTAGTCCTGCGTGAGAAACACATAACAATCGGTCTACCCAGTTGTACTAGGCCCTGTACTGAAGAGCTGACAATCACAGCCCCTGTAATATCCGTTGTGTCTGTATTTATGGGAGTGTTTTATTAAATATTCCTCCCCGGGGAGCCAAGGGGGCCCCATCAGATAGGGGCCCCATCGTAGTTCTGCTGGGGGGCCCAGTGATTCCTAGTTACGCCAACGATCCCCCGTTTGTGTCACTTTTCTAACACATCGGTTCATGAGGTTGGGATCTACTGGCAGCAGCAGGAAGTCTGTTATGCAAAAGAAAACTACTTCCTGCAACTTTCCACTTACATTTCATATCACAAAATCTCCTAAAAGGTCACAAACCCATTAATCAAATTCCTCAGTCAACTCAGTCATTCAGGGAATGCAGAGCCCCCAGCCAGGGACTTGGAGACCCTTTATGGAGACATCCCACCCCTACTGCCAGGTGATGGAGAAGCCAGTTTGACACACACATGGTGTATAGTTGTTGCCTCCTGTCATTGTATCAGTGTTGCTATGCTGTAGGGGAGGGAGGGAGAACTGGTTTGACCCTTACAAACCCTTGTGAGTAAAGTTTGAAACCCGGAGTTAATTGTTGGTTACTAAGCCTGGGAATGAGCTGTGTACGGTGCTTGGGTGAAGAAACACTGAATGCAAAGAGAGAAGCGACATAGAGACGGGGGCTTCACTCCAAGGAAGGATCATTCATGGACTTACTGAGGTCTCGCTGAGAAGATCCAGTCCAAGCAGCTTATATGGAAGATCCAACAGTTGATCTGTCTACTGTCGACACATTTCTGTCCCCTGGACACTTGCAGGGCATTGTCTGGTGTTGACCCTGAGGATATGATATGGCCACAGAGACCCCAGAACCACCTGAGGGTGAAAGTCCTTATAGAAATGAATGTCCAATCTGCTACTCATCCTACGACAACGTTTTCAAGACCCCCCTGCTCCTCCCTTGCGCTCATACATTTTGCATGGAATGTCTGTGCCGGCTCTGCCTCTTTATCAAACACCTACAGGGCTTTCCATGTCCTCTGTGCAGAGCCTCAGCCGTTATCCCCACCGGAGGGATCCCTAAATTACCGGTCAACCTTGAGATTGTGGCTCAGTTCCCCCAGGACAAGCAGAACCTACAAGAAGTCTGGGTGGAAGGACACAAGCTTTGCTGGATTAGAGCTGGAAATTTTGACCCACGGAAAAACTCTCTAGTAACAGTGCAACTGTTGTCCAACCACATCGGTAGTAACCCCGCCAGGCCAGAAGGGATGATCACTGTACGCCCCAGTGGATTTAGCATCCTGTGCAGGAATTTGTGGGCTCTCAGTGTAACTATTTTGGCTATTGGGATATTTATGTTTGCCATTGTATTCATTCCGGTCTTTGTATTCCACAGATGAACAAAGGAAAAGTCCTCAAATCCCTCTTGTGGTTCTAAGATCCCCCAAGGTCCAAATTGTCTCCTACAGTTCCATGAACCTCAATGTCCAAATCTCTCCTATGGTTCCAAGATCCCCCAAGGTCCAAATTGTCTCTGGTTTACTTCTCCTGGATTTGTTCTCTATCTGTATGGACTCTACTCTCCTGTACTTACTGGACTCTACTCTCCTGTACTTACTGGACTTACTCTCCTGTACTACTGGACTCTACTCTACTGTACCCTTACTGGACTCTACTTCCTGTACTTACTGGACTCTCCTCTCTGTACTTACTGGACTCTACTCTACTTCCTGTACTATGACACTTTACTTTCTCCGACTTACTGTACTCTACTCTCCTGTACTTACTGTACTCTACTCTCCTGTACTTACTGTACTCTACTTTACTTACTGTACTCTACTTTCCTGTACTTACTGTACTCTACTTTCCTGTACTTACTGTACTCTACTTTCCTGTACTTACTGGACTACTATCCTGTACTTACTGGACTCTACTCTCTGTACTTTGACTTACTCTCCTGTACTTAGGACTCTACTCTCCTGTACTTTGTACTCTACTTCCTGTACTTACTGTCTCTACTCTCCTGTACTTACTGTACTCTACTTCCGTACTTACTTGTACGTACTTTGTACTACTGTACTCTACTTCCTGTACTTACTGTACTCTACTCTCCTGATACTGACTCACTCTCCTGTACTTACTGGACTCTACTCTTCCTGTTACTACTGTACTCTACTCTCCTGTAATTACTGGACTCTACTCTCCTGTACTTACTGGACTCTACTCTCCGTACTTACTGTACTCTAATCTCCTGTACTACTGTACTCTACTCTCCTGTACTACTGTACTCTACTCTCCTGCTACTACTGTACTCTACTTTCCTGACTTACTGTACTCTACTCTCCTGTACTTACTGTACTTCTCTCCCTGTACTTACTGTTCTACTTCCTGTACTACGTATTACTCTACTGTACTTACTGTTCTCTACTTTCTGTACTACTGTACTCTACTCTCCTGTACTTACTGTACTCACTTCCTGTACTTACTGTACTCTACTTTCTGTACTTAGTTACTCTACTTTCCTGTACTTACGTACTCTACTTCCTTGTATACTGTTCTCTACTTTCCTGTACTACTGTACTCTACTCTCCTGTACTTACTGTACTTACTCTCCTGTACTTACTGTACTTACTCACCTGTACTTACTGTACTCTACTCTCTGTACTTACTGACTCTACTCTCTGTACATGTACTCTTCTTCCTGTACTTACTGTACTCTTATGTAATTTATGGTATTAGTCCGTACACTACAGTACTTCTCTGTACTTTCCTGTGTACAATGTTACCGTCTTGTTGAGTAACATAGTAAGTGCTGCAATTGCTAAAAACCCTCTAGAGACCTGAACTGATTCCTATAATGTTAACCTGTGGGTTTATGTCTTGTACAGAATCAGATTTAAGTTAAAATATAAAACTATATATCATTCTCTCAACTACACAAACCAGCACCTTCTACCTAAATACCAGGGGAGCAGGGGAGCAACCGTAGGGGGTCCCGGGAGCCAAAGGGGCCCCATATTCTTATTTTTCCTATGAAAGATACAGCCTCCTGCCAGAAAACCACTGTGGATGAAGCAGGGATAGGGGCCCCATCATAGTTTTTGCTGGGGGCCCCAGTGATTCCTGCTCTAAACTATATAAGTGAATTATCACCCCTTTTGTAAAATATAAGGATATAGAAGTCACCAAGAAGTTCTAAGAACATATACAAACCCAAGGCTGCTGGAGGGAAAAGTGCTTTTGTAAATGGGGTATTTCTAATAACACACAACTGTTATCTACTGACGTAAACCGATGACATAGCTAAGCACCAATTATAACTGATGACATAGACTAACTACTGATTATAACTGATGACATAGCTAACTACTGATTATAACTGATGACATAGCTAAACGCTGATTATAACTGATGACATAGCTAAACACTGATTATAACTGAGACATAGCTAAACACTGAGTTGTAGATTGTTATATATTGATACAGTGTTGTATATTGTTATATATTATATATCCCATATTGGTGCACAGATGTGATATATATTTAAAATACATCAATAAAAGCATGTAATTCATTATACTGGTTGCAGTGGTTACTCTACATACAAATAAATAGCTACATACCACCTAGCACCCAACACTGTGAAAACTAGGTGTGCGGGACTCCAAACCAATATTGTATTTAAAATACACAGACACAATGAGAGATATAATCCAGTGCTATTGTATGAAATATATATTTTTATTCTGTTCATTTTAAATTGGACAATATTTGACATGTTTTTGCATAAAGAAAGGTTTTGGTTTAGCTAGAACGATTTCTGTTTCATGTCCTTTCACCATGAACTTTATACATAATTGTGAAGCTGCACGTGGAGACTCTGTAATTAAAGGACATTAAGTTGATCCTCGGCACAATTTATTGTAACACACAAGACAATTGTAAGTTCCTTATCCTAAAAAGCCATAAACATCATTGCCATAGGAGACAATTGGCTTGCGGTTCTGGGAAACCATAGGAGACAATTTGGAACTTGGGTTCTTGGAACCATAGGAGACAATTGTTGACCTTGAAGATCTTGGAAACTATAGGAAACAATTTGGACCTTGAGAAAACCATAGGAACCATTTGGACCTTTGGGTTCTTGGAACCATAGGAGACAAGTGTTGACCTTGAAGATCTTGGAACTATAGGAAACAATTTGGACCTTAGAACCATAGGAGACAATTTGGACCTTGGTGATATCTTAGAACCATAGGAGAGATTTGGACATTGAGGTTCTTGAAACCATAGGAGACAATTTGGACCTTTGGGTTCTTGGAACCATAGGAGGACAATTTGGACTTTGGGTTCTTGGACCATAGGAGACAATGTTGACTTGAAGATCTTGGAACTATGGAAACAATTTGGACCTTAGAACCATAGGAGACAATTTGGACCTTTGGGTTCTTGGAGCCATAGGAGACAATTTGGACCTTTGGGTTCTTGGAACCATAGGAGACAATGTGGACCTTGAAGATCTTGGAACCATAGGAAACAATTTGGACCTTAGAACCATAGGAGACAATTTGGACTTGGGGAGATCTTAGAACCATAGGAGAGATTTGGACATTGGGTTATTGAAACCATAGGAGACCAATTTGGACCTTTGGGTTCTTGGAACCATAGGAGACAATGTTGACCTTGAAGATCTTGGAACTATAGGAAACAATGTCCAAATTGTCTCCTAGGTTCTAAGGTCCAAATTGTTTCCTATAGTTCCAGATCTCAAGGTCCACATGTCTCCTATGGTTCCAAGAACCCAAAGGTCCAAATGTTCCTATGGCTCCAAGAACCCAAAGGTCCAAATTGTCTCCTATGGTTTCAAGAACCTCAATGTCCAAATCTCTCCTATGGTTCTAAGATCTCCCCAAGGTCCAAATTGTCTCCTATGGTTCTAAGGTCCAAATTGTTTCCTATAGTTCCAAGATCTTCAAGGTCAACATTGTCTCCTATGGTTCCAAGAACCCAAAGGTCCAAATTGTCTCCTATGGGTTCCAAGAACCCAAAGGTCCAAATTGTCTCCTATGGTTTCAAGAACCTCAATGTCCAAATCTCTCCTATGGTTCTAAGATCTCCCCAAGGTCCAAAGTCTCCTATGGTTCTAAGGTCCAAATTGTTTCCTATAGTTCCAAGATCTTCAAGGTAACACTGTCTCCTATGGTTCCAAGAACCCAAAGGTCCAAATTGTCTCTATGGTTCTAAGGTCCAAATGTTTCCTTAGTTCCAAGATCTTCAAGGTCAACATTGTCTCCTATGGTTCCAAGAACCAAAGTCCAAATTGTCTCCTATGGTTCCAAGAACCAAAGGTCCAAATTGTCTCCTATGGCAATGATGTTATGGCTTTTTAGGATAAGGAACTTACAATTGTCTTGTGTGTACATAAATTGTGCCGAGGATCAACTTAATGTCTTTAATTACAGAGTCTCCACGTGCAGCTTCACAATTATGTATAAGTTCATGGTGAAAGGACATGAAACAGAATCGTTCTAGCTAAACCAAAACCTTTCTTTATGCAAAAACATGTCAAATATTGTCCAATTAAAATGAACAGAATAAAAATATATATTTCATACAATAGCACTGGATTATATCTCATTGTGTCTGTGTATTTTAAATACAATATTGGTTTGGAGTCCCGCACACCTAGTTTTCACAGTGTTGGGTGCTGGTGGTATGTGTGCTATTTATTTGTAGTAGAGTAACCACTGCAACCAGTATAATGAATTACATGCTTTTATTGATGTATTTTAAATAATATCACATCTGTGCACCAATATGGGATATATATATATAACAATATACAACACTGTATCAATATATAACAATCTACAACACTGTATCAAATAAACCAATAAATATAAATAACAAAACTTCAATATATAACAATCTACAACACTGTATCAATATATAACACTATCAATATATACAATAACAACATGTATCAATATAAATCTACAACACTGTAACAATATATAACACTGTAACATATATAACACTGTCCATAAATAACAATATAACACGTAACAAGATATAACATTATAACACTGTAATAATATATAACAATATACAACACTATCAATATATAACAATATACAACACTGTATCAATATATAACAATCTACAACACTGTAACAATATTAACAATATATAACACTGTAACAATATATAACAATATATAACACTGTAACAATATACAACAATATACAAAAAAGTAAACATATATAAAAATATACAACACTGTATCAATATATAACAATATACAACACTAATAATATAAACCAATATAAAAACACTGTAACAATATATAACAATATAAACACTGTAACAATATTAACATATAAACACTGTAACAATAAATAACACTGCAACAATATATAACAATATACAACACTGTAACAATATATAATAATATACAACACTGTAACAATATATAACAATATATAACACTAACAATATATAACACTAACAATATATAACAATATACAACACTGTAACAATATAAAAAATAACAATGTAACAATAGATGACAATATATAATGTAACAATATATAAAGATACATCACATATATAAAAAAAACACAATACAACTATATAACAATGTAACAAAATACCAATATATAACAATGTAACAATATATCACAATATAACAAGTACACAAAACAATAAACAATGAACAATAACACAATAACAAATATCACAAAACAACATATCACAATACAAATAAACAAATATACAAATATCACAATATAACAAAAAATACAAAAATACAATATACAAATATCACAATACAATACACAATAACAAATAACAATATACAAATATCAACAATGTACAATATATCACAATATACAATAACACAATAACAAATATCACAAATAACAAGTACAAACAACAAGTAAAATATAACAAAACAATAATCAAAACAAATCAAACAATATATCACATATACAATATACACAATATATAAACAATGTAACAATATACAATATATAACAATGTAACAATAATTAACAATTAACAAATATTACAATATACAATAATCACAATATAACAATATACACAAATATAACAATGTGGATTTGAACATTTCAAACAGCCCAACTGTGTCCCCAACCATTAAGGTAATGCAGACTAAATTTTGCAGGGAGGTAGGAGACTTTACTCCTACCTCCTATTATGACCCCTGGACCCCCATGCAAGACCGACAGCTCACTGGGGGTCCTAGCAGGTAGGAGTAATGTCTCCCTTCCTGCTAAATAAACTTTGCTTAAGTAAATGTGGGGGACCCAGTCTGCAGGTAAAGTCGCCCTTCAAAAGGAGCAGTGCACCCTGGGTTACATTTGTACTGTCAGTTGGTACAGTGTAAGGTTGTTACTATGTGTCCCTGTTCACAAGGAGCCATTCAACACTGCACAATGGGGACAAGATGGGGCTTGTTGAGAATAAAAAGGGACTGGCCCAGCAGAGAGAAATGACAGATAAAGGAAAAACTGTCCATTTCACCAATAGAACAAAAAAGGGAAAGCAAAGGTCGATACAACAACATAAACCTGTATCCTAGAAGGTGGGGGACACTGTGGGGAAACAGCCATAAAATGACCCTACGTATAGACACAGCCCTGAAACAGCGTAAATAACACACCCCCTTGTCTGTCTACATGATTCCTAACCAGAGATTTACCTGTATACAGTATATCTCCCACTTTAACCCCTTCAATACACATGGGCCACCCAGGGCAGCTCACTAACTTTTATTGGTTACACTTTACATGTGTTTGGTGGTTGCTGTTATAGCAACCAGAATGCATTGCAACATTTATAAAGTCTAAGGGAAACAGTATGGCAGCTCCACCCATATGTTAAAATATACAGAGAAGGAATGTTCTGTAACACACAATAATCTATACCCTCTTACTGTACACTCTAAGGGAAACAATATGGCAGCTCCCACCATATGTATAAATATACAGAGAAGGAATGTTGTACACAATAAGCTATACCCTCATACTGTACGTCTAAGGGAAACAATATGGCAGCTCCCACCCATATGTATAAATATACAGAGAAGGAATGTTCTGTACACACAATAAGCTATACCCTCATACTGTACTGTCTAAGGAAAACAGTATGGCAGCTCTCACCCATATGTATAAATATACAGAGAAGGAATGTTCTGTACATACAATAAGCTATACCCTCATACTGTACTGTCTAAGGAAAACAATATGGCAGCTCCCACCCATATGTATAAATAACAGAGAAGGAATGTTCTGTACACACAATAAGCTATACCCTCATACGTGTACTGTCTAAGGAAAACAGTATGGCAGCTCCCACCATATGTATAAATATACAGAGAAGGAATGTTCTGTACATACAATAAGAATTACCTCATACTGTACTGTCTAAGGGAAAAATATGGCAGCTCCACCCATATGTATAAATATACAGAGAAGGAATGTCTGTACATACAATAAGCTATACCCTCATACTGTACTGTCTAAGAGAAACACTATGGCAGCTCCCACCCATATGTATAATATGCAGAGAAGGAATGTTCTGTACATACAATAAGCTATACCCTCTTACTGACTGTCTAAGGAAACAATATGGCAGCTCCCACCCATTTGTAAAATACAAATAGACAAAGAAGGAATGTTCTACGTCATGGTCTGTAATACGTCTTTGATTGTAAGCTCTTTGGTACAGGGCACGATGTTCACAGATAAACTAAACTAAAAGGTGCTGCAAAGTTTTGCATTTCACATTAGAAAATTACAATACATTCATCCTAGATTTATACTGACACCTAGAGGAAATTTATATGAATTACAAAAACTGAATTTGAATCATTGAAAGCACAATTTTTCAGGAAATGGATCAGTAATGATGGATAATGTCAGTGGATTATATCAGTACAGGAATCCGTAATAGACACCGTGTAGTATTCAATAACCTGCTATAAAGCATAACCACGACCAGAAATGAGTGGCCGGTTATAAGTCTATTTATCCATTATTTGGTCTGTATCTCAAATAGAAATGGAATTGTGGGTGGTGGGAAATACCGTAGCCGTTAGTTTTGGTAACATTCTTGTTAACTAGCTGTGTGTTACATTACACACACGCACACACAATGTAAATTGTTAAAAATGTGGTTTTATTGATTAAATTACTACAATACAAATAATAGGAAACATTAAAACAGCGAAATTGTTATAAAAATCCAGTGGATCTGCAATGGAAACAATGATTAGGGGAGGATTTGGTTATTAAAGGGTAAGTTCACCCCCTTGTGGCTACTGGAAACCTCCCATAGGTCCCTCCCATAGGTACACACTTCAAATCAGCAGCTAAATATACTTACCAGCCCTTGTTCTCATGGCTGACGTGATTTTCAGCCAATCAATGTCGTGGCTGCTGGTCCTGCTTCTTCTGCTTGCTTCTGTGCACGGAAAGCCGTGGAAACGGGGGCTGGTAAGTATATTTAGCTGCTGATTTGAAGTGTATGGACCATGCAAGGTCAAGGTTATGGGGGGTTTCCAGAATCCACAAGATTTTCTGTTTATGGGGACGGACAAACCCTTTAATTTGGCAATTACGGAGACCGTGGGACTTTAATTATAAATTATTGTTACGTGTTTAACAATACTTTTATGGTTTACTGTTCCTTTAATGTTTATTCATAGAAAAACATCACAGTAATAATGTGTACAGTGAATGTACTTACTGTACTCTACTCTACTTTCCTGTACTTACTGTACTCTACTCTCCTGTACTTACTGTACTCTACTTTCCTGTACTTACTGTACTCTACTTTCCTGTACTTACTGTACTCTACTTCCTGTACTTACTGTACTCTACTCTCCTGTACTTACTGTACTCTACTTCCTGTACTTACTGTACTCTACTTTCTCCTGTACTTCCTGGTACGCTCGCGCCTGTACTTACTGTACTCTACTCTCCTGCTGTACTTACTGTACTCTACTTTCCTGTACTTAATGTACTCTACTTTCCTGTACTTACTGTTCTCTACTTTCCTGTACTTCTGGACTCTATACTTTCCTGTACTTCTGTACCTACTCTCCCTGTACTTACTGTACTCCTACTCTCCTGTACTTACTGTACTCTACTCTCCTTTACTCTGTACTCTACTTTTCGTACTGACTAACTGTCTCTACTTTCACTGTACTTACTGTACTCTCTACTTTCCTGTACTTACTGTACTTCTACACTCTACTTTCCTGTACTTACGCTACTCTACTCTCCTGTACTTACTGTACTCTACTTCTCCTGTACTTACTGTTCTCTCTACTTTCCTGTATTCTTGTACTCTACTTCCTACTTTCCTGTACGTACTACTACTCTACTTTCCTGTACTTACTGTACTCCTCTACTCTTACTTTCCTGTACTTACTGTACTCTACTCTTTCCTGTCACTTACTGTACTCTACTCTCCTGTACTTACTGTACTCTACTTCTCCTACGTCTCTCCTGTCTTACTGTACTCTACTTTCCGTAACTTACTGTACTCTACTCTCCTGTACTTACTGTACTCTACTCTCCGTACTACTGACTCTCCTCCTGTACTTACTGTTCTCTCTACTCTCCTGTACTTACTGTACTCTACTCTACTTCCTTACTTACTGTACTCTACTTTCCGTACTTACTGTATTACCGTACTCTGTACTTCCTGTACTACTGTACTCTACGCTCCCTGTACTTACTGTTCTCTACTTTCCTTTACTTACTGTTCTCTTACTTTCCTGTACTTACTGTTTCTCTACTTTCCTGTACTTACTGTACTCTACTCTTTCCTGTACTTACTCCTACTCTACTTTCCTGTACTTACTGTACTCTACCTCCTGTCCCTTACTGTACTCTACTCTCCTGTACTTTACTGTACCCTACTCTTCCTGTACTTTCACTGTACTCTACTCCCTCCTGTACACTTCTGTACTCTACTTTCCTGTACTTACTGTAACCTACTCTACCTGTACTACTTACTGTACTCTACTCTCCTGTACTTACTGTACTCTACTTTCCTGTACTTACTGTACTCTCTCTAACTTTCCCTTTCTTACTGTACTCTACTCTCCTGTACTTACTGTACTCTATCTCCTGTACTTACTGTACCTACTTTCCTGTACGACTGTACTCTACTACTTTCCTGTACTTACTGTTCTCTACTTTCCTGTACTTACTGTACTCTACTCTACTTTCCTGTACTTACTGTACTCTACTCTACTCTCCTGTACTTACGTACCTACTCTCCTGTACTTACTGTACTCTACTTATCCTGTACTTACACTGTCCTCTACTCTACTCTCCTGTAACTTACTGTAACTCTATCTACTTTCCTGTACTTACTGTTCTCTACTTTCCTGTACTTAACTGTACTCTAACTCGGTCACCTGTACTTACTGTACTCTACTTTCTGTACTTACTGTACTCTACTTCTCCTGTACTTACTGTCCTCTACTCTACTCTTACCTTGTACTTACTGTACTCTACTTTCCTGTACTTACTGTACTCTACTCTACTTCCTGTACTTACTGTACTCTACCTACTCTCCTGTACTTACTGTACTCTCCTTCCTGTACTACTTTACTCTTACTTCTCCTGTACTTACTTCTCTACTTTCCTGTACTACGTACTCTACTCCTGTACGTACTCTCTACTAACTGCTACTTTCCTGTACTTCCTCTACTCTCCTGTACTTACTGTACTCTACTCTCCTGTACTTACTGTACTCTACTCTCCTGTACTTACTGTACTCTACTCTCCTGTACTTACTGTACTCTACTCTCCTGTACTTTACTGTACTCCTACTTCCTGTACTTACTGTACTCTACTCTCCTGTACTTACTGTACGCTACGTCTCTCCTGTACTTTACTGTACTCTACTTTCCTGTACTTTACTGTACTCTACTTACTCTACTTTCCTGTACTTACTGTTCTCTACTCTCCTGTTCTCTTACTGTACTCTACTCTACCCTGTACTTCTGTACTCTATCTCCTTGTCACTTACTGTACTCTCTCTTCCTGTACTTTACGTGTCTCTCCTTTCCTGTACTTACTGTACTCTACTGCTACTTCCTGCTTACTGTACTCTACTCTACTCTCCTGTACTTACTGTACTCCATTCGTCTGTACTTCCTGTACTCTCTCTACTTCCTGTACTTACTGTACTACTACTCTACTCTCCTGTCCTTACTGTACTCTAACTCTCCTGTACTTACTGTACTCTACTCTCCTGTACTTAGTACTCTCTCTCCTGTACTTACTGTTCTCTACTCTCCCTGTACTCTACTTGTTCTACTTCTCCTACTCTCCTGTACTTACTGGTTTCTCTACTCTTCCTGTACTTACTGTACTCTACTTTCCTGTACTTACTGTACTCTCTCTCCTGACTTACTGTACTCTACTCTACTTTCCTGTACTTTACTGTACTCAACCTCCTGTACTTACTGTACTCTACTCTCCTGTACTTACTGTACTCTACTCTCCTGTACTTACTGTACTCTACTACTCTCCTGTACTTTACTGTTCTCTACTTTCCTGTACTTAACTGTTCTCTACTTTCCTGTACTTACTGTACTCTACTTTCCTGTACTTACTGTACTCTACTCTCCTGTACTTACTGTACTCTACTCTCCTACTTACTGTACTCTACTCTCCTGTACTTACTGTACTCTACTCTCCTGACTTACTGTACTCTACTCTCCTGTACTTACTGTACTCTACTTTCCTGTACTTACTGTCTCTACTTTCTGTACTTACTGTCTCTACTTTCCTGTACTTCCTGTACTCTACTCTCCTGTACCTTACTGTACTCTACTCTCCTGTTACTTACTGTACTCTCTCTCCTGTACCTTACGTACTCTACTTTCCTGTACTTACTGTAACTCTACCTCCGTCCTTACGTACATCTATCTTCCTGTACTTACTGTACTCTACTTCCTGTACTTACTGTACTCTACTCTCCTGTACTTTACTCTCCTCTACTCTCCTGTACTACTGTACTCTACTCCCTGTACTTACTTCTGTACTCTACTCCTGTATTACTGTACTCACTCTTCCTGTACTTACTGTACTCTACTCTCCTGTACTTACTGTACTCTACTCGTCCTGTACTTACTGTATACTCTACTTTCCTGTACTTACTGTCTCTACTTTCCTGTACTTCTGTACTCACTTCCTTTACTTACTGTACTCTACTTTCCTGTACTTACTGTACTCTACTTTCCTGTACTACTGTTCTCTACTTCCTGTACTTACTGTACTCTACTTCCTGTACTTACTGTACTCTACTTTCCTGTACTTACTGTTCTCTCTCTACTTCTGTACTTACTGTACTCTACTTTCCTGTACTTACTGTTTTCTCTACTTTCCTGTACTCTCCTGTTCTACTTTTCTCTACTTTCCTGTACTTACTGTACTCTACTTTCCTGTACTTACGTGTACTCTACTTTCCGTACTTACTGTACTCTCTTTCCTGTACTGTACTGTACTCTACTTTCCTGTACTTACCTGTTCTCTACTTTCCTGTACTTACTGTATCTCTTCTTACTCCTGTACTTCTGTACTCTACTCTCTACTCTTGTACTTCCTGTACTCTACTCTCCTGTACTACTGTACTCTACTTTCCTGTACTTACTGTTCTCACATACTTTCCTGTAACTTACTGTACTCTACTTTCCTGTACTTACTGTACTCCTCGACTCTCTCCTGTATTACTGTTTCTCTACGTCTCTTACTTACTGTTCTCTACTTCCTGTACTTACTGTACTCTACTCTCCTGTACTTACTGTACTCTACTTTCCTGTACTTACTGGATTCTACTTTCCTGTACTTACTGGACTCTACTTTCCTGTACTTACTGGACTCTACTCTCCTGTACTTACTGGATTCTACTCTCCTGTACTTACTGGACTCTACTCTCCTGTACTTACTGCCCTGTACGCTCTCCTGTAGTACTTACTGGACTCTACTCTCCTGTACTTACTGGACTCTACTCTCCTGTACTTACTGGACTCTACTCTCCTGTACTTACTGGACTCTACTCTCCTGTACTTACTGGACTCTACTCTACTTTCCTGTACTTACTGGACTCTACTTTACTTTCCTGTACTTACTGGACTCTACTCTCCTGTACTTACTGTACTCTACTCTCCTGTACTTACTGTACTCTACTTACTACCTGTACTCTACTTCCGGACTTACTGTACTCACTTCCTGTACTTATCTGTACTTTCTGTACTTTGGACTCTACTCTCCTGTACTTACTGGACTCTACTCTCCTGTACTTACTGGACTCTACTCTCCGGTACTTACTGGACTCTACTCTCCTGTACTTACTGTACTCTACTTCCTGTACTTACTGTACTCTACTCTCCTGTACTTACTGTACTCTACTTTCCTGTACTTACTGTACTCTACTTCCTGTACTTACTGTACTCTACTCTCCTCCTGTACTTACTGTACTCTACTCTCCTGTACTACTGTACTCTACTCCTGTACTTACTGAACTCTACTCTCCTGTACTTACTGTACTCTACTCTCCTGTACTTACTGGACTCTACCTCCTGTCCTTCTGACTCTACTCTCCTGTACTTACTGTACTCTACTCTCCTGTACTTACTGTACTCTACTCTCCTGTACTTACTGTACTCTACTCTCCTGTACTTACTGTACTCTACTCTCCTGTACTCTACTTCGTACTGTACTTACTCTCTCTGTCTTACTGTCTACTTACTCTCCTGACTTACTGTACCTCTACTTCTACTTTCTCTCTACTGTACTTCTGTTCTACTTCCTGTACTTACGTACTCTACTCTCCTGTACTTACTGTACTCTCTACTTTCCTGTACTTACTGTACTCTACTTTCCTGTACTTACTGTACTCTACTTTCCTGTACTTACTGTACTCTACTTTCCTGTACTTACTGTTCTCATACTTTCCTGTACTTACTGTTACTCTACTCTCCTGTACTTACTGTACTCTACTCTCCTGTACTTACGTACTCTATCTCCTGTACTTACTGTACTCTACTCTCCTGTACTTACTGTACTCTACTCTCCTGTACTTACTGTCTCTTCTCTCCTGTACTTACTGTACTCTTATGTAATTTATGGTATTAGTCCGTACACTACAGTACTTCTCTGTACTTTCCTGTGTACAATGTTACCGTCTTGTTGAGTAACATAGTAAGTGCTGCAATTGCTAAAAACCCTCTAGAGACCTGAACTGATTCCTATAATGTTAACCTGTGGGTTTATGTCTTGTACAGAATCAGATTTAAGTTAAAAATATAAAACTATATATAATTCTCTCAACTACACAAACCAGCACCTTCTACCTAACTACCAGGGGAGCAGGGGGAGCAACCGTAGGGGGTCCCGGGAGCCAAAGGGGCCCCATATTCTTATTTTTCTTATTCCTAAGATACAGCCTCCTGCCAGAAAACCACTGTGGATGAAGCAGGGATAGGGGCCCCATCATAGTTTTTGCTGGGGGCCCCAGTGATTCCTGCTCTAAACTATATAAGTGAATTATCACCCCTTTTGTAAAATATAAGGATATTAGAAGTCACCAAGAAGTTCTAAGAACATATACAAACCCAAGGCTGCTGGAGGGAAAAGTGCTTTTGTAAATGGGGTATTTCTAATAACACACAACTGTTATCTACTGACGTAAACCGATGACATAGCTAAGCACCAATTAACTATGACATAGCTAACACTGATTATAACTGATGACATAGCTAACTACTGATTATAACTGATGACATAGCTAAACACTGATTATAACTGATGACATAGCTAAACACTGATTATAACTGATGACATAGTTAAACACTGATTATAACTGATGACATAACTAAGCACTGATTATAACTGATGACATAGCAAAACACTGATTATAACTGATAACATAGCTAAACACTGATTATAACTCATGACATAGCTAAACACTGATTATAACTGATGACATAGCTAAGCATCTTTTATAATAATATAATTTACATTATATTCATTGTTGTTGTGTATTACAAATAAATCCAGTGTATTAATGTTTTAGTATTGAATCAAAGTCCAAATATCATTGTTGCCAGACTACATTTCCCAGCACCCCTGGAGAGACATGACTGAACAGCAGTGCAGGACAATGCCAGCATGAGGGGAAAGTAAACATTAATGACTCCCATCACATTATATTAACAGTCCATTGTCCGGTACCAATCAGAAACTTAACACTTCCTGCAGCGCGGGAGCTTGGGAACTGTCCATCTGCAGTGAGTGGATCCCAGATTTGAAACTGGCGCATAGAATTGAACTGGTTTCACAGGCCGCTAAGGAAGACAGAGGCCCTGCCCCATCCAGGAAGAGGTTGCTGAGGCATGCTGGGAGTGAAAGAGATAAACCGTTTATCAGGAAGAATAAAAATGTCGGAATCTCTCCTGGTGACAATCAATAAGTACGATACCTCCTGTGCTCTGCTCCCAGACCTTCACCGTACAGTCGTGTGACGATGTGGCTAGAACCGGACTGCCCCACGTACCCGCGGGTAGGAAGACACAGGAAGCGGTGGTCTGTGTGTGACCTTTGTATTCACAAACCTTGTCCCTTGTCTGGCGAAGGTCCCAGAGCTAAATAAAGCGAAGACAACAACCAACATCCTTAGCTTCCACCATAGGGGTTACAGGTGCCCAGATTCCCCCTTTCTGCTGGTTACCTGCAGTTCTGGCATTGTGACATCATCAGAATGCACAAGGGGTGTCAGTGTGAAAGGGGATTAAATTAATGGGAATCGGATACAGACATGGACAGTAAGTGGTACATTATAAAATTCTATATACATCCCTATACCTCATACTGTCATATAGTCATGGGACTTTTATTTTATAATATAGGGGAACATTATTCATGCAGCAAAGAACTAGGGGCAAGGAAAATGAATGTAGCCTTTATTAGGGGGTATAGTTAAATGGTGCACAGCTTGCTGCCTTATCTGTCATGAACCAAGGTTACGCCCACTTTGCCTGACTGACAGTTTTTCCAGTGTACATATGGAACAGCAAAGAATTCTAACATGTAACTGGTCAAACCAAAGTGAAATATTTCACGGATTGACCCGTGATTGGACAGAACCACTCACCGTGGACTCGCAGCCCTGCCCACCAAAGCCGTTGCTGCAGGTCAGACAGTAGTTACCGTCCGCGCTGACGTCACAGTGCATCTGGATGTATTGCTTCATAGGAAGGGCCTGGGAGACTTGCAAACCTCGCGTATCCCAGACACTGCAATATAAAGCCGGCCAATAACCGTGTGTCCACCTTATAGAAACACCCATTGCACATTACCCACCGAATCACTTTGTCCTCTGAAGTCTGTACAACATAAGATTCCCCTGGGACCCAACACAGGTGCGTCACCTGCAATAAAACAAAATACACAACCACCATTTATTGTCATGGACTTTCTCATCTCATTGATGGTCTCAAACACCGGCGCCACCGCATGAAACACAGGTAAGACGTGGTACTGCAGGTGACTATCTACTAACAGCGATATATTCTGATTGGTGCAGCCCTATGACATCATTACCATTCCATTTTTTAGTGCTGTTTAATGCACTTGGTTCCCCGGGCCCCAGGCCTCTTCTCAAGTTGTTTTCAAGGTGCTAGTTTAGCCAGTTTAGCAAATGTCAGATTTTTAAGCAGCAGCAGTCGGGGAACTCACCAGGTTTCTGGATATGGCTGCACTCTGCACGCACTGTCCGGACTCCACGTCCCACTTGCAGAGGGTGTTGTCACGGGAACCGGTCAGTAGTTGGGTGCAGTCTGTAATCAGATGGAAGGAACCTGTCACTTTAATCACAGACGTTCGAGTGAGAGATCAGCAGCTCCCTCTGCTGGTGGCCACATCACTGTGCATTGGGTACTTTCCAAACACAGATAATACTCTTCATGGTCACTCACTTATAGCCAAACACTGCTCACCTGGACTGACTGCTAATCCAGTGACTATTAAATGATGCCCTAGAAACTTCTGTGCCGGATCGACTTTCCCATGTAAGTCCCACATTAATACAGTCTTATCCCGGGAGGCACTAAAGAACCGGTTGGAACCGAACACACAAGTTAACTGTGCAGGTAAAGAGAAAACACAGAAATGGATCAGGGCTCACAGAAAAGGACCAAGCAGTAAAGGACATCCACAAGACCACAACCCCAATTTACTGTGGCTATTTCCTGTGGTTATTTCCTGTGGCTATTTCCTGTGGCTATTTCCTGTGGCTATTTCTTGTGGTTATTTCCTGTGGCTATTTCCTGTGCTTGTGGCTATTTCTTGTGGTTATTGAAGCCATCTGTTCCCTCCATCCCTAGTGAAGCCATCTGTGTTCCTCCATCTCCCAGTGAAGCCATCTTGTTGCCCTCCATCCCTAGTGAAGCCCATCTGTTAGCCCTCCATCCCTAGTGAAGCATCTTGTTACCCTCCATCCCTAGTGAAGCCATCTTGTTTACCCTCCATCCCTAGTGAAGCCATCGTTACCCTCCATCCTAGTGAAGCCATCTTGTACCTCCATCCCTAGTGAAGCCCACTTGTACCCTCCATCCCTATGTGAAGCCCATCTTGTTACCCTCCATCCCTAGTGAAGCATCTTGTTACCCTCCATCCTAGTGAAGCCATGTTGTTCCTCCATCCCTAGTGAAGCCATCTTGTTCCCTCCATCCATAGTGAAGCTCTTGTTTTCCTCCATCATAGTGAAGCCATTTGTACCCCATCCCTAGTGAAGCCAGTCTTGTTTTCCTCCTCCTAGTGAGCCATCTTGACCCTCCACCTAGTGGAGCCATCTTGTTGCCCTCATCCTAGTGAGAGTCTTGTTTTCCTCATCACTAGTGAAGCCATCTGTTACCCTCCATCCCTAGTGAAGCCATCTTGTTCTCCTCCATCCCTAGTTGAAGCCACTTGTTACCCTCCATCCTAGTGAAGCCCATCTTGTTTTCCTCCATCCCTAGTGAAGCCATCTTGTTACCCTCCATCCCTATGTGAAGCCATCTTGTTGCCCTCCATCCTGTGAAGCCTCTTGTTGCCCTCCATCCTAGTGAAGACATCTTGTTTTCCTCCATCACTAGTGAAGCCGTCTTGTTGCCACTCCATCATGTGAAGCACTCTATGTAGCCCTCCATCATAGTGAAGCCTCTTGTTACCCTCCATCCCTAGTGAAGCCATCTTGTTACCCTCCATCCTAGGAAGCATCTGTTGCCCTCCATCCCTAGTGAAGCCATCTTGTTACCCTCCATCCCTAGTGAAGCCATCTTGTTACCCTCCATCCCTAGTGAAGCCATCTTGTTGCCCTCCATCCCTAGTGAAGCCATCTTGTTACCCTCCATCCCTAGTGAAGCCATTGTTCCTTCATCCCTAGGAGCCATCTGTGCCTTCCATCCCTAGTGAAGCCATCTTGTTTTCCTCCATCCCTAGTGAAGCCATCTTGTTGCCCTCCATCCCTAGTGAAGCCATCTTGTTTTCCTCCATCCCTAGTGAAGCCATCTTGTTGCCCTCCATCCCTAGTGAAGCCATCTTGTTGCCCTCCATCCCTAGTGAAGCCATCTTGTTTTCCTCCATCCCTAGTGAAGCCATCTTGTTGCCCTCTATCCCTAGTGAAGCCATCTTGTTGCCCTCCATCCCTAGTGAAGCCATCTTGTTGCCCTCCATCCCTAGTGAAGACGTCTTGTTTTCCTCCATCCCTAGTGAAGCCGTCTTGTTGCCCTCCATCCCTAGTGAAGCCGTCTTATTACCCTCCATCCCTAGTGAAGCCATCTTGTTACCCTCCATCCCTAGTGAAGCCATCTTGTTACACCTCCATCCCTAGTGAAGCCATCTTGTTACCCTCCCTCCCTAGTGAAGCCATCTTGTTGCCCTCCATCCCTAGTGAAGCCATCCTTTGTTACCCTCCATCCCTAGTGAAGCCATCTTGTTGCCCTCCATCCCTAGTGAAGCCATCTTGTACCCTCCATCCCTAGTGAAGCCATCTTGTTGCCCTCCCATCCCTAGTGAAGCCATTTGTTGCCCTCCATCCCTAGTGATGCCATTGTTGCCCTCATCTAGTGAAGCCATCTTGTTGCCCTCCATCCCTAGTGAAGACATCTTGTTTTCCTCCATCCCTAGTGAAGCCGTCTTGTTGCCTTCCATCCCTAGTGAAGCCGTCTTATTACCCTCCATCCCTAGTGAAGCCATCTTGTTACCCTCCATCCCTAGTGAAGCCATCTGTTACCCTCCATCCCTAGTGAAGCCATCTTGTTGCCCTCCATCCCTAGTGAAGCCATCTTGTTGCCCTCCATCCCTAGTGAAGCCATCTTGTTACCCTCCATCCCTAGTGAAGCCATCTTGTTTTCCTCCATCCCTAGTGAAGCCATCTTTTGCCTCCACCCATAGTGAAGCATCTTGTTGCCCTCCATCCCTAGTGAAGCCATCTTGTTACCCTCCATCCCTAGTGAAGACATCTTGTTGCCTTCCATCCCTAGTGAACCATCTTATTACCCTCCATCCCTAGTGAAGCCATCTTGTTTTCATCCATCCCTAGAGAAGCCATCTTGTGCCTTCCATCCTAGTGAAGCCATCTTATTACCCTCCATCCCTAGTGAAGCCATCTTGTTACCCTCATCCCTAGTGAAGCCATCTTGTTTTCCTCCATCCCTAGTGAAGCCATCTTGTTTTCCTCCATCCCTAGAGAAGTCATGTTGTAGCCCTCCATCCCTAGGGAAGCCATCTTGTTACCCTCATCCCTAGTGAAGCCATCTTGTTTTTCTCCATCCCTAGTGGAGCCATCGTGTTTTCCTATCCCTAGAGAAGCCATTTGTTTTCCTTCATCCTTAGAGAAGCCATGTTGTAGCCCTCCATCCCTAGGGAAGCCAATGTTGTAGCCCTCCATCCCTAGGGAAGCCATCTTGTTTACCCTCCATCCCTAGTGAAGCCATCTTTTTACCCTCCATCCCTAGTGAAGCCATCTTTTTTCCTCCATCCCAGTGGAGCCATCTTGTTTTCCTTCATCCCTAGGGAAGCCATGTTGTAGCCCTCCATCCCTAGGGAATCCATCTTGTTACCCTCCATCCCTAGGGAAGCCCATCTTGTTACCCTCCATCCCTAGAGAAGCCACTTGTTTTCCTCCATCCCTAGAGAAGCCATGTTGTAGCCCTCCATCCCTAGGGAAACATTGGTAGCCTGAGGAGCCATCTTGTTACCCTCCATCCCTAGTGAAGCCATCTTGTTACCCTCCATCCTTAGTTGAAGCCATCTGTGTTTCCTCCATCCCTAGTGGAGCCATCTTGGTTTCCTTCATTCCTAGGGAAGCCATGGGTTGTAGCCCTCCATCCCTAGGAAGCCCATCTTGTTACCCTCCATCCCTAGGGAAGCCATATTGTACAGCCATCCCTAGTGAGCCATCTTGTTTCTCCTCCAACCCTAGTGGAGCCCATCTTGTTTTCTTCATCCTAGGGAAGCCATGTTGTAGCCCTCCATCCCTAGGGAAGCCATCTTGTTAACCCTCCATCCCTAGGAAGCCATCTTGTTACCCTCAATCCCTAGTGAAGCCATCTGTTTTCTCCATCCCTAGTGGAGCCATCTTGTGTTTCCTTATCCCTAGAGAAGCCATGTTGTAGCCCTCCATCCCAGGAAGCATCTTGTACCCTCCATCCCTAGTGAGCCATCTTTTTCTCCATCCCTAGTGATGCCATCTGGTTTTCCGTATCCCTAGAGAAGCCATTTGTTTTCCTTCATCCCTAGAGAAGCCATGTTGTAGCCCTCCCATCCCTAGGAAGCCATGTTGTTCCCTCCATCCCTAGGGAGCCCATCTTGTTACCCTCAATCCCTAGTGAAGCCATTCTTTTACCCCTCCATCCTAGTGAAGCCATCTTGTTTTCCTCCATCCCTAGTGGAGCCATCTTGTTTTTCCTTCATCCCTAGGGAAGCCATGTTGAGCCCTCATCTAGGGAATCCATCTTGTTACCCTCCATCCCTAGGGAAGCCATTCTTGTTACCCTCATCCCTAGAGAAGCCATCTTGTTTTCCTTCATCCCTAGAGAAGCCATGTTGTAGCCCTCCATCCCTAGGGAGCCATGTTGTAGCCCTCCATCCCTAGGGAAGCCATTTGTTACCCTCCATCCCTAGTGAAGCCATCTTGTTACCCTCCATCCCAGTAGAAGCCATCTGTTTCCTCCATCCCTAGTGGAGCCATCTTGTTTTCCTTCAGTCCTAGGGAAGCCATGTTGTAGCCCTCCATCCTAGGGAAGCCATCTTGTTAACCTCCATCCCTAGTGAAGCCATCTTGTTACCCTCCATCCCTAGTGAAGCCATTTGTTTTCCTCCATCCCTAGTGGAGCCATCTTGTTTTCCTTCATCCCTAGAGAAACCATGTTGTAGCCCTCCATCCCTAGGGAAGCCATCTTGTTACCCTCCATCCCTAGGGAAGCCATCTTGTTACCCTCCATCCCTAGGGAAGCCATCGTGTTTTCCTCCATCCCTAGTGGAGCCATCTTGTTTTCCTTCATCCCTAAGAAGCCATGTTGTAGCCCTCCATCCCTAGGGAAGCCATCTTGTTACCCTCCATCCCTAGTGAAGCCATCTTGTTTCCTCCATCCCTAGTGGAGCCATCTTGTTTTACCTTCATCCCTAGAGAAACCATGTTGTAGCCCTCCATCCCTAGGGAAGCCATCTTGTTACCCTCCATCCCTAGGAAGCCATCTTGACCCTCCATCCCTAGTGAAGCCATCTTGTTTTCCTCCATCCCTAGTGGAGCCATCTTGTTTTCCTTCATCCCTAGAGAAGCCATCTTGTTTTCCTTCATCCCTAGAGAAGCCATGTTGTAGCCCTCATCCCTAGGGAAGCCATCTGTTACCCTCCATCCCTAGTGAAGCCATCTTGTTTTCCTCCATCCCTAGTGGAGCCATCTTGTTTTCCTTCATCCCTAGAGAACCATGTTGTAGCCCTCCATCCCTAGGGAAGCCATCTTGTTACCCTCCCATCCCTAGGGAAGCCATCTTGTTACCCCTCCATCCCTAGTGAAGCCATCTTGTTTTCCTCCATCCCTAGTGAGCCATCTTGTTTTCCTTCATCCCTAGAGAAGCCATCTTGTTTTCCTTCATCCCTAGAGAAGCCATGTTTGTAGCCCCCCCATTACTAACTCTCTGGTTTTATATTTTTTCCCTAGGACTGAAGAGGCGGAAGGAATTTTAGAGCCGCAAGATTCAGACAAGTTAAACTTTAACACAAATTGCGTCCAGAGTCCAATGCTACACAGACTGTGGGCTTCCTGTGTGTTCTGTTGCAGTGCAGGTGAGTACCTAGTACCTAACAACCCTGCGGAAGGTGATTTTGTTTATAGAGGCAATTAGCCCTTCTGTGCTACCTATCCAGTTAACTAATACAGTGCTGGATTCTCATGGTGACACAGAGGTGGTTACAATAGCAGAAGTTTCCTGTGTCCCCTTTTAGGGACGGGGGCCAAACACGCCGTAACCCTACATGTAGAGTAGGGATGTGAAACTAGTGGCCCTCTAGAACTACAACTCCCAGCATTCCCTAGCCGCATGCAATGGTCATAGAATGTTCTGATTGATCTATTGTTTAATATTATAATATTACATAATAATTGTCTTTATCTCCCAGTCTGTGAGGACATCGCATTTGATACCAAGACCATCAGCCCTCTGTTGGTCCTGTCAGACGACCAGCACTCGACTTTTGCCCAGAAAAAACCCAAAACCTATCAGGATGGCCCCGAGAGGTTTAACCATTGGCCCAACTGCTTGGCCGCAAAGTCATTTCATGGCGGAATCCACACTTGGAAAGTCAACGTAGAAAAAAGCGCCGCTTATAAACTGGGAGTGGCCTACGAATCGATAGGCCGCAAAGGCTCCCGGAACAACTCTAGACTGGGATTTAACACGGAATCTTGGGTCTTTTCCCGTTATGACAAAGAGTTTCGCTTCTCCCATAATTCCGAGCACCACCCCATCGAACTGCTGCGAAGCCCTAAGCATATCGGCGTTGTACTGGATCTCGAAGGAGGCGAACTGATCTTTTTTGAGCCCAGCTTGTGCATCGTCCTTTACACCTACCGGACGCAATTCGCCAATCCGGTGTTCCCGGTGTTCGCTGTGGCAGACGAGAGCATCAGCCTCATGAAATAAAGACGCACCAAAGGATTGTTTACCGTATTTATTTAGCAGAACTGAACTTATTTAAATGGCAGATTAAAGACTCCGCGCTAATTTGGCGCCACGTGGAAAGGGATTTGTATTGTATAGTCTTTTAAAAGATAAGGAAATAAGATTAGTACATTATATGGACAAAATCGACGCTGGAACAGTCAATATCAGTGCAACCAATCAGCTGTTCCAGGTTATTAACCAACGTGATTATCTACTGCAGATTTTTAGGCGAAAAGATATTACGGTAATACAGGGATATTCTTCTTCTCTAGAACTTTATTAAACTGTGACATTGTAAACACTTGAGTCGATTTATTATGATTTTTATAACATTGTATCCAGTTGGGACGGTAATTCAAAATCGTTATCGGTATTGACCCATAGCGTTCCTTTACTAGTAAGAGAAAAGACTTATATAGATTGGAATTTTTTTTTTGCCATTAAAAAAATACAGATACTGATGGTGTTTTTATAACCGCGTTAAAGTATCGTTACCGTTAATCGCCAAGATCGAGCCTTTATAAACACCGTCTTACGTATTGGGGGTATTTAATCTGGAGCAGGACTCACAGGGCTATTAGTTAATTCTCCACTGCTGGTCCAATCATAAAGCCCCATGTTACCGTCCAATGAAAAGTGAGAAAGCCTTAAAGGACAAGTTCATCCCCATACAAAACCTTTTAACCATAATTAACCCCCAAACCCCAGTTCGCCAGCATTACCTTAACCCCAGTACTACCAAGTCTAGTTATTGTAAGTTTAAGTCCTCTTAGTCCCTCGCTTTGCAATGTGACAAAAATAGGTGGAATGGGATTTACAGGAAGTTTACCTTAATTAATATATTAATTATAATATAATATATAATAGTAAATATAGCTTCATTTTCAATTACAGTGACAGTAGAGAGCAGCAAAGACCTAGATATTAATGTGAATCTATCAGAACTCCCAGGATTAAGGTGACCACACACGCAAAGATAAAAATCTATCAAATGTCTAAATCAGTGTTTCGGTCAATCAAACCGAATAAGGAGACTCCACGCAGTACTTATCTGCAAAAATTCTTTATGGATATATATAATACGGTCTATATAGTGTATGGATATATACAGGATATATCTAATACGGTCTATATAGTGTATGGATATATACAGGATATATATAATACGGTCTATATAGTGTATGGATATATACAGGATATATATAATACGGTCTATATAGTGTATGATATATACAGGATTATAATAATACGGTCTATAAGTGTAGTGGCTATATACAGGATATATATAGAATCGGTTTAATAGTGATGGATTATAACAGGAATATATAATACGGTCTATATATGTGTGTATATTTACAGGTACATAAAATAAGTCTAATAGTGTATGGTATATACAGGATAAATAAATACGGTTCTTACGTTATTGGTATAACAGGATATATATAATACGGTCTATATAGTGTATGGTATATACAGGATACATATAATACGGTCTATATAGTGTATGGTATATACAGGATACATATATTCGGTCTATATAGTGTATGGATATATACCAGGATGATATATAAATACGGTCCTATAGTGTATGCGATATTAACAGGATACATATAATACGGTCTATATGTGATGGTATATACAGCGATACTATTAATAACGGTCTATATGTGTAGGAATACTCAGGATACAATACTAATACGGTCTATATAGTGTATGGTATATACCGGATACATATATACGGCTTATATAGTGTATGGATATATACAGGATACATATAATACGGTTATATAGTGTATGGTATATACAGGATATATATAATACGGTCTATATAGTGTATGGATATATACAGGATACATATAATACGGTCTATATAGTGTATGGATATATACAGGATATATATAATACGGTCTATATAGTGTATGGATATATACAGGATATATACAATACGGTCTATATAGTGTAATGGTATATACAGGATATATATATATATGGTCATATATAGTGTATGGTATAGACAGGACATATATACGGTCTTATAGTGTAGGATATATACGGATACATATAATACGGTCTATATAGTGTATGGATATTACAGGATATATATAATACGGTCTATATAGTGTATCGGTATTATACAGGATTACTTATAATACGGTCTAATATATGTATGGCTATATACAGGTGATACATATAATACGGTCTATATAAGTGTATGGATATATACAGGAAAATATATAATACGGTCTATATAGTGTATGGTATATACAGGATATATATATATACGGTTCTATATAGTGTATGGTATATACAGGATCTATATAATGACGGTCTATATAGGTGTATGGATATATACAGGATACATATAATACGGTCTATATAGTGTATGGATATACAAGGATTATTATAATACGGTCTATATTAGTGTATGGTATATAAAGGATACATAATACGGTCTATGTAGTGTATGGTCATACAGGATACATCTAATACGGTCATATATAGTGTATGGATATATGACAGGATATATATAATACGGTCCTATATAGTGTATGGTATATACAGGATACATATTAATACGGTCTTATATAGTGTATGGATACCGGATACATATAATCGGTCTATATGGATGGATTATACAGGATAATATATACGGTCTATATAGTGTATGGTATATACAGGATACATATAATACGGTCCTATATAGTGTATGGATATAACAGGATCTATATAAACGGTCTATATAGTGTATGGATATATACAGGATACATATAAACGGTCTCTAGAGTGTATGGATATATACAGGATACATATAATACGGTCTTATAGTGTATGGATCATACAGGATACATATAATACGGTCTATATAGTGTATGGATTATACAGGATATCTATTAATACGGTCTATAATAGGTGTATGGTATATACAGGATATATATAATACGGTCTATATAGTGTATGGATATATACAGGAGACATATAATACGGTCTATATAGTGTATGGATTATACAGGATACTATAATACGGTCTATATAGTGTATGGATATATACAGGATATATATAATACGGGTCTATACTAGTGTATGGATATATACAGGATTACAATAATACGGTCTATAAAGTGTATGGTATACTACAGGATATATATTAATAAAACGGTCCTATATCGTCTTTAGGATATATACAGGATCTATCTAATACGGGTCTATATAGTGTATGGGATATATATACCAGGTGATACATATAATACGGTCATATAGTGATGGATATAAAGATACATATAATACGGTCTATATAGTGTATGGTATATACAGGATACATATAATACGGTCTATATGTGTATGGTATATACAGGATCTATATAATTCGGTCTATATAGTGTATGGATATATACAGGATATATATATACGGTCTATATAGTGTATGGTATATACAGGATATATATAATACGGTCTATATAGTGTATGGATATATACAGGATACATATAATCCGTCTATATATAGTGTATGGATATATACAGGATGTACTATAATACGGTCTATATAGTGTATGGTATATACAGGATATATATAATACGGTCTATATAGTGTATGGTATATACAGGATACATATAATACGGTCTATATAGTGTATGGATATATACAGGATCATATAATACGGTCTATATAGTATGGATATCAGGATACATATAATACGGTCTATATAGTGTATGAGATATACAGGATACATATAATACGGTCTATATAGTGTATGGTATATACAGGATACAATAATACGGTCTATATAGTGTATGGATATATACACGGATTGATACATATCAATACGGTCTCATATAGTGTATGGGTAGTATACAGGATACATATAATACGGTCTATAATATGTTTTATGGATACTATAACAGGATATATATAATAAGGTCTATATAGTGTATGGTATATACAGGATCTATATAATTCCGGTATTATAGTGTATGGATATATACGGATATATATATACTGGTCTATATAGTGTATGGTATATACAGGATACATATAATACTGGTCTATAGTCGTATGGATATATATACAGGATCTATATACATCTCGGTCATATATTGTATGGAATATACAGGATTATATAATTCGGGTCTATATAGCGTATGGAATATACAGGATACATATAATAGGTCTAGATAGTGTATGGTATATTACAGGTCTATTAATACGGTTATATAGTGTATGGTATATACAGGATCTATATAAATTCGGTCTATATAGTGGTATGGATATAACAGACTGATACATATAATACGGTCTATATAGTGTATGGTATCTACAGGATACCTATAATACGGCTATATAGTGTATGATATATACAGGATAACAATAATACGGTCTATATAGTATGGATCATATACAGGATATATATAATACTGGTCTCTATATAGTGTATGGTATCTCACAGGATCTATTATTAATACGGTCTATATAGTGTATGGATATATACAGGAATATAATTAATACGGGTCTAGATAGTGTAGGACTATATACAGGATACATATAATACGGTGTATATGTGTTTGGTGATATACAGGATACATATAATACGGTCTATATATGTGTATGGGTTATATAATAAGGAATCTATATTAATCGGTCTATATAGTGTATGGATATAATACAGGTATATATATATAATACGGTCTATATAGTGTATGGATATATACAGATACATATAATACGGTCTATATAGTGTATGGATATATACAGGATACATATAATACGGTCTATATAGTGTATGGTATATACAGGATCTATATAATACGGTCTATATAGTGTATGGATATATACAGGATATATACAATACGGTCTATATAGTGTATGGTATATACAGGATCTATATAATACGGTCTATATAGTGTATGGATATATACAGGATACATATAATACGGTCTATATAAGTGTATGGTATATACAGGATACATATAATACGGTTCTTTAAGTTGTATGGATATATACAGGATATATATAATATGGTCTATATAGTGTATGGATTATTACAGGATACAAACGATATAGTATATAACAGGTACTAATATAGGCTTCGATAGGTATATACAGGATCTCTAATACGGTCTATATAGTGTATGGATATATACAGGATCATTAAATACGTTTATAGGTCGATATATAAGTGTATTAATGGTCTATAGTCAGGAATACGGTTAATATATACGGTCATATAGTGGTATGATATATACAGAATCATACTATAATCGTGTCTATATAGTGGTATGGATATATACAGGATCATATAAATACGGTCTATATAGGTATGGTATATACAGGATATCATATCATACGGTCTATTTAGTGTAGGGATTAGACGAGAGATCTAATATTCGGTCTATATAGTGTATGGATATATTACAGGATACATATAATTACGGTCTATATCCGTGTATGGTATTACAGGATTATATAATACGAGTCTATAAGTGTATGGATATATACAGGAACATATAATAAGGTCTATAGTGTATGGATATATACAGGATACATATAATACGGTCTATATAGTGTATGGTACTCCAGGATACATATAATATGGTCTATAATAGGTTATGGATATTACAGGATCTATATAATTACGGTCTTATATAGTGTTGGTATATTTAATCCCGATCTAATAATACGGCTATATTGTAGGAGATATACAGGATACATATAATACGGTCCTAATAGTGTATGGTTCATACAGGATTACATATAATACGGTCTATATAGATGATGGATATATACAGGATATAGATAATACGGTCTATATGTGTTGTGTATATACAGAGCTATATAATACGGTCTATTCATAGTGTATGGATATATAAGCGATCATATAATACGGTCTATATAGTGTATGGATAATATCACAGGATATATTAATACGGCTTCTTATGCTGTATGGAATATACAGGATATACTATCAATACGGTCTATATAGTTATGGATATATACAGGATCTATATAATCTCCATATGTGTCTGATTATCAGTATTTGTCTATGTGTAATGGATATAGACAGGTACATATAATACGTGTCTATAGTGGTATGGATAATACAGGATCAAATCAATACGGTCTATAAGTGTATGGTATATACAGGATCTATATACTTCGGTCTAATATAGTGTATGGATATATACAGGATACATTATAATACGGTCTATATAGTCACTAGGGATGGAGGGTAACAAGATGGCTTCACTAGGGATGGAGGGTAACAAGATGGCTTCACTAGGGATGGAGGGTAACAAGATGGCTTCACTAGGGATGGAGGGCAACAAAATGGCTTCACTAGGGATGAAGGGCAACAAGATGGCTTCACTGGGGTTGTGGGGCAACAAGACGGTTACAATGGGACTTGGGGCCCTATTTGTAAACTATTGATTTTGAGCGATCGGCCTAACAATCGTTAAACCGATCGTTTATTTCCAATTGGTTTAGCAACCGTTAATTTCCGGTTGTTATCGTTAATTGACGATAACGATTGTAAATTACCGCTGACGATCGTTAAGATTTATGATCTCCATCAATTTCCTTTGGTTCATTTATTGTGGCTATTTCCGGACCAATGAGCACTGTATGTGTCTGTGCGTGTAATAGCCCCCACACTACCAAGTGCCATTTGTATATTAACAGAATTTCCATTTACCTTTGTTACTTCCCGACTATGCCCAATAAATCTTTTAAGCGCAGTTCCTGTTCTCCAATTGGATATGACGACGGCCTATAGGAATACAACAGAGAGAGGCACAAACATCTGTGAAACAGATTGCTTTATCACAGTCTTAAAGGGAAAGTTTACACTAATAAACCTTTTTCCTTGACTCACAGTCCAGAGATTGCCGATACCTACAATGTATTACTCATCTTTCTGTTATTCTTAACCAAACGGACGCAGTGCAATGTTACAGTTCCTCCCCCTCCACTAGCTCAGTGATCTCTGACACTCTACGTCTGATTCACTTAGGAAGACAGTGAATTATTTAATCAGATTACCTTGTCTTTGCCCCCTGCACACGCACAGGTCAGATTTCAGGGCGAGAATGTAGGTAACGGCACGGTGTGGGCGAGGCTGCGAGGTTGGCCTGGCGGTGACACCCTGTTCTCATTCTATGTAGCTGTCAGCCCGCGAATGGACAGAAACAAAGAAAAATTCCATTCTCCCATTCAAACAAATTACTTACTCTCTGGTCCTAAAGAAGAGGAGAGAAGATCATTTTAATTTTCACAGGACAACTGAAATAGTTGTCCGCCCCTCTTTTGGCCTGGGGCTAACCAATGGAAAGACACTCAGCATGAAACACTTCTTCCCATTGGATATATCCCAGACTGAGGTGGGGGCGGAGCTGGACAATACAGTTATCCTTTAAAGAGAGGTACAGACTATAACAGATCACATCAATCTCCCAATAAGTAAGGGGCACACTAGCACATTTCTTTTATGCGTGAGAAACGAGAGCAGTGCATGTCAATGTGGGTGGCCAAACTCAATCCAGTTTTTTTGCAAAACCGCACTCCGATTGCATGGACGCAGCGTAATGTGACATTACCAACTGGCTAGTGTGGCCTCAGCCTAAAGAATGTTTAACCTGAAACACGACAGTTCTCCAGCGATCCCCCTATCTCCTGTGCGATAGGGTTAAATAACAGGATTCTGACTTTCCGAAGATTTTCCTGCCTTTGCACCGTTTGAACTTGTCTAGGCCTCCCCTTTATATCTATATATAGGTTTTTATATCAATATAGGGTTCAACTTTATGCAATAGTCAACCATGGAATCTACGCTCAGGGCAGTGGTTTATTGAAAGGGTAAATGTACCTGTATTTGGAACTGTTCTGCTTTACTTTGCTCTGTAATTTCCCATAGTTGGTGATTGTGGTTTCAATGTGTGGACAGGGGGTCCAGACATCAGGGAGACTGTAAAATAATTACCAATAAACAAGAGTCACAGGCAGGGGATCTATTAACTATATAATGATTATATGGAAATTATATACACAGATCCCAGGGACGAGACAATAAAACAGGTAAATGTAACAAGGTCTAATAATCTTCACATTTATGATGTTTAATGATACCAGGTTCACTGTACAAGGTCCACAGCCCATTACAGCTTTAGTGAACTTTCTCTTCCCTCCAACAAGCACATAAACAAACAGAAAGATGGTTAGAAATCTCCGTCCTACACCAGGAGACAGAGATCCCAAGCTCCTTAGTGTTTCAATCAGGATTAGGAGCTCAGACACCGAGGGGAATTTCAATGTTTATAATGAGGATATTCCGGAGTCGAACAAAGGACAAGTACAGGTTCTAATCACTAATTAAGGTTCTTAAAGGTTCCGTGAACATCCGAAAGAGACAGGAAAAAACTGCAAAACCTGAAAGAAACATTGACAAGTTTTTATTCTCACCTGTAAAGCACCTCCTGGTATTGTAACCGAGGTAACAATCCTCCTCCTGGTATTATATTACCAGGGTAACAATCCTTCCTATCTCATTAGGATAAACAGCATCACAGCGCTGATAGGACTGACAGGATGTGGCTGTGCCCAGAGTTTTAACACCCAGTTAATAGAGAGGTGTTGAGGGGTAGGTGCTTTACAATGGGAAACTAGTAGTAACTAGTATTGGAAAACAATATGGAGACTGTTCTGTCTTTGTTGATTATTACAGCATGGAAAAAGGGGACCTGTTTATTATAATATAGATCTATATTCTACGAACTATATATCGAACATTACACATTCAGTTTTAATAAAAAATATTTAATTGTAACACGACTTATATTTTAATGCAACGTTCAGGAAACAAATGGTAACTATAGTTATATACAGTCACGAGTAGATGCACACAGAGGACCTGACATAGATGCACACAGAGACATGAATAGATGCACACAAAGACATGACATAGAGACAACAGAGAAATACAGAGACATACAGAGACAACAGAGTATACGAGACATGAAGAGACACGCAGAGATATGAAGAGACATAAAGACACACAAATACTAAAGAGACTCACAGAGACAAAGAGACACACAGTGACATAAAGAGACTCACAGAGACATAAAGAGACACACAGTCATAGAGCATGAGAGAGACACACAACATGAAGAGACATAAAGAGACATACAGAGACACACATAGACATGAAGAGACACACAGAGACATGAAGAGACACAGAGACATAAAGAGACTCACAGAGACATAAAGAGACACACAGAGACATAAAGAGACACACAGAGACATAAAGAGACACACAGAGACATAAAGAGACTCACAGAGACATAAAGAGACTCACAGAGACATAAATAGACACACAGACATAAAGAGACTCACAGAGACCCAATGAAAGTTGATGGTATTGGGGGATCCCATGGTGCTTTGTGCTTGGTTGCTTATAACACAGACCCTGCGCCCCTTATCTATTAAAGGAATGCTGGGAGTTGTAGTTTGCTAACCATCTGAGGGTGCCTGGTATAATGAATGGAATAATCACCATCTTGTATTGCTGAGCATTCTGGGAGGACAGTCAATCAGATGCCTTTCAACTGAACTACAACTCCCAGCTTTATGTGCCCTAACCAGTTGTACCAAACCACGTGATCATTCCCAGGATCCTCAGCCCCCACCTCACCTCCAGGGTCCTGTCCATTGTCTCTGACACATAATCTCTGCTCGCTTAGCAACGTTACCCGGTCTCCAGGAAGTGGTGTGCAGCTAGATATCCCTCCGCCTCCCCCGAACCGGCACTGGGTTCCACCTCCCGATCTCACTCACTTCCTATCGGAGCAGGAGAGAAACTACATCCCCACAATGCTCGACTGCAACAGAGCGGCCTAGACAGGGACGGGAATTCTGGGAATCGTAGTGAAGATCCTGTTACCACCTCCTAATACAGGGAAACAACATTCTAACCAGCCAATGGGAATGGTCATCCATCCTCCCTGTTCTTTTCAGAACTACATCTCCCATGGTCCCACAGTTACTGCTACTACAGTCATTGGGGGTTGTAGTTCTGAATAAGATGGAACTGCAAAATATAAAGGAACAATAAACCTGTATTAGGAATTGCCTAGAATAGAAATAATAATAATGATAATAATAACAATAATAATTAATAATAAATAACAATAATGATAATAATAAATAATAATAATAGTAATAATAATAATAAAACTAGTAATGATAATAATAGTAATGATAATAATAAAAATAATAATAAATAATAATACGGTCAATCACATAGTAAAGTAAAAAAATCCCAACTGAAAAAACAAAACAAAATAAAGTTCTTGCTCCTGTTTTACTTCCACAGAACTTGTCATGTTATAATATAATTATATTACTGTTACAGAACTTCTAATATCCTTATAATTTACAGTAGGGGATACATTATCCCTTATAATACATGAGTGGTACCCAGAGTTCCCTGTATAACTCAGTCTGTGTCCTTGTACCTTATATAGACACAGAACTCCTCAGTGACTTCTAATATCCTTATAATTTACAGTAGGGGATAACATTATCCCTTATAATACATGAGTGGTACCCAGAGTTCCCTGTATAACTCAGTCTGGTGTCCTTGTACCTTTATATGGACAACAGAACTCCTCAGTGACTTCTAATATCCTTATTTTACAGTAGGGGATACATTATCCCTTATAATACATGAGTGGTACCCAGAGTTCCCTGTATAACTCACAGTCTGTGTCCTTGTACCTTTATATAGACACAGAACTCCTCAGTGACTTCTAATCCTATAATTTACAGTAGGGGATACATTATCCTATAATACATGAGTGGTACCCAGAGTTCCCTGTATAACTCAGTCTGTGTCCTTGTACCTTTATATAGACACAGAACTCCTCAGTGACTTCTAATATCCTTATAATTTACAGTAGGGGATACATTATCCCTTATAATACATGAGGGTACCAGAGTTCCCTGTATAACTCAGTCTGTGTCCTTGTACCTTTATATAGACACAGAACTCCTCAGTGACTTCTAATATCCTTATAATTTACAGTAGGGGATACATTATCCTTATATACATGGGTGGTACCCAGAGTTCCCTGATAACCAGTCTGTGTCCTTGTACCTTTATATAGACACAGAACTCCTCAGGACTTCTAATATCCTTATAATTTACAGTAGGGGATACATTATCTTTAATACATGAGTGGTACCCAGAGTTCCCTGTATAACTCAGTCTGTGTCCTTGTACCTTTATATAGACACAGAACTCCTCAGTGACTTCTAATATCCTTATAATTTACAGTAGGGGATACATTACCTTATAATACATGAGTGGTACCCGAGTTTCCTGATAACTCAGTCTGTGTCCTTGTACCTTTATATAGACACAGAACTCCTCAGTGACTTCTAATATCCTTATAATTTACAGTAGGGGATACATTATCCTTATAACACATGAGTGGTACCCAGAGTTTCCCTGTATAACTCAGTCTGTGTCCTTGTACCTTATATAGCACAGAACTCCTCAGTGACTTCTAATATCCTTATAATTTACAGTAGGTGATACATTATCCTTATAATACATGAGTGGTACCCAGAGTTCCCTGTATAACTCAGTCTGTGTCCTTGTACCTTTTATAGCACAGAACTCCTCAGTGACTTCTATATCCCTATAATTTACAGTAGGGGATACATTATCCCTTATAATACATGAGTGGTACCCAGAGTTCCCTGTATAACTAGACTGTGTCCTTGTACCTTTATATAGACACGAACTCCTCAGTGACTTCTAAATCCTTATAATTAAAGTTAGGGGATATATTATCCCTTATAATACATGAGTGGTACCAGAGTTCCTGTATAACTCAGTCTGTGTCCCTGTACCTTTATATAGACACAGAACTCCTCAGTGACTCTCTAATATCTTATAATTTACGTAGGGGATACATTATCCCTTATAATACATGTGTGGTACCCAGAGTTCCCTGTATAACTCAGTCTGTGTCCTTGTACCTTTATATAGACACAGAACTCCTCAGTGACTTCTAATTCCTTATAATTTACAGTAGGGGATACATTATCCCTTATAATAATGAGTGGTACCCAGAGTTCCCTGTAAACTCAGTCTGTGTCCTGTACCTTATATAGACACAGAACTCCTCAGTGACTTTAATATTATAATTTACAGTGGGGATACATTACCCTTATAATCCATGAGTGGTACCCAGAGTTCCCTATATAACTCAGACTGTGTCCTTGTACCTTTATATAGACCACAGAACTCCTCAGTGACTTCTAATATCCTTATAATTTACAGTAGGGGACATTATCCTTATAATAAATGAGTGGTACCCAGAGTCCCTGTATAACTCAGTCTGTGTCCTTGTACCTTTATATAGACACAGAACTCCTCAGTGACTTCTAATATCCTTATAATTTACAGTAGGGGATACATTATCCCTTATAATACATGAGTGGTACCCAGAGTTCCCTGTTAACTCAGTCTGTGTCCTTTACCTTTATATAGACCACGAACTCCTCTGTGCTTCTAATATCCTTATAATTTACAGTAGGGGATACATATCCCTTAAATTACATGAGTGGTACCCAGAGTTCCTGTATAACTCAGTCTGTGTCCTTGTACCTTTATATAGACACAGAACTCCTCAGTGACTTCTAATATCCTTATAATTAAAGTAGGGGACATTCATTATAATGTTCCCTTCATCATGCATGTGTACCCAGAGTTCCCTGTATAACTCAGTCTGTGTCCTTGTACCTTTATATAGACACCGAAACCCTCACTGACTTCTAATATCCTTATAATTTACAGTAGGGGATACATTATCCCTTATAATACATGAGTGGTACCCAGAGTTCCCTGTATAACTCAGTCTGTGTCCTTGTACCTTTATATAGACACAGAACTCCTCAGTGACTTCTAATATCTATAATTACAGTAGGGGATACATTATCCTATAATGCATGATGGTACCCAAGAGTTCCCTGTATAACTCAGTGTGTCCTTGTACCTTATATGGACATAGAACTCCTCAGTGACTTCTAATATCCTAAATTTACAGTAGGTGATACATTATCCTTATAATACATGAGTGGTACCCAGAGTTTCCTGTTAAACTCAGCCAGTGTCATGTACATTATATGACACAGAACTCCTCAGTGACTTCTAATATCCTTATAATTTACAGTAGGGGATACATTATCCATATAATACATGAGTGGTACCCAGAGTTCCCTGTATAACTCAGTCTGTGTCCTTGTACCTTTATATAGACACGAAACCCTCACTGACTTCTAATACCTTATAATTTACAGTAGGGGATACATTTCCCTTATAATACATGAGTGGTACCCAGAGTCCCTGTATAACCCAGTCTGTGGCCTTGTACCTTTATATAGACACAGAACTCCTAGTGGCTTCTAATATCCTTATAATTTACAGTAGGAGATACATTATCCCTTATAATCCATGAGTGGTACCCAGAGTTCCTGTATAAATCAGCCTATGTCCTTGTACCTTTATATAGACACCAAAACTCCTCAGTGATTCTACATCCTATAATTGAAGGAGGGGATACATATTCCCTTATAATACATGAGTGATACCCAGAGTTCCCTGTATAACTCAGTCTGTGTCCTTGTACCTTTATATGACACAGAACTCCTCAGTGAATTCTAATATCCTTATAATTTACGTAGGGGATACATTATCCCTCATAAACACGAGTGGTACCCAGTGTTCCGTATAACTCAGTCTGTGTCCTTGTACCTTTATATAGACACAGAACTCCTCAGTGACGTCTAATATCCTTATAATTTACAGTAGGGGAACATTTTCCCTTATAATGCATGGATGGTACCCATATTCTGTATCCTTGTACCTTTATATAGACAAAGAACTGCTCAGTGACTTCTAATATCCTTATAATTTACAGTAGGGGGATACATTATCCTTATAATATATGAGTGGTACCCAGAGTTCCCTGTATAACTCAGTCTCTGTCCTTGTACCTTTTATGGAAACAGAACTCCTCAGTGACTTTAATATCCTTATAATTTACAGTAGGGGATACATTATTATCCCTATAATGCATGAGTGGTACCCAGAGTTCCCTGTATAACTCAGTCTGTGTCCTTGTACCTTTATATGGATACAGAACTCCTCAGTGACTTCTAATATCCTATAATTTACAGTAGGGGATACATTACCCTTATAATGATGGTGGTACCCAGAGTTCCCTGTATAACTCAGTCTGTGTCCTTGTACCTTTATATAGACACACGAAACCCTCACGACTTCTAATATCCTTATAATTTACAGTAGGGGATACATTATCCTTATAATCCATGAGTGGTACCCAGAGTCCCTGTATAAATCAGTCTGTGTCCTTGTACCTTTATATAGACACAAAACTCCTCAGTGACTTCTAATATCCTTATAATTACAGTAGGGGATACATTATCCCTTATAATACATGAGTGGTACCCAGAGTTCCCTGTAAACTCAGTCTGTGTCCTTGTACCTTTATATGACACAGAACTTCAGTGACTTCTAATATCCTTATATACACGTAGGGGATATTATCCCTTAAATGCATGAGTGGTACTTAGAGTTCCTGTATAACTCAGTCTGTGTCCTGTACCTTTATATGGACATAGAACTCTCAGTGATTCTAATATCCTTATAATTTACAGTAGGGAAAATTATCCTTATAATACATGAGTGGTACCCAGAGTTCCCGTATAACTCAGCCAGTGTCCTTGTACTTATATAGACAAACACCCTCCAGTGACTTCTAATATCCTTATAATTACAGTAGGGGATACATATCCATTATAATACATGAGTGGTACCCCGAGTTCCCTGTATAATTCAGTCTGTGTTCCTTGTACCTTATATAGACACGAAACCCTCACTGATTCTAATATCCTTATATTTACAGTAGGGGATACCTATCCCTTATAATCCAGAGTGTACCCAGAGTTCCCAGTGTAACTCAGTCTGTGTCCTGTACCTTTATATAGACACAGAACTCCTCAGTGGGTTCTAATATCCTTATAATTTACAGTAGGGGATACATTATCCTTATAATACATGAGTGGTACCCAGAGTTCCCGTATACTCAGTCTGTGTCCTTGTACCTTTAATAGACACCAAACTCCAGTGACTCTAACATCCTTATAATTGAAAGTAGGGGATACATATCCCTTATAATACATGAGTGTGTACCCAGAGTTCCCTGTATAACTCAGTCTGTGTCCTTGTACCTTTATATGACACAGAACTCCTCAGTGACTTCTAATATCCTTATAATTACAGTAGGGATACATTATCCCTTTAATGCATGATGGTACCAATTCTGTAACTTGTACTATATAGACAAAGACTGCTCAGTGACTTCTAATATCCTTATAATTTACAGTAGGGGGTACATTACCTCATATATAGAGTGGTACCCAGAGTTCCTGTATAACTCAGTCTGTGTCCTTGTACCTTTATATGGATACAGAACTCCTCAGTGACTTCAATATCCTTATAATTTACAGTAGGGGATACATTATCCTTATATACGAGTGATACCCAGAGTTCCCTGTATAAACTCAGTCTGTGTCCTTGTACCTTTATATAGACACCGAAAACCTCAGTGACTTTAATATCCTTATAATTACAGTAGGGGATACATTATCCCTTATAATACATGAGTGGTACCCAGAGGTTCCCTGTATAAACTCAGTCTGTGCTGTACTTTATATAGACACAGAAACTCCTCATGACTCTAATATCCTTATAATTTACAGTAGGGGATACATATCCCTTATAAGCATGAGTGGGTACCTTAGAGTTCCTGTATAACTCAGTCTGTGTCCTTGTACCTTTATAGGACATAGAACCTCAGTGACTTCTAATATCCTTATAATTTACAGTAGGGGATACATTATCCATTATAAATACAGGAGGTACCCAGAGTTCCCGTATAATTCAGTCGTTGTCCTTGTTACCTTTATATAGCACGAAACCCTCATGACTTCTAATATCCTTATAATTTACAGTAGGGGATACCTTATCCCTATAATCCATGAGTGGTACCCAGAGTTCCCCATGTGTAAACAGTCTGTGTCCTTGTACCTTATATAGACACAGAACTCCTCAGTGACTTCTAATATCCTTATAATTTACAGTAGGAGATACATTATCCCTTATAATACATGAGTGGTACCCAGAGTTCCCTGTATAAACTCAGTCTGTGGCCTTGTACCTTTATATAGACACCAAACTCCTTCAGTGACTTCTAAATCCTTATAATTGAAAGTAGGGGATACATTACCTTATAATACATGGAGTGATACCCAGAGTTCCCTGTATAACTCAGTCTGTGTCTTGTACCTTTATATGACACAGAAATCTCAGTGACTTCTAATATCCTTATAATTTACGTAGGGGATACATTATCCCTATAATGCATGGATGGTACCCATATGCTGTGATACTGGTTACCTTATATAGACAAAGAACTGCTCAGTGACTTCTAAATCCTTATAATTTACAGTAGGGGATACATTATCCCTCATAATATATGAGTGGGACCCAGAGTTCCCTGTTATAACTCAGTTTTGTGTCCTTGTACCTTTATATGGATACAGAAACTCCTCAGTGACTTCTAATATCCTTATAATTTACGTAGGGGATACATTATCCTTATATACAGAGTGTGATACCCAGAGTTCCTGTATAACTCAGTCTGTGTCCTTGTACCTTTTTATAGACACCGAAACCCTCACTGACTTCTAATATCCTTATAATTTACAGTAGGGGATACATTATCCCTTATAATCCATGAGTGGTACCCAGAGTGCCCTGTATAACTCAGTTCGGGTCCTTGTACCTTTAATAGACAACAGAACTCCTCAGTGGCTTCTAATACCTTATAATTTACAGTAGGGATACATTATCCTAAATACATGAGTGGTACCCAGAGTTCCCTGTATAACTCAGTCTGTGTCTTGTACCTTTATATAGACACAGAACTCCTCAGTGACTTCTAATATCCTTTATAATTTACAGTAGGGGTACATTATCCCTTATAATACATGAGTGGTACCCAGAGTTCCCTGTATAACTCAGTCTGTGTCTGTACCTTTATATAGACACAGAACTCCTCAGTGACTTCTAATATCCTTATAATTTACAGTAGGGGATACATTATCCTCTATAATACATGGAGGGGAACCCAGAGTTCCCTGTATAACTCAGTCTGTGTCCCTGTACCTTTATATAGACACAGAACTCCTCAGTGACTTCTAATATCCTTATAACTACAGTAGGGGAACATATCCCTTATAATACATGAGTGGTACCCAGAGTTCCTGTGTAACTCATCTGTTCCTGTACCTTTATATGGACACAGAACTCCTCAGTGACTTCTAATATCCTTTATAATACATGAGTGGTACCCAGAGTTCCTGTATAACTCAGCGTGCCTTGTACCCTTTATATAGACACAGAACTCCTCAGTGACTTCTAATATCTTATAAATTACAGTAGGGGATACATTATCCCTATAATACACGAGTGGTACCCAGATGTTCCTGTATAACTCAGTCTGTGTCCTGTACCTTTATATAGACACAGAAACTCTCAGTGACGTCTAATATCCTTATAATTTACAGTAGGGGATACATTTTCCCTTATAATGCATGGATGGTACCCATATTCCGTATCCTTGTACCTTTATATAGACAAAGAACTGCTCAGTGACTTCTAATATCCTTATAATTTACAGTAGGGGATACATTATCCCTTATAATATATGAGTGGTACCCAGAGTTCCCTGTATAACTCAGTCTCTGTCCTTGTACCTTTATATGATCAGAACTCCTCAGTGACTTCTAATACCTTATAATTTACAGTAGGGGATACATTACCCTTATAATGCATGAGTGGTACCCAGAGTTCCCGTATAACTCAGTCTGTGTCCTTGTACCTTTATATGGATACAGAATCCTCAGTGACTTCTAAATCCTTATAATTTACAGTAGGGGATACATTATCCTATAATGCATGAGTGGTACCCAGAGTTCCCTGTATAACTCAGTCTGTGTCCTTGTACTTTATATAGACACCGAAACCCTCATGACTTCTAATATCCTTATAATTTACAGTAGGGGATACATTATCCCTTATAATCATGAGTGGTACCCAGAGTTCCCTGTATAACTCAGTCTGTGTCCTTGTACCTTTATATAGACACAGAACTCTCAGTGACTTCTAATATCCTTATAATTACAGTAGGGGATACATTATCCCTTATAATACATGAGTGGTACCCAGAGTTCCTCTGTATAAACTCAGTCTGTGTCCTTGTACCTTATATAGACACAGAACTCCTCAGTGACTTCTAATATCCTTATAATTTACAGTAGGGGATACATTATCCCTTATAATGCATGAGTGGTACTTAGAGTTCCCTGTATAACTCAGTCTGTGTCCTTGTACCTTTATATGGACATAGAACTCCTCAGTGACTTCTAATATCCTTATAATTTACAGTAGGGGATACATTATCCTTATAATACATGAGTGGTACCCAGAGTTCCCTGTATAACTCAGCCAGTGTCCTTGTACATTTATATAGACACGCATCCTCAGTGACTTCTAATATCCTTATAATTACAGTAGGGGATACATATCCATTATAATACTGAGTGGTACCCAGAGTTCCCTGTATAATTCAGTCTGTGTCCTTGTACCTTTTATAGACACGAAAACCCTCACGACTTCTAATATCCTTTAATTTACAGTAGGGGATACTTATCCCTTATAATCCATGAGTGGTACCAGAGTTCCCAGTGTAACTCAGTCTGTGTCCTTGTACCTTTATATAGACACAGAACTCCTCAGTGGCTTCTAATATCCTATAATTTACAGTAGGAGAACATTATCCCTATAATACATGAGTGGTACCCAGAGTTCCCTGTATAATCAGTCTGTGTCCTTGTACCTTATATAACACCAAACTCCTCAGTGACTTATAAATCCTTATAATTAACAGTAGGGGATACATTATCCCTTATAATACATGAGTGTACCCAGAGTTCCCTGTATAACTCAGTCTGTGTCCTTGTACCTTTATATAGGACACAGAACTCCTCAGTGACTTCTAATATCCTTATAATTTACAGTAGGGGATACATTATCCCTTATAATGCATGGATGGTACCCATATTCTGTATACTTGTACCTTTATATAGACAAAGACTGCTCAGGGACTTCTAATATCCTTATAATTTACAGTAGGGGATACATTATCCCTCATAATATATGAGTGGTACCCAGAGTTCCTGTATAACTCAGTCTGTGTCCTGTACCTTATAGAACAGAACTCTCAGGACTTCTAATATCCTTATAATTTACAGTAGGGGATACATTATCTTATAATACGAGTGGTACCAGAGTTCCCTGTATAACTCAGTCGTGTCCTTGTACCTTATAATAGACAAGAAACCCTCATGACTTCTAATATCCTTTAAATTTACAGTAGGGGATACATATACCTTATAATAATGAGTGGTACCAGAGTTCCCTGTATAACTCAGTCTGTGTCCTTTACCTTATATAGACACAGAACTCCTCAGTGACTTCTAATATCCTTATAATTTACAGTAGGGGTACATATCCCTTATAATCATGAGTGGTACCAGAGTTCCCTGTATAACTCAGTCTGTCGTCCTTGTACCTTTTATAGACAAGAACCTCTCAGTGACTTCTAATATCCTATAATTTACAGTAGGGGATACATTATCCTTATAATACATGAGTGGTACCCAGAGTTCCTGTATAACTCAGCGTGTCCTTGTACTAGTATTAGACACAAACTCCTAAGTGACTTCTATATCCTTATAATTTACAGTAGGGGATACATTATCCCCATATAATACATGAGTGGTACCCAGAGTTCCCTGTAATCTCAGTCTGTGTCCTTTTACCTATATAGACACCGAAACTCCTCACTGACTTCTAATATCCTTATAATTACAGTAGGGGATACCTTATCCCTTATAATCCATGAGTGGTACCCAGAGTTCCCAGTGTAACTCAGTCTGTGTCCTTGTACCTTATATAGACACAGAACTCCTCAGTGACTTCTAATATCCTTATAATTTACAGTAGGGGATACATTATCCCTTATAATACTGAGTGGTACCCAGAGTTCCTGTAAACTCAGTCTGTGTCCTCTGTACCTTTAGATAGACACCAAACTCCTCAGTGACTTCTAAATCCTATTAATTAAGTAGGGGATACATTATCCCTATAATACATGAGTGGTACCCAGAGTTCCCTGTATAACTCAGTCTGTGTCCTTGTACCTTTATATAGACACAGAACTCTCAGTGACTTCTAATATCCTTTAATTTACAGTAGGGGATACATTATCCCTTATAATGCATGGTGGTACAAATATCCTGGATACTTGTACCTTTTATATAGACACAGAACTCCTCAGGACTTCTAAATCCTTATAATTTACATAGTAGTGATACAGTATCCCTTATAATCATGAGTGGTACCCAGAGTTCCCCGTATAACTCATCTGTGGTCCTTGTACCTTTATATAGACAAGAACATCCTCAGTGACTTCTATAATTCCTTATAATTTACAGTAGGGGATACATTATCCTTATAATATGAGTGGGAACCAGAGTTCCCTGTATAACTCAGTCTGTGTGTCCTGTACCTTTATATAGACACAGAATCCTCAGTGACTTCTAATATCCTTATATTTACAGTTAGGGGTACATTACTTATATATCATGAGTGGATACCCAGAGTGCCCTGTATAACCAGTTGTGTCCTTGTACCTTATATAGAACAGAACTCTCAGTGATCTATATATCCTTATAAATTTACAGTAGGGGATACAATATCCCTTATAATACATGAGTGGTACCAGAGTTCCCTGTATAACTCAGCGTGTCCTGTACCTTTATATATAGACACAGAACTCCTCAGTGACTTCTAATATCCTATAATTACAGTAGGGATACATTACCCTTATAATACATGAGTGGTACCCAGAGTTCCCTGTTATAACTCAGTCTGTGTCCTTGTACCTTTATATGGAACACAGAACTCCTCAGTGACTTCTAATATCCTTATATTTACAGTAGGGGATACATTATCCCTTATAATACATGAGTGGTACCCAGAGTTCCTGTATAAATCAGTCTGTGTCCTTGTACCTTTATATAGACACAGAACTCTCAGTGACTTCTAAATATCCTTTAATTACAGTTAGGGGATACATTATCCTTATAATACATGAGTGGTACCCAGAGTTCTGTATAACCAAGTCTGTGTCCTTGTACCTTTATATAGGACACAGAACTCCTCAGTGACTTCTAATATCCTATTAATTACAGTAGGGGATACATTATCCTCTATAATACATGAGTGGTACCAGAGTCCTCGTATAACAGTCTGTGTCCTTGGACCTTTATAGACACAGAACTCCTCAGTGATTCTAATATCCTTATAATTTACAGTAGGGGATACATTATCCCTTATAATACATGAGTGGTACCAGAGTTCCCTGTATAAAAACAGTGTGTCCTGTAATGTATTAGACACAGAATCCTCAGTGACTTCTAGAATCCTTATAATTTACAGTAGGGGATACATTATCCCTTATAATAATGAGTGGTACCCAGAGTTCACTGTATAACTCCGTCTGTGTCCTTGGTTACTATAGAACAGAACTCCTCCAGTGAATTCTAATATCCTTATAATTATCCGTAGGGGATACATTATCCTTATAATACAGTGAATGTAACCCAGAGTCCCTGTATAACTAGTCTGTGTCTTGTACTTTATATAGACACAGACTCCTCATGACTTCTAATCCTTATAATTACAGTAGGGGATACATATCCCTTTAATAATACATGAGTGGTACCCAGAGTTCCCTGTAAATCAGTCTGGTGTCTTGATACCTTTATATAGACACAGAAAACTCCTCAGTGACTTCTAATATCCTTATAATTTACAGTAGGGGATTACATTATCCTGTATAATACCATGAGGGGTACCCAGGTTCTCTGTATAACTCAGTCTGAGTCCTTGTACCTGATTTATATAGACACAGAAACTCCTCAGTTGACTTCTAGATACCTTATAAATTTACCGTAGGGGATACATTATGCCCTTATAATGCATGAGTGGTACCCAGAGTCCCGTATCATCGTCTGGGTCCTTTACCTTTACGATGGACACGGAACTCTTCAGGGACTTCGACATTATCCCTGATATAATTTACAGTAGGGGATACATTATCCCTGATATAATTTACAGTAGTATATACGTTATCCACTATATATGTCAGTAGGGGATACATTATCCCTGATATAATTTACAGTAGGGGATACATTATCCTGATATGAATTACAGTAGGGGATACATTATCCCTGATATAATTTACAGTTTAGTATATACGTTATCCATTATATAATTTACAGTAGGGGATACATTATCCCTGATATAATTTACAGTAGGGGATACATTATCCCTGATATAATTTACAGTAGGGGATACATTATCCCTGATATAATTACAGTAGGGGATACATTATCCCTGAATAATTTACAGTAGGGGATACATTATCCCTGAATAATTTACAGTAGTATATACGTTATCCATTATTAAAGTTACAGTTGGGTATACATTATACAATATATAAATGTAACCATTCCCTTCCATAACCGACATTGATGTTAATGTGAGAGGCGATTTGAGTATACAACAAAAGAATGTCACTTGTGCACAAGAGGCCTGAGTCAGAGTTGCACCCTGGGGCCCACACCCTCCAATGGGACATCCCCCTGACAGGCTCTTTGAGGAAATTAATTTAAACTGGGAGTGACCCCTGTAGGGGTGAGAGGGGAGGGGCCACATTCCCAAGGTAAGACAAGTGGAGATTTGGGATTGGGGACACAGGTGGAGCGTGTCAGACCTGACTGACAGGTACAGGGGACTGACTCCCTCTCCATATCCATCATGGGATTACTATAGACATGGAAAAGTTTCATTCCTCTGTGTAGAAATCCTGATGATCAGTGAGCCAAGCAAATGGCAGCTCCCTCCATAATCCATCATAGGATTACTATAGACTGGAAATGTTCATTCCTCTCTGTAGAAATCCTGATGATCAGTGAGCCAAGCAATATGGCAGCTCCCTCTCCATGTGGATAGTTCATAGTGATGTCCTGTCCATGGGATTGATATTCTCCATTCCTGTTGCAAGTTTTACCCATGATCCTCCATAGACCATGGGACTTAGCAGGGGAACTGGGTAATAAACTGATCCCAAGAGCTGACACTCTATATACCACTGGGATTCCACTATATAGATTTCTATTTCCTGTCTGTTTGACTACAACTCCCAGCATTCCCCACCAGCCTGGGTTAGGGCAGTGGTTGCCGTGGTAACCAGCAGTGATACAATGGAACAGATCTGAAGGTTCTATCCCGGTCCCTGGGTGGGAGGGGGTGACAGGGGGTGTGGCACCTCCCAGGCCCACCCACCTGTCCGACAGGTGGCAGAAGTCACACGGAAGGAGACAGACGATGTCGGAGGACGAGTGGGGGGGGCCCTGTGGGCGGATTTCGGGGCCACGCAACTGGACCGAGACTGGGCCGGAAGGGAACCAGAAGCTTGATCGGACCTGCAGTGAACACGGGGTGGCGCTCCAATGGTTCTGTTACCGGGAGAACCGACTCACCTGTCCCCAGTGTCTGTGTCACAACCACGGGACTGTCCCGGCGGAGGAGCAGAGCGACCCAGACCGGTTCCGGGTGAGAATGGGAGGGAGAGAAACTACAATCCCGGCATCCCAGTCCGACCTCGGTAGCTATCAGGGAAATACGATTGTGTTTCGCATATGTGTTTGTCCCTTAATCACCCAGGTTATGTATCATGACTTGCCATCTCTAACCCTGTACCCCCAACTCTCTATACCTAACTGCTCCCATCCGGTACTGAATAGACCCCTGAACCTCCACTCTTACCCGTACCCCCAAACTTCTTCTACCCACCAACCCTCTGTCCCTCCCTCCTTCGCATCCAACCAAAACTTGTCTACACGCGGAACCCTGTCCCTCCCCTCGTACCCCAAAACTTTTCTACCACCAACCTCTGTCCTCCCCTGTATCCCCAATTCATACCCCTAACCCTCTGTCCCTCCCATGTACTCCAACTTCTCTACCCCTAACCCTTGTCCCTCCCCCAATTATAGTACCCCTACACCGTTCCTCTGACCCCCTTACCCTACTATGTCCCTCCCCCTGTACCCCCAACTTCTCTACCCCACTAAACCCTCTGTCCCTCCCCTGTACCCCAACTTATCTACCCCTAACCCTCTGTCCCTCCCCCGTTGTACCCCAACTTATCTACCCAACCCTCTGTCCCCCTACCTCCTGTCCTCCCCGGTACTCCCAATTCTCTAACCCGACCTGTCCCTAACCCTCTGTCCCTCCCCCGTACCCCAATTCTTACCCACTCCGTACCCCCAACCCTTCGTCCCCCCGGTACCCCACAACTTTCTACTACCATCTTCCCTAACACTCGGTCCCTCCCCTCGCTACCCAAACTTATTTACATACCCTCTTTAACCCTAACCCTTGTCTACCCACCTATTCATCCCCCTTGCTAACCCCATCTAACCTAACATCTGTACCCCTACCTTGTCCCTCCCCCCGGTCACCCCCAACTGTCTATACACTAGCATACCTCTGTACCCTAAACCATACTGTCCCTTCCCCCGTACACCAACTCTATCTACCCACTAACACTTGTCCCCCCCGTACAACTTCTCCCACACTCTTACCCTATCGTATACTACTAAATTCCTAAACCTCTGGATACCCTAACGCCTGTACCTTCCCCCTGTACCCCCAACTTCTCTACCCACTAACCCTCGTACCCCCTAACCCTCTGTACCTCCCCCTGTACCCCCAACCTCTCTACCCACTAACCCTCTGTACCCCCTAACCCTCTGTACCCTCCCCCTGTACCCCCAACCTATTACCAAACTAACCCGTATGAACCCCACCCTCTGTCCTTCCCCTTTCCCCCCAAATTCTCTCACACACTAATCCCGTCCCTTCCCCTGTACCCCCAAAACATCTGTACCCACTAACACCCTGTACCACTAATCCTCTGTACCCACTAACCCCTGTCCCCCCCGGTGTACCCCCTAACCCTCTGTCCCCCAAAAACTTCTGTACCCAATAACCCACTAACCCTCTATACCCCTTACCTCTGCCACACCCTCTGTACCCATAGGACACCCTAACTCTACCTGCTTGTGTAATAGGATGGGGGTTCCATGTACCATGTGGTCCCATTCAACTGTATATAAACATTAGGGGGGGTTTGTGGCCCCCAGGTAGTAATAAAATAGTTATTGTGTAATTAAGTTATATTGTTCCCCCTATTCCCCGGACAGTCTATTCCCAAGATAGAACATTGTTGTATGAGAACTATAACCATCAAACGTTTGCTGTTTATCTGTTACATCTGAAGTTACATCTAAAAACATTAGGTGGTACATTACCATGTTGTAGTTCAACTACACCCATATGGTAGTTATTATTTGACTCTGGTTTCTCTGGGTCCTTTAATGTCTCGCTAAGCATCATGGGGACCGGTTGGGGTTTTTATAAGAACCACTGGTATTAATTTCAATAACTTTATTAATACCCTTTCACCATTATATTTCATGGTCATCAATTTTCAACCTCTTGCATACAGGGAATTCTGGGAGTCGTAGTCACTGACGGTATGTTTCGTAATGGAAATTCTTTGCTCAATGGTTCATCCTGCTATGGGTTTGAGGAAGATCACAGGGTTGTGACCATCTATCACTGTGAGTGCACATTCATATACAGATTGGAATCTGGATCATTCCCATTGGGCCCCATTCCCAAGGTGCCTGCCAAACATGGCGGCTCAGTGCCCCTGGCAGGACGTAGGGTGACATCGCCTTGAAAGACGAAGACATTGAGATAATAAAAGCTCCAAACATTCAGTTTTTCAGATAAGCCCAAAGGAAGTGAAGATGGGGGGGGGGTAGTTTGTGTTGCACAATCCGGTAACAATGGAGCATTCTGTGCAGGCCAGACAATGACAATGGCTCCTTTATAACCAAAAACCCCAAGGAGAAGCACAGGAGCTTGGTTACTGGAACCATGATATTATATGACGGGATCGGCCATTTATTGGGACCCCCCATGTTATAAAAGGAACATTCCATCCATGGTAAACTCTATCACCCCTACTAGACTCATTCCATGGAACCACTGGTCTGGAACCAGTCACCATCAGGCTTCATATCAGGTACAGACGGTGAATAAGACCATGGGTTTTAATAACCAGCAACTTCCCAGGTGGGAATTTCACCCCATCACCACATAATGTGTGAGTTGGATCTGGGGGATACGGCATTTACAATGCCTATTATCATTATATTAGTATGGTAGGACCTTGAGTGTCGGTCGAGATTTGAGATTCATTGTGCCAAGTTGAGGGAAGATGGAGGAAATTACTAATGAAACCTTTTTTTGTCATAGAACAAGATTGTAGATCGGTGTGAGAAACTGCAGCTCAAGACCGCGGCGAGGGATTAGATGAGAGGTATTCTTTGGACACCCTGACAGCAAAGACCCTCGGGGGTGCGGTATGAATAATCAAGGCATTCTGGGGGTATGCGGATAGTGCGACCTTAAAGGAGAAGTCTTTCCCATTGCATAGGCTAGAAATGGCCGATTAAAACAATGTATTTATGGAATTCCTTTATGGAAACCCCGCCCCTCCCCTAGATCAGTGATTTCGCTCACGCTCAGTCCGGGAGAGAGATTCTCCAGTCAGACACATTGTATCTTTCTATGCTAAAGGGAAATTAATAACGAGGGAATAACGCTGGAAGATTAATAGATATTTGATTGGTTAGGAACATTGACACCTCTTTTAATTGGCTGCCGGATGATCTTCCTGTTTATATCATTATAATCATCTTAGTAGCTAAATCCCATTTCCTATTATCGTAAAGAGCATCTGGGCCGGGCAGCCAGGAGAGTGATTATCCAGAGGTTAAACCTGATCCGGACCATGTGCGATAACGAGGAACAGAGATGATGGAAGAGGTCCACGAAGAGGAAGAGAGATCACAGCAGGGAATCCTCACCCAGCGGGTACACTGGACCGACTCCGCTCGAAACTCTCCGGGATCAGAACATACCTGGTGGACGTGCTGACCAGGCTGGATGACCTCAGTCTCATTGTGAGTGGGGAAGTTATAATATAATAGACAATGCGGAGGAGGGTCAGAGGGACCTGGGGGATAATTGGACAAAGTCTCCCACTCAATTTCATAATATTTCAGTTTTTCTTTCTTACAGAGTTCTGAATATGAGATCGAGGAAAGAGGAAAGTGAGTTTGCTGCAGTATGATACTCGTTCCGATATTAAACGACTATAATTCATGGTCTAAATGCACGTTACGAGTTGTACCCTCTGTGTGTGCATCTTGTTTTCATAGTTTCTTCCTAGAGAACCAAGGGTCTATTTGTAAACACGTCATCGATAATTTACGGACCGCGCCCCCTTGTAAATAGACGTTAATTACGAGATTGGGGAGATCGGATATCTGGGTAGTAAACGACTGTAATGGCGTTGATGGAGATCATAAATCTTAACGATCGTCAGCGGTAAATTTACAATACTATAACAAACCGGAAAATTACGGGCTAAACCAATTGGAAATTAAAACGATCGGTTTTTAACGATTGTTAGGCCGAGGCTCAAAAATCAATAGTTACAAATAGGGCCCAAGTCCCATTGTAACCATCTTGTTGCCCCACAACCCCAGTGAAGCCACTTGTTGCCCTTCATCCCTAGTGAAAGCCATCTTGGTGCCCTCCATCCCTAGTGAAGCCATCTTGGTGCCCTCCATCCCTAGTGAAGCCCATTTTGTTACCCTCATCCTAGTGAAATCCCATCTTGTTACCCCCATCCCTAGTGTAAGCCATCTGTTAACCAGTCATCCCTAGGTAAGCCATCTTGTTTTCCTCCATCCCTAGTGAAGCCATCTTGTTGCCCTCTCCATCCTAGTGAAGCCATCTTGTACCAGCCATCACTAGTGAAGCCATCTTGTTACCCTCCATCCCTAGTGAAGAGCCATCTTGTTACCCTCCATCCCTAGTGAAAGCCATCTTGTACCTCCATCCCTAGTGAAGCCATCTTGTTACCCTCCATCCCTAGTGAAAGCCATCTTGGTACCCTCCATCCCTAGTGAAGCCATCTTGTTCCCTCCATCCCTAGTGAAAGCCATCTTGTTTACCCTCCATCCCTAGTGAAGCCATCTTGTTTTCCTCCATCCATAAGTGAAGCCCATCTGGTGCCCTCCACCCTAGTGAAGACGTCTTGTTTCCCTCCATCATAGTGAAGCCAGTCTGTTACCCTCCATCCTAGTGAAGAATCTGTTTTCCTCCATCCCTAGTGAAGCCATCTTGTTCACCTCCATCCCTAGTGTGAAGCCAATATTGTTGCCCTCCCATCCCTACGTGAAGATGTCCTTGTTTCCTCACACTAGGAAGCCATCTTGTTTTACCCTCCATCCTAGTGAAGCCATCTTGTTTCCTCCTTGCCTAGTGAAGCAATCGTGTTACCCTCCATCTCCTAGTGAAGCCATCTGTTTTCCTCCATCCATAGTGAAGGCCATCTTGTTACCATCATCCCTAGTGAGCCATCTTGTTGCCCTCAATCCTGTGAAGCCATCTTGGTGCCCTCCATCCCAGTGAAGACGTCTTGTTTTCCTCCATCACTAGTGAAGCCGTTCTTGTTGCCCTCCATCCTAGTGAAGCCATTAGTATTCCTCAATCCCTAGTGTGAAGCATATGTTACCCTCCATCCCTTAGTGAAGCCATCGTGTTACCCTCCATCCCTAGTGAAGCCATTCTTTGTGCCCTGCATCCCTAGTGAAGCCATTTGTTGCCCTCCATCCCTAGTGAGCCATCTTGTTTTAACCTCCATCCCTTCGTGAAGCTTGAATCTTGTTGCCCTCCATCCCTAGGTGAAGCATCTTGTTACCCTCCTCCCTAGTGAAGCCATAGTTTTATACTCATCCCTAGGAAGACAGCTGTTGCCTTCCATCCCTAGTGATAGCAATCTTGTTTTACCATCCCTATGTGAAGCCATCTTGGACCCTCCATCCCTAGTGAAGCCATCTTGGTGCCATCCATCCCTAGTGAAGCATCTTGTTTGCCCTCATCCCTAGTGAAGCCACTTGGTACCATACATCCCTAGTGAAGCCATCCGTGTTTCCTCAATTCACTAGTGAAGCCACTGTTTGCCCTCTATCCCTATGTGGGATAGGGCCCATCTGTGCCCTACCGCCCTAGTGAAGCCACTTGTTGCCGCCATCCCTTAGTGAAGACGTCTTGTTTTCCTCCATGCACTAGTGAAGCGTCTGGTTGCCCTCCATCCCCTAGGAAGCCGTCTTATAACTCCATTCCCTAGTGAAGCCATATTGTACCCTCCACCCTAGTGAAAGCCATCTTGTTACCCTCCATCCCTAGTGGAAGCCATCTGTTACCCTACATCCATAGTGAAGCCTCTTGTTGCCCCTCCATCCCTAGTGAAGCATCTTGTTTTACCCGCCATCCCTAGTGAAGCCATCTTGTTGGCCCTCCATCCTAGTGAAGCCATCTTGTTACCCTCCATCCCTAGTGAAGCCATCTTGTGCCCTACATCCTAGTGAAGCCATCTTTGTGCCCGCCATCCCTAGTGATGCCATTTGGTTGCCCCTCATCCCTAGTGAAGCCATTCTGTTGCCCTCCATACCTAGTGAAGGACATTCTTGTTTTCCTCCATTCCCTAGTGAAGTGAAGCCGTCTTGTGCCTTCCATCCCGTAGGTGAAGCCGTCTTAGTACCCTCCATCCCTAGTGAAGCCATCTTGTACCCTCCATCCCTAGTGAGTGACGTCATCTTGTTACCTCATCCCTAGTGAAGCCAGCTTGTTGCCCTCAATCCCTGTGAAGCCATCTTGTGCCCTCCAATCCTATAGGGAAGCCATCTTGTCCCTCCATCCCTAGTGAAGCCAATTCTTGTTTCCTCCATCCCTAGATGAAGCCAATCTTGTGCCTCCATCCCTAAGTGAAGCCATCTGTTGCCCTCCATCCCTAGTGAAAAGCATCTTGTTACCTCCATCACCCCCTAGTGAAGAATCTTGTTGAATTCCTCCCTAGTGAAAGCCCATATCTTATTACCCTCCATCCCTAGTGAAGCCATCTGTTTTAATCCCATCCCTAGAGAAGCCATCTTGTTGCACTTCCATCCCTAGTGAACGCAATCTGATTACCCTCCATCCCTAGTGAAGCCATCTGTTACCCTCCATCCACTAGTGAAGCCCATCTTGTTTTCCTCCATCCCCTATTGTGAAGCCATCTTGTGTTCCTCACCATAGAGAAGTCATGTTGTAGCCCCTCCCTAGGGAAGCCATTCTTGTAACCTCCATCCCTAGTGAAAGCCATCTGTTGTCTCCCCCATCCCTAGGGAGCCATCGTGTTTTCCTCATCCCTAGAGAAGATCTGTTTTCCTTCATCCTTAGAGAAGCCATGTGTAGCCACCATCCCTAGGGAAGCCATGTTTGGAGCCCTCCATCCCTGGAAGCCATCTTGTTACCTCCATCCCTAGTGAAGCCATCTGTTACCTCCATCCCTAGTGAACCATCTTGTTTTCCTCCATCCTAGTGGGAGCCATCTTGTTTTTCCTTCAGTCCTAGGGAGCATGTTGTAGCCCCTCCATCCTAGGGGAATCCATCTGTTACCCTCCATCCCTAGGGAAAGCCAATCTTGTTACCCTCCATCCCTAGAGAAAAAAAAGCCATAGCTTGTTGCCTTCAATCCCTAGAGAAGCCATGTTGTAGCCCTCCCACCCTAGGGAAGCCAGGTTGGAGCCCCTACATCACTCACAGGGAAGCCATATTGTACCACCTCCATCCTAGGGACGCCATCTTGTTACCCTTCCATTTCCCTAGTGAAGTCATCTTGTTTCCTCCATCCCTAGGGGAGCCATTTTGTTTTCCTTCATTCCTAGGGAAGCCCATGTTGTAGGCCTCCATCCCTAGGAAGCCATAGTTGTTACCCTCCATCCCTAGGGAAAGCCCTTGTTCCCCTCCATCCCTAGGGAAGCCATCTGGTTTTCCTCCATCCTAGTGGAGCCATTTGTTTCCTTCATCCCTAGGGAAGCCATGTTATTAGCCCTCCCGCCATAGGGAAGCAATCTTGTACCCTCCATTCCCTAGGAAGCCATTGTTACCCTCCATCCCTAGTGAAGCCATTCTTTTTGTCCCTCCATCCCTAGTGGCGCCATCTTGTTTTCTTCATTCCCAGAGAAGCCATGTGTAGCCTCCATCCCTAGGGAAGACATCTTCGTTACCTCATCCCTAGGAAGCCATTCTTGTTTTATCCATCCCTAGTGGAGCCATCTTGTGTCCTCCTCCCTAGAGAAGCCATCTGTTTTCCTCATCCTAGAGAAGCCATGTTGTAGCCCTCCATGCACTAGGGAAGCCCATGTGTAGCCTCCATCCCTAGGGACGCCATCTTGTTACCTCCATCCCTAGTGAAGCCCATTTTACCTCCCATCCCTAGTGAAGCCATCTGTTCCTCCATCCCTAAGTGGAGCCATCTTGTTTCCTTCATCCCTAGGAAGCCATGTTGTAGCCCTCCATCCCTAGGGAATCCATATTGTTACCATCCATCCCTAGGGAAGCCATCTTGTTACCCGTCCATCCCTAGAGAAGCCATCTTGTTTCCTTCATCTAGAGAAGGCCAGTTGTAGGCCCTCCATCCCTAGGGAAGACCATGTTGTAGCCCTCATCCCTAGGGAAGCCCATCTTGTTACCCTCATCCCTAGGGAAGCCATTTGTTACCCTCCACCCTAGTGAAGCCATATGGTTTCCTCCATCCCTAGTGGAGCCATCTTGTTTTCCTTATCCTAGGGAAGCCCATTGTTGTAGCCCCCATCAATAGGGAGCCATCTTGGTCCGCCATCCCTCGGGAAAAGCCATCTTGTGGTTACTCCATCCCTAGTGAAGCCATCTTGTTTTCCATCCATCCCTAGTGGAGCCATCTTGTTTTCCTTCATCCCTAGGGAAGCCATGGTTGTAGCCACTCCCATCCCTAGGGAAGCCCATCTTGTTACCCTCAATCCCTAGGGAAGCCATCTTGTTACCCTCCATCCTAGTGAAGCCATCGTGGTTTTCCTCCTCCGAGTGGAGCCCTATTGTTTTCCTTCATCCCTAGAGAAGGCAATGTTTGTAGCCCTCCATCCCTAGGAAGCCATCTGTACACTCCATCCCTAGGTGAAGCCATCTTGTTTGTCACTCCATCCCTAGTGGAGCCATCTTGTTTTCCTTCATCCCTAGAGAAAACCATGTGGTAGCCCTCCATCCCCTAGGGAAGCATCTTTTTACCCTCCATTCACTAGGGAAGCCATCTTGTTACCATCCAATCCCTAAGTGAAGAAATCTTGTTGTCCTCCATCCCTCGTGGAGCCATCTTGTTTCCTTCATCCCTAGAGAAGCCATCTTGTTTCCTTCATCCCTAGAGAAGCCATGTTGGTAGACTCCATCCTAGGGAGCCATCGTGTTACCCTCCAAGCCAGTGAAGCCATCGTGTTTTCCTCAATCCCTAAGTGGAGCAATCTTGTTTTCATTCATCCCTAGAGAAAACCATGTGTAGCCTCCATCCATAGGGAAGCCATTTGTTACCCTCCCATCATAGGGAAGACATTTGTACCCTCCATCCATAGTGAAGCCATCTTGTTGTTCCTCCATCCATAGTGGGGCCATTTGTTTTCCTTCATCCTAGAGAAAGCCCATCTTGTTTCTCATCCCTAGAGCAGCCAGGTTGTAAAGCCCCCCCATTTTACTAACTCTCTGGTTTTATATTTTTTCCCTTTAGGGACTGAAGAGGAGGGAAGGAATTTTAGAGCCGCAAGATTTCAGAAAAGTTCAACTTTACACAATTGCGTTTCCAGATCCAATGCACTACACAGACTGGGGGCTTCCGGTGCTGTTTGTTGCAGTGGCAGGTGAGTACCTAGTGACCTAACAACCCTGCGGAAGGAAGGTATTTGGTTTATAGAGGGCAATTAGCCCCTTCTGTGCCTACCTATGCCAGTTAACTAATACGTGCTGGATTCCATGGTGGACAAAGAGGGGTTTACCAATAGCAGAAGTTTCCTGGGTCCCCTTTTAGGGACGGGGGCAAAAACGACGTAACCCTACATGTAGAGTAGGATGGAAACTAGTGGCCCTCTAAAAACTACAAGCTCCCAGCATCCTGGCTGCATGGCAATGGCCATCATAGAATGTTCTGAGTGATCTATTGTTTAATATTATCGAGAATATTACATAATGAATTGTCTTAGCTCCAGTCTGGAGGACATTCGCATTTGATTCCAAGACCATCAGCCCCTCGTGGTCCTGTCAGACTTTCGCCACCCCTCACATGACTCTGACCTTTCCCGATCACAGCAAAAACCAACCCCCACACAAAAACCTATCAGGATGGCCCCGAGGGTTTAACCATTGGCCCAACTGCTTGGCCGCAAAGTCAGTTCATGGGGACAATCCACACTTGGAAAAGTCAACGTAGAGAAGAAAAAAAGCGCCGCTATAAACTTGGGAGTGGCCTACGAATCGATAGGCCGCAAAGGCTCCGGGACACACTCTTATAGACTGGGATTTGTTAACACGGAACTTGGGTCTTTCCCGTTATGAAAAGAGTTCGCTTCTCCATAATTCCGAGCACCACCCCCATCGAACTGCTGCGAAGCACCCTAAGCATATCGCGGTTGTACTGCGATCTCGAAGGAGTGGCGAAATGATCTTTTTTGAGGCCAGCTTGTGCATCGTCCTTTACACCTTACCGGACGCCATTCGCAATCCGGTGTTCCGGTGTTCGCTGTGGCAGGACGAGAGCATCAGCCTCATGAAAATAAAGACGCACCAAAGGATTGTTACCGTTATTTATTTAGCAGAAACTGGAACTTGTTAATGGCAGATTAAAGATCTCCGCGCTAATTTGGCGCCCACGTGGAAAGGGAATTTGTATTGTTGTTAGTCTTTAAAAGATAAGGAAATAAGAATAGTACATTATAGACAAAATAGAGCTTGGAACAGTCAATTATCAGAGCACAATCAGCTGTTCCCGGTTATTAGACCAACGTGATTATCTACTTGCAGATTAATAGCCCGCCGCGAACGCAGGAGAGGCGGAAAAGATAGTACGTAATACAGGGGATGAAGGATAGTCTCTTCTCTAGAACTTTATTAACTGTGACATTGTAAACACTGAGTCGATGATTATGATTTTTAGAAACATTGCATCCAGTTGGGACGGGTAATTCAAAATCGTTTATCGGTATTGACCAAGCGTTCCTTATCGTAAGCGAAAGACTATATAGATTGGAATTTTTTTGGTGGCCATAAAAAATACCGATTACTTGATGGTGTTTTATAACCGCCGGTTTTTGAAAGTATGATCGTTACCGGTAATCGCCACGATCGAGCCTTTATAAAACACCGTCTGTACGTATCTGGAGGGTATTTAATCGGGCAGAAGGACTCCACAGGGATATTAGTTAATTTCACTGCTGGGTCCAATCATAAGCCCATTTACTCGTCAATGAAAAGTGAGAAAGCCTGAAAAGGACAAGTTCATCCCCATACAAAAACTTTTAACCCATAATAACCCCCAACCCCAGTTTCGCAGCATCAGCATTAGTGTGTACGAACATTCCTTCTCTGTATATTTATATACATATGGGTGGGAGCTGCCATATTGTTTCCCTTAGACAGTACGTATGAGGTATAGCTTTTGTATGTACAGAACATTCCTTCTCTGTAATATTTATACATATGGGTGGAGCTGCCATATTGTTTCCCTTAGACGTACAGTATGAGGTATAGCTTATTGTGTGTACAGACATATCCTTCTCTGTATATTTATACATATGGGTGGGAGCTGCCCATATTGTTTCCCTTAGACAGTACATTATGAGGGTACAGCTTATTGTGTGTACAGAACATTCCTTCTCTGTATATTTATATACATATGGGTAGGGAGCTGCCATATGTTTCCCTTAGACAGTACAAGTAAGGGTATACTTATTGTGTGTACACCATTCCTTCTCTGTATATTTATTTTATACATATGGGTGGGAGCTGCCATAGTGTTTCCCTTAGACAGTACAGTACGAGGGTATAGCTTATTGTTGTTACAAACATTCCTTCTCTGTATTTTATATTTATACATATGGGTGGGAGCTGCCATATGGTTTCCCTTAGACAGTACCGTATGAGGGTATAGCTTATGTGGTACCGAACATTGCCTTCTCTGTATATTATATTTATACATATGGTGGGAGCTGCCATAGTGTTTCCTCCTAGACATACAGTATTGGGGATGTCTTTGTGTGTTCAGAACATTCCTTCTCTGTATATTTATATTTAATACATATGGTGGGAGCTGCCACTAGTGTTTCCTTAGACAGTACAGTACGAGGGTATATCTTATTGTATGTACAGAACATCCGTCTCTGTATATTTATATTTATACATGGGTGGGAGCTGCCATAGTTTTTCCCTTAGACAGGTACAGTATGAGGGTATACTTATGTGTGTACAGAACATTCCTTCTCTGTATATTTTATTTATCATATGGGGGGAGCTGCCATAGTGCTTTCCCTTAGACGACACGTATGAGGGTATGCTTATTGTGTATGTACAGAACATTCCCTTCTCTGTATATTTATATTACACATATGGGTGTGGAGCTGCCATATTTTACAGTGTATGTTTCTTTCTCTAATAACTTTTTATACATATAGTTGAAAGCTCACTCAACTGTTGTCACTGATACAGTAAAATAGAAGGGGGTTCTGGGTAAAAGAAAGGAGGGGACGCTGGGTCACATAACGCAGGGGATGCTGGGTAAAAGTAAGCAGGGGGATGCTGGGTAGAATAAGGAGAGGATGCTGGGTAAAAAAAAGCAGGGGACACTGGGTAAAAAAAAGGAGAGGACGCTGGGTAAAAGAAAGGAGGATGCTGGGTAAAAGACAGCAGGGGACACTGGGTAAAAAGAAGATAGGAGACAGAAGAGATGCTGGGTAAAAAAGGAAGGATGCTGGGTAAAAGAAAGCAGAAAGCATGCTGGGTAAAAAAGGAGAGGATGCTGGGTAAAAAAGAATGCTGGGTAAAAGAAAGAGAGGATGCTGGTAAAGAAGCAGGGGAACTGTAAAAAGAAAGACAGAGGATAGCGGGTAAAAAGGAGAGGATCTGGGTAAAAAAAAGGATGCGTAAAAGAAAGGAGAGGATGCTGGTAAAAAGCAGGGGACTCTGGTAAAAGAAGGAGAGGTGCTGGTAACCAGAACGGAGAGGCGCTGGGTAAAACAAACAGCATAAGGATGCTGGGTAAAAAGCAAGCGGGGAGCTGGGTAAATAAAGAAGGGAGAGAATGCTGTAAAGAAGGGAGAGACTGGGGTAAAACAAGCAGGGGACGCTGGGTAAAAGAAAAGCAGGGGACGCTGGGTAAAAGAAGGGAGAGGATGCTGGGTAAAAGCATGCAAGGGATGCTGGGTAAAAGCAAGCAGGGGACGCTGGGTAAAAGAAGTTAGGGGACACTGGGTAACAGAAAGGTTCTGGGTAAAAGAAGGAGGGGATGCTGGGTAAAATAATAGGGGATGCTGGGTAAAAGAAAGCAGGGGACGCTGATTAGAAGTAGAGGATGCTGGTGTAAAAAAAAGGATAGGATGCTTGGTAAAATAAAGGAGAGGATGCTGGGTAAAGCAAGCAGGGGGATGCTGGGTAAAAAGGAAGGATGCTGGTAAAAGAAAGTAGAGGATGCTGGGTAAAGAAGGGAGAGGATGCTGGGTAAACGAAACAGAGGAATGCCTGGTAAAAAAAAGGAGAGGATGCTGGGTAAAAGGCAAGCGATGCTGGGTAAAAAAATGAAGGGATGCTGGTTAAAAGCAAAAAGCAGGGATGCTTGGTAAAGAAAGGAAGGATGCTGGGTAACAGAAGCAGAGGTGCTGGGTAAAAAAAAGGAGAGGATGCTGTGGTAAAAAGCAAGCAGTGGGATGCTTGGTAAAAGAAAGGAGAGGATGCTGGGTAAAAAAGAGAGGATGCCTGTGGTAAAAAGCAAGCAGGGGATGCTGGGTAAAAGAAAGGAGAGCATGCTGGTAAAAGAAAGCAGAGGATCTGGGTAAAAAAGAGATGATGCTGGGTAAAAGCAAGCAGGGGACCTGTTAAAAGAAAGGAAGGATGCTGGGGTAAAAGCAAGCAGAGGGATGCTTGGTAAAGAAAGGAAGGATGCTGGGAAAAGCAAGCAGGTACGCTGGGTAAAGAAAGGGCAGACTGCCACGTGCAGCGCCGTATTTGGATGTGCCTGGGACTTGGAGCTTGACTACCCTACGTTTCTCCTAGGGACCTTGGAATCTTGTTTGGAGGTTCTAGCAGGGGAGCAGCTACTCGTTTACCCGGACCGAAGATCGGTGCTTGTCTACCGGGAGAGCCATCCTCTTCTACCGAAGCGCGCAGCTTCGGAGGACTTACATGGAGCGGTGAGGGGGAAGGGGAACACCCGCCTAGCCAACCAGATCAGCCGAATCAACCCTAGCGATCATGGGGTGACAGATTGTCGCACCAGATCGCCCTCACATCCTAGCTCCATGCTGTCACATCTCTATTTATACCCCCACAGGACCCTGGGAGACCCCATTAGGGAGACAATGTTTAACCCTTTCATCGCCAATAGAACCTTTTCCATCACAGGAATATTCCATCCTACGCTCTGTCACTGGGATATTTCCCGGAATAATTCCCCTTTATTCTAGGATAAATAAACATAATGCTGCAATTATGGGGGAATTAGCTATGCAAACGCTCTGTATCCCATTGGCCCTGGTAGCCACTCCCCACCCCCTTCTCTAATTACCAGCCCGCCCCTCTCATGGGATTGGTCCAGTGGGTGTGGTTTTGTGTAGCTCACAGACTGACAGTGCCTGGTTTCTCTCCATGTGATCGGTGAACAACCCCCGACTGAACGCACACATGGATGATCTCGTCCCGAAACGCGTGTAGCGTTCGGCCGTCGGGGGTTGACATGCTATAATCCTATTTCTGTCCAAACACTATATAGACCGTATTATATGTATCCTGTATATACCATACACTATATAGACCGTATTATATGTATCCTGTATATACCATCCACTATATTAGCCGTATTATATATATCCTGTATATATCCATACACTATATAGACCGTATTATATATATCCTTATATACCAGATAGGCACCTATATATACCTATTTATATATATCCTGTATATACCATACACTATATAGACCGTATTATATGTATCCTGTATATATCCATACACTATTAGACTATCATATTATATGTATCCTGTATATACCATACACTATCTAGACCGTATTATATATATCCTGTATATACCATACACTATATAGACCATATTATATGTATCCTGTATATACCATACACTATATAGACCGTATTATATATATCCTGTATATATACACACACTATATAGACCGTATTATATCCTATATAGCCCGTATTATAAATCCTGATACACTATATAGACCTATTATATCTGTATCATGCTATATACCTATTATATGACCGATTCATCTTATAGACGCTATTATATATATCCTGTATATACCATACACTATAAGACCATATTATATGTATCTGTTTACCAAATTAAGCCTTTTTATTTAGCCTGTCACATACATTATGGCCATAATATACTTACTACTTATAGACCGTATTATATATATCGCTTTATATATACACACTATATAGACCGTATTATTATATCCTGTATATACCATACATATATAGACCGTTTTATTATCCTGAATATACCATAACCTTATAGACCCGATTAATATATCCTCCGTATATACCATCCTATATAGACCTTATTAAATATGTATCCTCGTATATACCATACACACTATATAGACCATATTAATATATATCCCTGTATAGCTCCCTTTACCATTATGTACCTATATCCATCTATATAGACCGTATTATATATCCTTATATATACCCAACACTATATGAAAGAACCGTATAGTATATCTGTATATACATACATTATATTAGAACCATACTATATGATTCCGTATATACCATCAGATGACGTTCATATATAGTCTGTATTCAGTACACTACTAGTAGGACTCCTTATTGTATGTTAACCTGAATATTTATACATATGATAGACCGTTTTTATACTATCGCGGTGTATCCATACCTTAAGACCGTGGAGTTCCTGTGATATGATTCCATTACACTATATAGGTACTTGCTCTACTCCCTGTATATACCATACTATATGAAACCGTATTATTTCATCTACAGTTTTAGTAATACTATATTTGATCTTATTATTACGAAAACTATTCGACTTGATATTTACTTTGGTGGCAATCCTGTAGTCTATTCCATATAGTTTGTCTTACTCCACTCATTAGAAGCTACTTCATTATATTCATAAAAATATATTAATCTTCTGACCCATTATTTTTGTCACATTGCAAAGCGAGGGACTAGAAGGACTTAACTTACAATAACAGACCCCGTTGGTAGTACTGGGGTTAAGGTAAAGCCTTGGCGAACTGTGGGTTTGGGGGTTAATATGGTATGTTAAAAGGTTTTGTATTATGGGGACTGAAACTTGTCCTTAAGAAGCTTTTTCTCACTTTTCATTGGACGGTAACATGGGGCTTTATGATTGGACCAGCAGTGAGAATTAACTAATAGCGCTGTGAGTCCTGCTCCAGATTAAATACCCCCAATACGTAAGACGGTGTTTATAAAGGCTCGATATTGCTCGATTAACGGTAACGATACTTTAACGCGGTTATAAAAACACCATCAGTATCTGTATTTTTTTCACCCGCAGTGTTAATGGCAAAAATTTCCAATCTTTTGATACCGCGTCAATACCGACCAACGTCAGTCTTTCCTCTTACTAGTAATTTCCCCACCACGATAAAGGAACGCTATGGGTCAATACCGATAACGATTTTGAATTACCGTCCCAACTGGTATATCAATGTATTAAAAATTCATAATGAAGCACTCAATTTTTACATGTCACAGTTTATAAGTTCTAGAGGAAGAAGAATATTCCCTGTATTACGAATATCTTTTTCGCCTAAAATCTGCAGTAGATATCACTTGGTTATAACTTGGAACACTGATTGGTTTGCCTCTGATATTGACTTGTTCTCAAAGCGTCCATTGTTGTCCATATAATGTACTAATCTTTTTCCTTATCTTTTATAGACTATACAATACAAATCAAATCCTTTCCACGTGGCGCCATCATAGCGCAGAGTTCTTAATTTGGTCCATTTACAATAAGTTCAGTTCCTGCCTAAATAAATACGGTAAACAATCCTTGGTGCGTCTTTATTTCATGAGCTGATGCTCTCGTCTGCCACAGCGAACACGGAACAACCGGATTGGCGAATTGCTTCCGGTAGGTGTAAGGACGATGCACAGCTGGCTCAAAAAGTATCAGTCGCTCCCTTCCGAGATCCATGTACAACGCCGATACTGCTTGGTGGGCTTTTCGCAGCAGTTTCGATGGGGTGGTGCTCGGAATTATGGGAGCGAAACTCTTTGTCATAACGGGAAAGACCCAAGATTCCGTGTTAAATCCCAGAATCTCTAGAGTTGTTCCCGAGCCTTTGCGCGCATCGCGATTCGTAGGCCACCTCCCATTTATATCCAAGCAGCTTTTTTATACGTTTGACTTTCCAAGTGTGGATTCCGCCATGAAATGACTTCGCGGCCAAGCTTGGGCCCTGGTTAAACCTCTCGTCGGGGCCAATCCTGATAGTTTTGGGTTTTTTTTTCTTTTCTGGCAAAAGTCAGAGTGCCTGTCGTCTGATAGACCAACAGAGGGCGTGATGGTTCTTGGTATCAATGCGATGTCCTCACACAGACTGGGAGTAAGACATTATTAGTACATATTATAATATTAAATAACAATTAGATCAATCAAACATTCTATGGACCATTGCATGCGGCTGGGAATGCCTGGGAGTTGTAGTTCTAGAGGGGCCACCTAAGTTTTTCACCATCCCTACTCTACATTAGGGTTAACGGCGTGTTTGGCCTCCCTCCCTAACAGGGGGGACCACGGGAGCTTCTGCTATTGTAAAACCCACCTCTGTGTCACCCATGAGAATCCACGCTGTAATTAGTTTAACTGGATAGGTAGCAACAGAAGTGGCTAATATTGCCTCTATAAACAAAATCACCTTCCGCATGGTTTGTTAGGTACTAGTACTCACCTGCACTGCAACAAACAGAACCACGAGAAGCCCACAGTCTGTGTAGCATTGACTCTGGACGCATTTTGTGTTAAACGTTTAACTTGTCTGATATCTTGCGGCTCTAAAATTCCTTCCGCCGTCTTCAGCTCCTAAAAGGAAAAAATATAAATCAAGAGTTAAGTAATGGGGGGGGGCACAACATGCTTCTCTAGGGATAAGGTAAAACAAGATGGCTTCTCTAGGGATGAAGGAAACAGCTATGGCTCCACTAGGATGGAGGAAAACAGAATGGCTTTCCTAGGGATGGAGGGTAAACAAGATGGCTTTCCCTAGGGATGGAGTACAAGATGGCTTCCCTAGGATGGAGGGGCTTCACAAACATGTTTCTCTCTAGGGATGAAGGAAAACAAATGCTCCACTAGGAGATGGGGAAACAAGATGGCTTCATCTAGGGATGGAGGGTAACAAGATGGCTTCCCTAGGGATGGAGGGCTTCAACAACTGCTTCTTAGGGATGAAGGAAAACCAAAGATGGCTCCCCTAGGGATGGAGGAAACAATGATGGCTTCACTAGGGATTGAGCGGTAACAAGATGGGCTTCCCTAGGGTGGGAGGGTACAACGAATGGCTTCCCTAGGGTGAGGGCTACACACTGGCTTCCCTAGGATGAAGGAAAACAAGAATGGTCCCACTAGGGATGGAGGAAAACAAGATGGCTTCACTAGGCTGGAGGGTAACAAGATGGCTTCCTCTAGGATGGAGGGTCCAGATGATCTCCCTAGGATGGATGGCTACAACATGGCTTCCCTAGGATGACGGAAACAAGATGGCTCCACTAGGGATGGAGGAAAACAAGATGGCTTTCACTAGGGATGGAGGTACCAGATGGCTTTCACTAGGGTGGAGGGTAACAAGATGGCTTCCCTAGATGGAGCTACACCTGGGCTTCCCTAGGGATGGAGGGCTACAACATGGCTTCTCTGAGGATGAAGGAAAACAATGGCTTTCTCCTAGGATGGAGGGTACAAACAAGATGGCTTCCCTAGGGATGAGGGTACAGATGATTCCCTAGGGATGGAGGGCTACACATGTGCTTCCCTAGGGTGAGGAAACAAGATGGCTCCACTTAGGGATGGGAAGAACAAGATGGCTTCACTAGGGATGGAGGGTACAAGTGGCTTCACCTAGGGATGGAGGGTAACAGATGGCTTCCCTAGGGATGGAGGGCTACAACACTGGGCTTCCCTAGGGATGGAGGGCTAACAACTGGGCTTCTCTAGGGATGAAGGAAACCAAGACATTGCTTCTCTAGGGATGAGGAAAACAAAGATGGTCTCACTAGGGATGGAGACCAACAAGATGGCTTCACGAGGGATGGGGGGAACAAGAAGATGGCTTCCCTAGGGATGGGAGGGCTACAACATGACTCTCTAGGGATGGAGAAACAAGATGGCTTCACTAGGGATGGTAGGAAAACAATAGGCTTACTAGGGATGGAGGTAACAAGATGGCTTCATCATAGGGATGGAGGGTAATAAGATGTCTTCACTAGTGATGGAAGGCAAAACAGATGGCTTCTCTAGGGATGGATGAAACACGCATGGCTTCAACCAGGGATGGGGGTCATAAGATGGCTTCACTAGGGATGGAAGGCAACCAGATGTCTTCACTAGGGATGGAGGGTAACAGATGGCTTCACTAGGGATGGAGGGCAACAAGATGGGCTTCACAGGGATGGAGGGCAACAGATTGCCTTCACAGGGATGGAGGAAACAAATGGCTTATCAACTTCTAGGATGAGGGTACAGATGGCTTTCACTAGGGATGGAGGGCACAACACGATGGCTTCACTAGGGATGGAGGGCAACAAGAGGGCTTCACTAGGGATTGAGGGTAAACAAGATGGCTTCACAGGGCTGGGACGGTAACAAGTGGCTTTCACTAGGGATGGAGGTAATAAGATGGCTTCAATAGGGATTGAGGCAACAAGACGGCTTCGACGTAGGGATGGAGGAAAACAGATGTCTTCCCTAGGGATGAGGGCAACAAGATGGCTTCACTAGGGATGGAGGGCAACAAGATGGCATCACTAGGGAATGATGGCAACAAGATGGCTTTCATCACAGGGATGGAGGGCAACAATATGAGCTTCACGAGGGATGGAGGTACCAGATGGCTTCACTAGGGATGGGCGGGCAACCAAGATGGCTTTCACTAGGGATGAGGGTAACAAGATTGGCTTCACTAGGATGGAGGGCACAAGATGGCTTCACTAGGGATGGAGGGTAACAAGATGGCTTCACTGGGATGGAGGGTAAAAAGACGGCTTCACTAGGATGGAGGGTAATAAGAACGGCTTCCTAGGGATGGAGGGCAACAAGACGGCTTCACTAGGGATGGAGGAAAACAAGACGCTTCACTATGGCTTGAGGGCCACAAGATGGCTTCACGTAGGATGGAGGGCAACAAGATGGCTTCACTAGGGATAGAGGGCAACAAGATGGCTTCACTAGGGATGGAGGAAAACAAGATGGCTTCACTAGGGATGGAGGGTAACAAGATGGCTTCACTAGGGATGGAGGGCAACAAGATGGCTTCACTAGGGATGGAGGAGGCAACAGCTGGCTTCCACTAGGGATGGAGGGTAACAAGATGGCTTCACTAGGGATGGAGGGTACAAGATGGCTTCACTAGGGATGGGGAAACAAGAATGCGTCACTCGGGATGGAAGGGCAACAAGATTCTTCACTAGGGATGAGGATAACAAGATGCTTCAACTAGGATGGAGGGTAACAAGATGGCTTCACTATTGATGGAGGGCAACAAGATGGCTTCCACTAGGGCTGGAGGGTAACAAGATGGCTTCCACTAAGGATGGAGGGCAACAAGAATGGCTTCACTGGGATGGAGGCACCAAGAATGGCTTCACTAAGGATGGAGGTTAACAAGATGGCTTCACTAGGGATGAGAGGGGTAACCAGAATGGCTTCCCTAGGGCATGGAGGGTATAAGATGGCTTCATCACTAGGGATGAGGCCACAAGAGACGGCTCACTAGTGATGGAGGAAAACAAGACGTCTTCACTCGGAGATGGAGCACAAGTGGCTTCACTATGCTGGAGGGTAACAAGCTGGCTCACTAGGGATGGAGGAAACAAGATGCTTCACTCGGGATGGGGGTACAGATGGCTTCACTAGGGATGGGGAAAACAAGATGGCTTCCCCTAGGATGGAGGGTAACAAGATGGCTTCACTAGTGATGGAAGGACACACGACATCTTCATCTAGGATGGAGGGCAACAAGATGGCTTTCACTAGGATGGAGGGTAACAAGATGCTTCACTAGGTATGGAGGTAAACAAGATGGCTTCACTAGGGAATGGAGGGTCACAAGATGGCTTTCACATAGTGATGGAGAAACAGACGTCTTCACTAGGGATGGAGGGCAACAAGATGGCCTTCACTAGGGATGGAGTACAAGATGGCTTCACTAGGATGGCGGAAAACAAGATGGCTTCACTAGGGATGGAGGGTAACAAGATGGCTTCACTAGGGAATGAGGTACAGATGGCTTCACTAGGATGGAGGGCAACAATATGGCTTCACAGGGATGGGGTAAACAGATTTGCTTCACTAGGATGGAGGGCAACAAGATGGCTTCACAGGGCATGGAGGGTAACAGATGCGCTTCACTCTGGATGGAGGCAAAGATGGCTTCACTAGGATGGAGGTAACAAGATGGCTTTCACTAGGGATGGACGAAAACAAAGATGGCTTCACTAGTGATGGAGGGTTAACAAGATGCTTCACTAGGGAATGGAGGGTACAAGATGGCTTCACATGATGAGGGCAACAGATGGCTTCACTAGGGATGAGAAAACAAGAATTGCTTCACTAGGGATGGGAGGTAACAAGAATGGCGTCACTAGGGATGGAGGGTAAACAAGATGGCTTCACTAATGATGGTGGAACAGATGTCTTCACTAGGGATGGAGGGGTAACGAAGATGGCTTCACTAGGATGGAGGTACAAGATGGCTTCACTCTGGATGGGAGGGTAACAAGTGGCTTCACTAGGGATGGAGGCAACAAGAATGGCTTCACCTGGGATGTAGGAAAACGATGGCCTTCACTAGGGATGGATGTAACAATATGGCTTCACTAGGATGGAGGGTAACAGATGGCTTCACTTAGGTGGAGGTACAAGAATGGCTTCACTAGGATAGGGTAACAGATGGCTTAACTAGGGGGGGATGGATGGCAACAAAATTGGCTCTTTAGCAGGGGATGCTGGGTAACAGAAAGGAGAGGATGCTGGGTAAAAGCAAGCAGGGGACGCTGATTAGAAGGAGAGGACGCTGGGTAAAAGAAAGTAGAGGATGCTGGGTAAAAGAAAGCAGGGGGTGCTGGGTAAAAGAAAGGAGAGGATGCTGGGTAAAAGGATGCTGGGTAAAAAAAAGAAGAGGATGCTGGGTAAAAGAAAGCAGGGGAGGAGAGGATGTTGGGTAAAGGCATGCAGGGGACGCTGGGTAAAAGGAGAGAATGCTGGGTAAAAGAAAGGAGAGGATGCTGGGTAAAAAGCAAGCAGGGGATGCTTGGTAAAAGAAAGGAGAGGATGCTGGGTAAAAAAAGGAGAGGATGCTGGGTAAAAGAAAGGAGAGGATGCTGGGTAAAAAAAAGGATAGGATGCTGGGTAAAAGAAAGGAGAGGATGCTGGGTAAAAAAAGGGAGAGGATGCTGGGTAAAAGAAAGGAGAGGATGCTGGGTAAAAAAAAGGATAGGATGCTGGGTAAAAAGAAAGCAGGGGATGCTTGGTAAAAGAAAGGAGAGGATGCTGGGTAAAAGCAAGCAGGGGACGCTAACTGTGTCCATATACCCATTAAAATGAAAAAATTCCACGAAACTCCAGAACAAGTGCCTCTTTGTGCATACCCTGTATATCATGTCTTATGTAATTACTATGTGTTACGAGGTTTAGTTACTATGTATGTGACTCTGTAGGTGGACTATGTATTTGCTATATATTTAATGTTACTATGTAGTTACAATGTATTTCCTATGTAATCCTATTGTAATAACTATGTAGTTACTATAGTAGTTGTAGTTTTATATGTATGTTACTAGTGAGTTACTCAGTATTTTTACTGTGTTGTTAATATGTAGTTCTGTTTATTTTACTATGTTTATTACAGTAGTTCTGTGGTATGTTCTTGTATGTTAGTATGTAAGTTCTATGGTGTTGTTACTATGTTTATTCTATTTAGTTAACTCAGTATGTTTACTATGTATGTTTAGCATGTAAGTTATTGTATTTACTATTTTTATTACTATGTAAGTTACTTGTGTATGTTAGGAATGTACTTTATGGTGATGTTACTATGTTTATTACTATGTAAGAGTTACTCAGTATGTTCTATGTTGTTAATATGTAAGTTATTGTGTTATGTTCTATGTTTACTTACTATTAAGGTTACTGTGTATGTTTCGGTGTATGTTGTATGTAGTTTATTGTGTATGTTACTATGTTTTATACTATGTAAGTTACTTTCAGTATGGACTATGTATTTTGTAAAAATGGAAGTTTTGTGTATGTTACTTCTATGTTTATACTTACTATGTCCAGTTACTCGTAATGTTCCTATGTATGTTAGTATGTAAGTTTACACTGTGTATGTTCCTGTGTATGTTAGTATGTAAGTTATGGTGTAATGGTTACTAAGTTTAATTACTATGTAACTTACTCAGTTGTTACTATGTTGTTAGTATTTAGTTATTGTGTACTGTTACTATGTTTACTTACTATGTAAGTTACGGTGTAATGTCTGTGTATTTTAGTTGTAAGTTATTGTGTATGTTACTATGTCGTTACTGTGTATGTTTACTGTGTATGTTAGTATGTTAAACAGTTATTGTGTATGTTACTATGTTTATTGCTATTACGTTTACTGTTATGTTACTACTGTGTATGTTAGTATGTAGTTAGTGTGTATGTTTACTTCTATGTTTTAGTACTATGTAGTACCAGATGTTCCTATGTATGTATATATGTAGTTTTGTGTATGTTTACTATGTTTATTCTGGATGTAAGTTACTCGTGTATGTTTACTGTGTTATTTTCAGTAATTAGTTATTGGTGTACATATTTACTATGTTTATTCTATTTAAGTTTACTGTGTATATGTTACGATGTTTATTACTATTAGTACTGTGTATGTTTACTGGTATTTTAGTATGTAAGTTATTTTTTTGTTACTATGTTTATGACTATGGTAAGTTCTGTGTATGTTACTGTGTATGTTAGTATTAAAGTTCATTGTTGTTGTTTACTAGTTTTATTACTATGTAGGTACTCAGTATGTACTATGTACTGGTACGCCATTAAAAATACGTTTGTTGAATGACAAGTGGACTTGATTGGATTCATGATAAATGATATTATTGCATATATATAATATATATCATACATAGATATGGCTATATACTTCACTATAAATGAACACGTTCTCGCTGCCCTGACAGGTTTTGCTATGTGTGCAGGACATTGGGGTGAATAACAGATATGTTTTGTTTCTTTTGGCTTGTTCTATGAGTGGTAAATTCTCACGTGCCTGGCTACGGAAACAGAGAGACACGGAATTAGGAACATGTGCCCATGTATAAATTATCATGGTGGGTCCCATACCCTGAGATACCTGCCACATAGAAATACATTTATACAAAGCGTAGGAGCTACCTTGCGGAAATACTATAAGCTCACGGGGAACTGTGTCTCTTGGTGGGAATACTCTGGAAGGTGTCACTAGACTCACTCTCATATGAATTCTGCAGGCCACCGGTTGGTCTACATGTGTCCTGATACGGTGTGCCCCCGTCTCTCTCCTGGCTTGCTTTGGCCCGTCTCTGTCCTTCCTTACTTGCCTGCGTCATGTGGCGCTCTCTCAGCGCCTTCTCCTGATTGTCCTCCTTCTCTCTCTGCCTTCTTCTTTGCAGTGGTTCCGGAGGGAAAAGACACAACCAAGACTGGGGAGGGGGGCGTGGCGAGAAACTGGTCATATATTGGAGCCTCACTCACCCCTGGGTGCTATCCAGGGAATGTTGGTGGTTTGTAGCGGGTAATCATATCCCATTAATCAGCACATAAGATTGGCTATAGTAATCAACGCATTGTAATCTCCAATGATACACTTAAAGGGACCGCGGCGAAGGAAATTAGGCAACTTGCAAATTCCATGTACAGGGGGGACCTTCTCGTTGCCTTTGGACATTTCTATTTGAGAATCTCGGGAGATCCAGTCTGGGTCACAGTCACACAAACCATTACATTTTACACCCCCTTGCTAATGAGTTTGTGTAGAACATCCAAGGCTAAGGTGTTACCGAAAAGTGCTGATTCCCACAAACAGAGAACCACATGGCCCTTAAGGGTCTCTCCTATTTGCAAGGACATAGCAAGGGACCGTAACCGGCACCGTCCCCCCACTATCCAAAAAGAATGGGTTCTAGTCCCACCACCCCTTAAATAAGATCTCTCCCTGCCCCTCCCCTGTAACTTCATCAGTGGTTCTAGTTTCATTTCCTCTCCCCTCTCCCCCCTCCCTTCCTCCCTCTCTCTCTTTTGCTTCTCCTTTGTCCTCAATAAAGACTCCTGGCCATAGTGCTGGGCTTGAGGATGGTAAAATCTAATAATGGTGGGGTGTCATTTCTCGGTCGGCGCCTAGTCCCCTTAAATAAGCTTTCCTACCCCTTCCCCTCCTTCACATCAAGTCTGAGAGGGTCTGTCCCACCGTATGCACCAATTACCCCCTCTCTCCACCCTAAATGGTTCCTCATAGGTGCGATGATATAAATGGTGTGATAAGCGGCTATTATGTTTTTTAGATAGTGTGGAGTGACACCCACACCCCCTCCGATACGTTGCACTGGGTTGCGGGGGAGGTAGAGGGGATGGAGAGCCGGAGGTATGGGACGCGGAGGGCCGCCTCGGCGGTGGACGCCGAGGATTAGCTCACTGGGAAGAATGGGGAGAAGGAGAGAGGAGGCGGAGGTGAGGGAGAACGGAGCGCGGTGGACAGGGGGGTGTGAGTCTGCATGGAGTGGTGGGCTGACGCGGTGTCTGACAGCGGCTTGAGCAGGGTCTGTGATGAGACGCGCTCAGACGAGGAGTGTGTACGTAGTCGTACTAGTCGCGCCGCTCGATTGTAAGTCTTCTAGGGATCCAAGAGAGCGAGCGGGAGAATGGACGCAAGGAGATGAGAAAGGTTGGAGAGAAGAGGAAATGGGGTGTTGCGAGGGCGGGAGGTATGCGGGGGGAGTACAACAAAAGGGGCGCAAGAGACAGCTCAGAGACACGACGATGCTCGCCGCGGCTGGGGGGGAGAGGAATAGTGAGTCTAGCGAACAGAGAGGAAGACGGGGGGAGAGGAAGATCGACTGGACTAGGGAGGGGCTAGGGCCCAGAAGAGTGAGTCGGTGGGTTAAGCGGGTAAGGCAGGTCGGAGATGCCGTAAGTGGGCGTTGACAATAGCCAATACAGAGGAATGACCTCAGAACACAGAGGTGCAGAGCTCGGGGGATTGAGTTAACACTTGTGCTAAAGCGTAGCCTTAGCAACGTTAAATATGATAATACTACTACTACTAATAATAATATAAATAATATAACACAATATAATAACATATATATAACAATACTATAATATAATTAATAAGAATAATAATAATGTAATAATAATATTAAAAAATAATAAAAAATATATAATAACAATAATAATATAATAATAATTAATAATACTAATAATAACATATTATATAATTGATAATAAAATAATAATGAACAATAATATAATTAAAAAACTAATAATAACTATTATAATGAATAATAACAAATCAATAATAACAATCAATTAAAAAACAATAATAATAATAATAATAAATAATAATAATAATAAATACCGATAATCTACTAATATAATTAATTAAAATAATAAATAAACACAATAATAATAATACTAATTAAATAACATAATAAGATATAAAATACGATAAAAACATAATAAAATAATACATATACATATAATAAATAGATAATATAATAATAAATCAATAATAACCTTACCCAATGAATAAATAAGTAAATAATGATAAATATAATTATAATATAATAAATAATAATCATACTAATAATCATAAGATATAATATATAATACATTAGAGTAATAATATACTACAATATCATCATACATAATAATAATAAGATTAATAATGAGAATAATATAATAAGATAATCACTAATAATATAATGATAAATAATAATAATAATATAATACATGCATATAATAATAATGATAATAATAATACTAATCTAATAATAACTAATATAAAAAATAATATAATATAATGATAATAATATAATAGTAATAAATAATCAACATACAACAACAAATAAATACAATCAATAATAGAGATATAATAATAATAACTAATGATAAATAATAATATAATGATCAATAATTAATTAACGAACAGAATAATAATATACTAATAAATAAGATAATATAATACATATAATAATATGATAATAAAAATAACAAGGAAGCATCTCTACCGGTGTTTACTACGTTTGTTTTTCATGTCCTCCCCCACCTGCTATGTATTGGACATAGACTGTGCACTGGTCAAACTGGCACCAAGCCTGGGAACGATGGGAAAGTGTCCGAGGCTGAAAGGTGACTTCCTTTCTTGGCTCTCATTGTTGGACGAGTTCTAGGAAATCATCGTGTGGTTACAATTCCCCCACCGGGTCGGTCCCCCAGGTGAGATTAAAGGCTCCGTTATCATAATGGGATCTTATGAACCAGGAACTAAACAATTTGTCCGTAATGTTGTGGAAATCAGTGTGTCCAGGAATACGGGTCCCCCAGCAAAAACTAGTGATGGTGCCCCTTTCCTTGCTTTCATCCACCAGTGGAATATCTTGTCATAGGAAATAAAAAGATGGGGCCCATGGCTTCCTAGTGAACACGGACAATCCTACCATCTTTCAATGTCCCAACGGGATCATTCACACCAAAACCAAGACTGGGTACAAACCATACAGTATTGGAGGGGCGACTGAGTGCGGCGCAGCCAACCTTAGTCGTCGAATCGGCCAAAGGGCGCATCCTGACAAAACCACGGAGATCTGCGGCCCTCTATGGGGCCATATTCTCAGTTTGTGCGAACTGTCAGATCCGGCTAATTTTTTACCAGAGATGAACAGTTCTCCGTGATCTTCCAAGCTAGGCCCAGTCCCAGCCACACCCCGCCACGCCCAGACCTGCCTTCTGTTTGGCTTGTGACCTACCAAAACTAGAAAACCATTGGATTTATGGAGTGTTAGTCTGGTACTGTCTTCCTGTGGTACGGTCCCAATTCTCATCTTTACTCTTCAATTAAATCTGGCACATAACGTCACCACACTGAGCTGTCACTGGATATGTTATAGATTGTGATAGATTATGTTCATAAATATGTATAGATTGTGTAGTAGTATAATAGTTATAGTATGATAATATGTAGTTGTTATAATATGTGTTGCTAGATAGCTGTTATACATATGTTACTAAAATATGTTCTAGACGTTCGCTGTTCTCACTACTGTTATACATATGTTATGAATGCTAATATGTTATAGAATATGTTATAGATGTATTATAGATATTGTTATAAATGTTATAATATGTTTATACTATGTTATACATATGTTATACATATGTTATACCTTTATAAACTATTTTATAGTATGTTCTAATATTGATAGATATACCTATGTTATAGCTTGTGATAATATGTTAATTAGTATATGTTATACATATGTTAAGATATTTTTATTACGATCTAAAGTTATAGATATGTTTAGATTATGATTAAGATATGTGGTTGAAATTTACTTGCATGTGTACACTTATCCTGTGTGTGTATGTATGTAAATGATCACACACTTAAAGGGAACAACCGAGTGGTTCCTCCACTGCTACCATAATGCTCTTGATGACCTGGTGACTTTTAATCATAGCAACTGCTGTGGCAGGCCAATCGTTTTCAAGTAGTAGAGTTAGATATACAGCACCGCCCTCCTCGACTTCCGCCCCCGCGAGCTTTCAATATTACAGCATAAAACTTTGGTGAATTGTAAATTACAGTTTTTTGTTATATAGTTGGTAATGCACCCACAACTGTAATTATAGGATATTTAGAAGGCACCTTGGAGTTCGTGACACTATAAAAGCACGACGGCCGCAGGCACGAGTACATTTATACAGGGCACGGAACTCAAGGTGACTTGGATGAACCCTTTAATTTACAGATCAGGGTGCTTATTTATATAACATACCCCTTTGTGGCTTCTGGTTTCCTTCCCTCCCCTGAACGTAAGATTTAGGGCTTACGGTCTCCCATATCCACAGGTAGTATGCTACATTACGTTCCTCCTAATAGAAATCCAATCCATACAGGGGTAGGTGATAAGGCTACATTCTTACAGTTCCTCCCATGAATCCACTACAGGGGGTAGGTTATAAGGCTACTAAATCTTTACAGTTCCTCCCATAGAAAGTCCCACTCAGGTGGAGGTTATAGTAGGCTATATCTTACAGTTCCTCCCACAGAAATCCCTACAGGGTGTAGGTTATTAAGGCTATAATTCTACAGTTTCCTCCCATAGAAATCCCTACAGGGGTAGGTTTATAAGGCATTAGTATCTTACAGTTCCTCCTAGAAATCCACTACAGGGGTAGGTTTTAATGATATAATCTACAGTTCTCCACATAGAAATCACTACAGGGTTAGGTTATAAGGCTAAATTCTGTACGTTGCCTCCAATGAAATCCACTACAGGGGGTAGTTATAGGCTATATCTTACGTTCCCACCATAGAATCACTACAGGGGTAGGTTATAAGGCATAATCTACAGTTCCTCCCATAGAAATTCCAATACAGGGTAGGTTATACGGATAAGGTCCTCATAGAATCCATACAGGGTAGGAGCATAGTTCCCCTCCCTAGAAATCCAATAACAGGAGTAAGTTATAAGCCGTGAATCTTACAGTTCCTCCCATGAAAGCCACTACAAGGGGTAGGTTATAAAGATATATCTTACTTTCCTCCCATAGAATCCCTACAAGGTATAGGTGTTAAGATATCCATCTTACAGTTCCTACTCTACTTCTGTAAATTAACCACCATTCATCAACTAGCTAGGGGTAAACTGGTAATCATCTGGGTCTGCCAGCAAATAAGAACCATACCGGTCACCAGTTCTTACACGTCTTCTAGTACACCTAAACACATTTCTACTAGCCACAAACCTCCATCTAGCACACTACCCTCCATCTAGCCACATAGCACCTCTCTAGACCACTCCACCAGAAAAGACAGACCAGTCAGGGTCATCAGGGCTTCTCTTAATCCGACTATAACGGACCAAAAATGGTTTAGCTGAGAATAAAATCTTTGGTTAAATGTGCAAGTTAACATGTAACTCAGGTGTAATATTTTTCTACTCGCCAGTAGAGGGCAGCATAGTGTCCATAATGTATAGTGCTTTTAATGCTCACACATGATATAACAAGATGTAAGGCCATGGAATATGTTATTAGGCATAATCTAAACTACATTCCCATCATTTCTTACAGCTTGTGTTTGGTCAGAGAGGAGTACAATTTCTTCAGTTTTTTTTGCTCTTTTTGTTGTTTGCAAGCATTTTTTCCCCTTGACAGAGAGGACTATAATGAGGAGTTCTCCTTGTCCACCTTGATAATTGGTTTGTCTATGGTACGTCCAATGGCCCGTCCTGATGTCCCTACGCTACTTACTCTCCTCCCATTGTCTTGTACGTTAATACCCCATGGTGAGGCGGGTTAATATACGACCCCAGTTGGTGTAGTAGTTAAACTATCCCCGATTGGTGTAAGAGGGCGGTGGTTAAAAGATGCCCCCGTTGAAGAGGGTACGCCCCTTGTGAAGATGATCGGACAGGTTAATACGGAGCCCCCCCGTTGGTGTGAAGATAAGACGGGGTGTAAATACGAGCCCCCTCATTGGTGTAATATGAAGACCAGGGTTGTAAATACCGAGCCCCACCAGTTGGGTTTGTAAGATGAAGACGGGGTTAAATACTGCCAACGGCCCCCAGTTGGTGTAAGATGAGGGACAGAAGGTTAAACGAGCCCCCTCAAGTATGGTGTAAGATAAGACGGGTTAATACGAGCCCCCAGTTGGTTTGTAGATGAAGAGGCGGGTTAATACGAGCCCCCCCCCAGTTGGTGTTGTAAGATGCGACGGGTGTTAAAATACGAGCCCCAGTTGGTGTCATTGTAAGAGACATGGTTAAATCGAGCCCCCAGTTGGTGTATGTACTTCGAAGACAGGGTTAATACGAGCCCCCAGTTGGGTAGATGAAGACGGGTTAAATACGACCCCCAGTTGGTGTAAGATGAAGACATGGTTTAAATCGATGCCCCCCAGTTGGTGTCGATGAGTACAGGGTTCATACGAGCACCCAGTTGGGTGTTGTCGGTAGTTGTAATGAAGTGGGGTTAAATCGACGCCCCAGTTGGTGTAAGATGAGTGACGGGTTAATACAAGCACCCCATTGGTGTATGTGAAAAGAGAGGTTAAAACGAGCCCACCATTGGTTGTAAGGATGATCGCGGGTAAAATACGGCCCCCCAGTTGATTAATGGTGAGGGCGTGTTAATACAGAGCCCCCCAGTTGGTGTAAGATGAAGACAGGGTTAAAGCGAGCCCCCGTGTTGGTGTTAAGATGGTGACAGGGTTAAATAACGAGCCCCCAGTTTAGTGGTAAGTTGTGACGGGGTAAATACACCCCCCAGTTTGGTGTAGATGAAGACAGGGTTAAAATACGAGCCCCGTTGTTGTACGATGTAGACCGGGTAAATACAGCCCCAGTTACGTGTAAGAGTGGTGCGGGTTCAAATACGAGCCCCAGTTGGTGTAGTAAGATGAAGACAGGGTTTAAATACGAGCCCCCAGTGGTGTTAAGATGAAAACAAGGGTTAATGACGAGCCCCAGTAGTGTAGATGGGAAGAGTGGTTAATACGAGCCCCCAGTTGGTTGTTTTGAAGATGAAGACAGGAGTTAATACGAGCCCCATCGTGGTGTAGTTATATTAGGTAATAGCACCTCCCAAGAGCACAGCCCACCAGGGCCACTCGGCCGACCAGGGTTTCCCGTAGTGAGCGACGGGTAACCTCGAGCGCCCAGGAAGCGCCCCATGAGCAGCTAACATGACCGGCCCCCCAGGCTGTCGAGGCCCTCGGTCCTCCCCCCCAGCCTCATCGCCACTCGGACCGCGGCCAGGTCAAACCTCCCAGTAGCCCAGGCCGCCCCCCAGTTGGTGTAAGATGGTGACGGGGTTTAAATACGAGCCCCCAGTTGGTGTAGATGAAGACAGGTTAAATAGGAGCCCCAAGTTGGTTTTAAGATGACGGACAGGTGTTTACCGACCCCCCTTAGTTGGTGTCATGAAGAGAAGGGTTAAATAGCGCCCCAGTTGATGTGAAGATGGTGAGACAGGTTTAATACGACTCCCCCGTTGGTGTAAGATGGTGACGGGGTTAGTAAATACGAGCCCCAGTTGGTGTAAGATGAAGCACAGAGGGTTCAATACGAGCCCCCCAGTTGGTGTAGGATGGTGAGGGGTTAATACAGCCCCCAGTCTGGTGTAGATGGTGACGTGAAGTGTTTAATACGAGCCCCCAGTGGAGTAAGAATGTGTGACGGGGTTGGAGTTTAAATACAAGCCTCCAGTTGGTGTAAGATGAAGACAGGGTTAATACAGCCCCCTTGGTGTGTAATATGGTACAGGGTTAATACTAGCCCCCCGTTGTGTAAGGATGGTGACATGTTAATACAGCCCCCAGTGTGGTTGAAGATGGTGCCGGGGTTAAATACGACCCCCGTTGGGTAAGATGGTGGACATGGTAATACGAGCCCCCATTGGTGGTAAGATGGTGACGGGTTAATTACGAGCCCTCCAGTTGGTGTAAGATGAAGACAGTGTTAAATATGAGCCCCCAGTTTGGTGTAAGTGGTGACGGGGTTTAAATACGTCCCCAGTTTGGGATGAAGATGAGACAGGGTTAAATACGGCCCCCAGTGGTTGTAAGAAGTGATGATCGGGGTTAAATACGACGTCCCCCCAGTTGTGTAATGAGGTGACAGGGTTTGTTAACAGTCACGAGCCCCAGTTGTGGTTGTAAGATGGTGGACGGGGTTAATACGAGGCCCCAGTTGGTGTGTAAAGATGGGACGGGTGTTAATATACGATAGCCCCCAGTTGGTTGTAAGATGGTGCGGGTAATTACAAGCCCCCGCATTGTGTTGGTAAGTGGTGACAGGGTTTTAACATAGAGCCCCAGATTTTGTAAGATGGGTGACGGAGGTTAAATACGAGCCCTCCATGTTGTGTAATGAAAGGAGCCAGGGTAATACGAGCCCCAGGGTTGTGGTGTAAGATGGTGACTGGGTAACATACGAGCCTCCAGTTGGTTGTTAAGATGATAGACGGGGTTAAATACGAGCTCCCAGTTGTTTGTAGAGATGACGGGGTAGTTAAATACGCCTCCCAGTTGGTGTAGATGGTGAGGGGTAACTAACGACGCCCCCAGTTGGTTGTATTATGGATGAAGTCAGGGTAAATACGAGCCCCTCAGTTGGTGATGTCAGAGGGTGACGGGGTTTGGGATTTAATTCGAGCCCACCAGTTGGTGTAAGATGGTGATGGGGTTTAAATCGAGCCCCCCAGTTGTGTGTGTAAGATGAGGACGGGGCTAATACGAGCCCCCCAGTTGTGTAATGTGGGGTTGGGTCAGGGACAGACACTTTCACATGTGATGAACAATGAGCTTTATTATTGCATAGAATCAAACCCCACATAACCAAGGTTAAAGTCCAGTCCCGTCTGTACCAACAGACCTCGGGTCTGTACATTGGGGGACACAGTTCATAGTGTTCGTTGTTACAGGGGACCAGCAGGTTTCATACGGAAAAAATTACCGAATGTACAACATGTGGTCAATACACAAACTATCCCTCCACGTCTCTCGGGGTTTAAACTATGAAATTTTATCTTCCCCAATCAGCATGGCAGAAAGATCTTGTCTACAACGCGTGGTAAATCACGTCATGAGCAAATGTAACCAATTCGCGGTGGGATTAGCCATCCACTGTCCATAGGTGATGGATAGGTAAGATATGTACCAGAAGCTTTGGTTATAGGGGAAGTTTGCAACAGTTTCAGATATGTGGACTCTTGAGTTTTTGGGTAGGAACATGGAGGGGGAGGGTGATTGTTATAATATGTTAATGTGTAATATTGGCTGTACCTGCAGCTTTGCGCGTGGCGGCATGCCAGGAACGAACCATCTGGATAGACGGATCCCCACTGGTCTCTATACATGGTTCCGTTACCCCTGCAGTCCTTTAATAGAAAGTTTCTAGGGGTGATAAGGGGAATTTCAACTGCAAATAATTTTTTTGTTTTACAAAATCTGATATATTATGTGTGATACACATGCTATCCTGCACGGTGACCAGGAAATGCTGGGAAATGTAGTTACCAGCGTATGTGCTGATGCTCCTGTTTTTGAGCCTATACATTTCACGTCAAGGCCCAGTCTAATGTTTGAAATTCCAACGGTTTTGTCTCCTCTGGTCTCTTCTGTTGAAGCGGATTTCCCCTCCCAGAAGTCTCCTTGGAAATTAAACTTGGATGATGTCTGATGTCCATTCATTTCATGGGGGTTAATTGACTACGAACACTGGGGAAGAGGCTGAAGCCGTACCACCCACTAACCGGATGTTTATAGGAGAAAAGTAAAAGGGATTAGAAATTAAGTTACAAACGAGGCCTTCCCATTGGAATTCCACTGCGTTGTCAGTTCAAGTGGGGTGTTAATTCAGGTCCGCATGCCTGTACGGATTTGCCAACGCTAGGAATCTCACCATACTGAAACACCAGGATAGTACATCCCTATTAATAGTTAATCACTCTGATCCCGAAAAACGCCTCGCCCGATCGACTAGTGACCAATGTTTTAGGCAATTGCGCATTGGGTCGGATCAAACGTCCTAATGTAACACCAGAGCCAGTGTACTGCACGTCCCATTCAACACTCAATACTGAATGATGTCCTTAATGAATTCCTTAATAAATTCCTTTAATTAATTCCCTTTAAGAATTCCTTGAATACATTGTGCTTTTATTATGCCTTTTTCTGCGGAGAAACTGGAGTTTCATCCCCCAAAGAAGTAGAATGTAAAGAAATTCTTTATTAAAAAGAAAGTTGTTTTTACTAATCAGGCTTTAGAATTTCCAGGGGGGGGAACTGATCTTTGACTACATCAGTTAGGTCCGTACCCACGTCCGATAGGAGCCCGATGCCCGACCCGTGAGTGCAGCAAACGCAACAACGAACAGCCATTGGGCTAGTATGCTTCATCGGGAGGGTCCGTTCGTTGGCCGCCATGGTGATGGCCACACAACGCCCTAGGGAACACATCGAATTATCGCAGAGTTATGTCCTTCTTAGTAACATTTTTATACATGAGTATTTGTAGGTTTCGATATGTACTCCTTATTTATAGTGCAGAACCATTATTATATTTATCCTACTTATAGTGCAGAACATATTATATTTATTATTATTTATATATTTCATCTATTATAGTGCAGACATATTATATTAATAGCTATTATCTTCACTATTATGTGCAACATATTATATTATATTATTATTTATTATATTACTTATCACATATATAATATATTATATTACTATTACTTGGGACTTTATATTATAAATTTATTAGCTTATAAGTGCAGACAGTTATTTATTATATAGATATTAGTAGAATATGATATTAAACTATTATAGTGCACATTATATTACTATATTTATTTACATATATACTGGCTAGTGCACTAATTATATTATATTATTATTCTTGCATCTTATAGTGCAGACATTATCTATGTAATATTATTAGCATATAGTAGCACTATTATATACAAGTGCAGACATGTATATATATTATTATATATCACGTTTATAGTCAGACATAATCTATTATGTTTATTATTATATATATTATAGTGCAGAACCATATTATATTATTATTACAGTTATTTATCACTATTATAGTGCAAGACATATTAATATATTATATAATAGCACTATATAGGACAGACATTTATTATAGATTATATTATTATATACACTATTATAGTGCAGAATAGTGAATATTATATTATATTATCACTATTTAGTGCAGACATCATTATATCTATACGATTAGTTAATCAATATTATAGTGGCAGACATATTATATTATATTATATATTATGATATCACTATTATAGTGCGACATTATTATATTTTTCAACCATGTGATTATTTATAATTATTCACTATATATTGCCAGCAATATATTAATATCATAGTTAATTATAGTGAACTATATATATATATTATATATCACTATTAAGTGCAGACATATATTTGATATTTATATCACTTAGTGGCACATGTATATTATTTATTTTCATCCGAGTATGTGCAACATCACTCGGTAAATAGGGAGAGATAAAATACTTATTCTGCAATTATGATCATTGAGTCTGCCCATAGAATATAGAGGTCATTTTTCACCAGTGACGAAGTCCGGTTGAAGATGGAAGTCGTATAGGGAGCCTATTGCCTCTCCACTTATGCCAGATCCGATAGGGCCGTTGGGGATAGAGAGAGGCACAATAGGGTCTCCTTGGCCATAGACACCTCTGTAATCTTTACCAACTTGGCCCCTCACTTTGCTCCGTCTGCCAAACAGGGAACATCCCGGGCCTCAAAATGTGATAAGCACTGAAGGTCAAAGCTGAGTACCACAAAAGACATTTTGGCCAAACAAACATATTTTGGTATATCCATATAAAATTGCCGTTTGTGGCGTTCCGACGCTGGCGACCGTGTTGCTATTTCGCCCAGATCGCAAAAGGTCGATTGGGACGCGGCGTCATTTTATTTGGTCCCGGCCGACCAATCGCTTGTGGTGAACGGGCCCGGTCGGGGTGGAGAATTTGCCCCGTGGTACCCAGCCTTAAGTTTCATACATACGTGGATGGGCGTTAGTGGGGCCGACCCACAACGCACAATCGTGCACTTTGGGCAGCCAAAATGTTCGTTCAACGAATCTCCCCACATACGGCACAATTGTACGTGCATCTATTTTTCAAAAATTAAGCCAGACGTTCAAAAATAAGATCGGAGACCATTGATCGAGACCATTGATCGGAACCATTTTCGAGGTTTCCGTCATATTTCCGAGATTTTCAAACGTTCGAGGCTATTTTCCCAATTACGAAATACACTCCGACGGATTTCGGAGCCGAGTTGTTCGCGTCGGCCTGGACTCATCTATAGTGTAGTGGAGACACCTGCTCAAACTTGGGAGCCTGGAAACTGGGGGGAAAGGGGCCCCATGGCATCTTCTCTCCAGATAAGAACATGATTACCTACACAGGGCAGAGGGATGTTCATAGCCATAGGAACCAATAATCGGATAACCCCCTGATCAACATGGAGAGAAACCAGGCACTGTCAGTACTGTGAGCTACACAAACCAACCCACTGGACCAATCCCATGAGAGGGGCGGGCTGGTAATTGAGAAGGGGGTGGGAGTGATCTACCCAGGGCCAATGGGATACAGACCGTTTGCATAGCTAATTCCCCCATAATGCAGCGTTATTGTTTATTTATCCATAGAATAAAGGGGAATTATTACGGAATATCCCAGTGACAGACGTAGAATGGGAATATATCGTGTTTGGGAAAAGGTTCTATTGGCGATGAAAGGGTTAACATTGTCTCCCTAATGGGGTCTCCCAGGTTCCCTGTGGGGTTATAACTAGAGATAGTGACAGCATGGGCTCTGGATGTGAGGCGATCTGCTTCGACATCTTTCACCCCCCCCATTGATCGCTAGGGTTGATTCGGCTGATCTGGTGGCTAGTCGGGTGGTCCCCTTCCTCCCTCACCGCTCCATGTACGTCCCAGCCGAATCTCGCTCTTCGGTATAAGAGGATGGCTCTCCCCGGTAGACAAGCACCGATCTTCGGTCCAGGGTAACGAGTAGCTGCTCCCCTGCAGAACCACCTCCAACAAGATCCAAGGTCCCTGAGAAACGTAGGGTAGTCAAGCTCCAAGTCCCGGCACATCCAAATACGCCGCTGCACGTGGCAGTCTGCCCTTCTTTACCCATCGTCGCCTCATTCTCCTCTATAAGGACTGGCACTGTAAACAGTGGGAACGCCCCTATTCCCCAAGGTGTCCGGGCCTGGCACGGATCATACGCGTTTCCTTTACTATATGGGTGGCCGTCCCTCCTTGCGTAGATGTAGGGGCCCTGGGAATCCCATGTGTGGCTTCCGCTATGTTTCCATTCCTATCTAATGAGGGACAGAGTGTGGGATAGTGGGCCTCCGGGATCCATGTTGCAAGTGCCGTGCTCCATCAGTTCCTATAGGAGGTGTCAGCGTATGTGTAAGAGTGGCGCCTGGGGGGTATCAGCAGTGTGCCCCCATGTTATCCACACCCTATACAACTAAATTGGGGTCAGGAAGTGTCCATGAGGTGCCGCGTTTAATCATATAAGGGACTGAATTGATGTGAGGGGTGCGCCGTGGGACTCCCCATGTACAATTTAACATATCAGTTGGTCCAGCCCTTTCACCTATAGTACATGAGGGGGAGAGTTGGTGAGGGCCTCCGAAGTTGCCCTTTACTGATATGCGGAGGTCAGAGCTGCCCTTTAACCTCAACCCATGGGAGTCCGTTGCCGCCCCCCCCTTCTACTATTATGGGTCCCCTGGTGTCCGAGTGCCTTTACTATATGGGAGTTCCCGTTTTCTCTTGAACCTTGGCCTAAACCTTGCCAACTTTCTTGTATCTTCGCCCCCCCGTTACCATGTTTCCCTGTCCTTAGAGTGATTGCACTTTACTTGTCCTCCCACCTTGGTGTCCCATGTTAGTAAACAAAACCTGTTATCTCCAGTCCAATCAGACTTATGCAAAGAAATTCGATGGGGCCCCTCCTGCTCAGATCACCGATGTTACAAAAAACATCATCGTGTCCAGGCCTCACCTATAGAGGAGCTGTAGGCCCCTTGTATCCCATGTTTCAGCTGATCCATACCAACATGTTTAGAAGAAACTACAACATACCTATAGGGGAGCTGGTGTGACATCAGGGGAGTGATCAAAGCGTTTAACTCTCCCATGGTGACTACACATACAGACTTTTAACAGTAGCTTCCATACAACAACTAACTTCCTATGAGTGAGGTGACTATTACAGGGAGCCACAAACTCCTAGGGATCCCACATTTACACCTCATGTTATAGAAACTCCAAAACTCTGAAACTTTGCAAACTAAACAGCATCGTGTCCATTCTTAATACGAAACAGGTGCCCGAGTGCGTTATAGGAGTGCCCCTGTGATCACCCATGTATTAAGTAGTCCAGAGTGTAAATCTACAGACTATAAAAAACATTTCCATATAGAGGGAGGTGTCCACAATAACGTGCATCGAATCTGGTCTCGTACTCTAATATTTAATAATCACAACTCTACATGTTTGCACTTGTGTGGCCCCTTAACTATTTCTGAACAACACCTGATGTACCCTTTCTTGTTCTCAAATCCACCAACATCATGCTCCTTCATTGTTCCAGTGGGAGATGGATCTCATATCGGGGGTTTCTCCTCTCCTTTTCTGTCTCTCTCTCTCCTATCTACCCAACCCGTACCCCCCAGCAAAACAACCCGGAAAGCAATCTCAAGCCTTATGGGAGAGTCCTCGTGGAGTTGGTCTATCCAATACCCAGGTGGAGCGACGAGAAAAGCACGTAGCCGCACCGTAGTAATTTGGCAGCCAGATGGGGGTTAAATGTGGGTAAGAACATGACTGGTGAGTTTCTGGCTCTACTACTGTTAGCGGGATTTTCCATCTGTGTCTTTTCTTTATGGCCTCTATGTCTGTACCAACCACCCTCCACCATTAAGGACTTTTACAGAAAGAAGCTCCTCCATGCGCTGTCCTCCGTACATGTTCCATCCTGAGGGGCTAGCACCACGCTCAATTTCGCTGTAGGCGATCGACATCATCCATCTCCTCCCCATCTACCAACCTCCCCATCACCCGCAAAAACTCCTTCCCAGCAATCATCCGCTCCCTCCATGGAACCCTGCCTACAACCCCATGCAGATCACCTCCTCCCTTCCTCAAAGCAGGGGTACATGGATGTGGTATAATATCCTCGGGTGGTCTTAGGTCCTTGTTGAATAAGGGCTAAGAGAATCAAAAATGATAGGACACAGAAGTGCGACATTTAATCTCTGCCTTCTTGATATGGTGTGGTGTGCGTTGTGTTGTAGTGTAATTATCTGGCCCGTGCTTCTGTGCGTGTGGTGTGTGAATGTAAGACTTCTGGGCCTGTTTCTGGTGCTTTGCTGTTATCTCTTTTGCGTGTAAGATCTTCTGGTGTGTGTGTGTGTGTGTGACTGTGTAGTAGATCTTAGTTTTCATAGTCAAAAAATCCAGAGACCTAATGCAGTGTGTGTTAATTATTCAATGAACATTCTCGAATCGTGTGTGTCTGTTCGCATGATCGCTTGCAGTGTCCCTAAATCAGCATGTTGTGTTCAGAATTCTTGTATCTAAGTCTGTTTGTGTGTAAATCTGTAGTAGTTAGAAACTAGATATCAAAATTTGGGTAAACTCATAGAATACATGAAAAACTTCCTGTGGTTGTGTGATTGTTACGATCGTTTGGCCCTGCATTGCTCATTTGGGTTCCTAGAAGTTTCGTCGTGCTGTTGTAGTGGGCATAATTTCAGATAAGGGTACTGATACCAATGAACGGAATGCGCCTTGTGTGTAAGAAATTCGTCATCTCATGTTGTGAATGTGTGTACAAAAAAAATATGACGGTTTGGGAAATCAATGTCTTGTCCCACGTAGGTAGATTGTTGAGTTAGTGTCTGTTTAATTTCTTCTGTCTACACTGGATATTGTGTGTGTGGTTGCTGTATTAGAGCGGTCTTGTCTTCTAGTTGTGTGTTAGTAAATCTGGTCTGTGTTGTGTGTGTGGTGTGTTCTTGTTGTTTTTTCTTGTGTGTGTGTGGCGCGTTTAATCTGGCTGGAATCTTTGTTACTTGTCCTTCGTTCTACTCTCTTGTGTGTGCTGTGAAAGACTTGCTCTCTTGTCTATGTGTGTTGTGTGATTTTCCTGTCTTCCCTTCTCTTTTTCTGCCTTGTTACTTGTGTAGATATTCTGTTTAATTTAAATTTTTAGTTCTATAATTCAACAAAGGGAAATTTACCTATTTATAATGTCCTAAAATATAATATAAAATGAAATCATCCTTTCAGATATTTTTTAGATTTTATTTCCGATATATATCAAAGAGTTTGAGCCGCCGATAGAAAACCTTTCCTAATTGTCAATCTATATATGTCTATACATACTGTTCGGCTTTCTATTCTTCTTCTTTCTTTCGTTTCGTTCTCTAGAAAGGTCACATTCCCTGTCTAAATATCTTATCCAGCCATTTCGATCCTACTTCAAATCTTTTTCTGCTGAACAATTTCCGTATTTAGTGTTGGTAAATGTTTCGTGTCCTCTCTCTAACCAATATGATTTACTAACCATTTTGCCTATTTATTCCACATAAAATTGTATCTATGTCCCCCTCCAGCTAGCATTTAACAAGTCTTTTCTTGACTCCATACTTCGCGACACCTTAGAATCGAGTCAATCAGCAGTGTTTCAGGTTACGCAGCATATGGGCCCATCAAGCTTCACACAATCTCATCACTCTACACATCTAATACACAGATCAATACCCTATCAGTATGTCCTTTATTTATAATGATTGTGGGAGGACAACCCAGGCAAAGCATGTGGAGACAACAAACTAAACATCCTTTGCAGATTGTCCTATGGTGGATCGAACTCCTAGGTGGAAGGGAACCTCACAAGCTTGCTCAAGGAATCAGTGCCTAACCACTGAGGGTGTCCCAACAGCAAAAACCAAAAACAAAAACAGAGGCCAACCCCGTGCTACCACTGATCCACCCGTGGCCTAACCACTGACCACCGTGCTAACCACCAACTGATCCACCGTGCTAACCACTGAGGCCCGTGCTAACCACCTCCGATCCAACCTAGCCACCGTTGCTAACCACGGAGCCACCATGCGCCCTAATATCTATTTTCGGCTGAAAATATCTGCTGGTGTGTACCCAGCCTTAGATCTGTGACAGATCCCCACACTAGGGACATTGTGAGATCCTGTTTGGGGGTCTCTCTAGTACTGGGGGTCTGTCCTGTTGGTAAGATACAGACTTTAGATGCTCCTTGTGTTGGATTGAGGGGGACAATGCCTCACTTCTCATTCCTCGTAAGTTCTTTGTTTGGGGCAGAACCAGAGGGGTTAAATAAAACCCCTACCATTCCCCCAAACTCCACCCCAGCACCCATCTAATGAATTTCCATAATCCCAACCCAATAAAATAATCGCCCCTTAATCAGTACAATAACCCCCCCCCCCCCCCCTTAAATCCCCCTTAATAATATCCTATCTAAATAATCCCAATAAAACAATTCCCTAACAATCCCATATCCCCTCTAATATCTTAACTAAGAATCCTCTCCCTCCTTAACTCAATAAGGGGTATTCAATCCCCTAAATCTCCCCCCAACATCTCCCATAATCCATCCCCAATCCCCCCCCTCCCAATACCCCAATATTTTTAATCCTTCCCTACCCCCCCAAAAAAATCCCACCCCTTGTGAGATACACAAAAACTATTTTGGGTCCTTGTTAACTTCTTTCTCCGTCTCTCTTAACCTTTCTCTTCGTCGCTTTAAAATTAATTACAATCCTTTGGCAGCACACAGTTCTCAATTCCAAGCCTCCCTGTCTGACTATAGGTTTTTAAAACATACATCATACATATAACTATACACATTGCAATCTACAAATGTTTAAATGTGTTATTCATATAATACCATGCATACATATCACCTACAACCACAACAAATTATTATTGCCATACAAAAATACAAACACCGTGTAAGGTTTAATATATATTAACATTATATGATTATTACATTAATTACATTGCTACCACTAACCATGTAATGGTTAATATATATTCCATATTGATTACCGACCTCGGGACTTAATACCAATTATGAATTACTTGCACTTCAATACATGCAAGGGTTAACTATAGATTATATACCACCACATATGATAACATATATACAACACCCAATATTGCAACAAACATATGTATAGAGGGTTAATATCGAGTACTATACATAGTTTATCAATTAATATAAATATATTTCGGACAATTATATTAAACTCATATACATTTTCCAAAGTTATATACAAACATGTAAGGGTTAATATAATATAAACGGTAATATATAAATATACAATTATGATAGACATATATACATATGCACATAATAATCTCATAAGACACATAAAACAGTTAGTTAAAGAATAATAGTTGTGTTTTGATTCATAATTTCGTTCATCTCTTCCTATCTAGTATATACTATACACTATATATCTACTACTATCTTCAATACATTCTCATTAAAAAATATATCATAATATATATCCTTACTAAATAAACTCGCTTCTTACATAGTATTAACTCTCTTTATGCCTAATTATACCATACATGTAAATATCGGTAACTTACAAATATCACTTAAATAATATAAATGTATCCATCTATATACATCTGCCATACAATCCCAACATGTATCCGTTTCCGTCTCGTTCTCTACTCTCTCCTCTCGTGTGTCTTTCTCTCTATCTTTCCACCCTCCTACCTCCCCTTGGCCTCCCCCCCCTGCTCTCCCGGGTCCGTTCCTCCTCTTCTCTCTCCCTCCTCCCTGCCACTCCTCACTCCTCCGCTCTCACCTCTCTCCTCCCTGCCTTCTCCCCCTACTCTCCCCCCTTCTGCCTCCACCACCCTCCACTGCTCCGGGCTTTCCTTCTCCCTCTCCTATCTCTCTCCTCCTACTCACTCTCTCTCCCTTCTCCTCCTCCTCTCTCGTACCCTCACTCTCGACTCCCTCTCACCTCCCTTGCCTCCACCCCCCCCGTCCGGTGATCCTCCTCTGCTCCCTGTTCTCTCTCACCCTTCTTCCTCCCCCACTCTCTCCCCCTCACCCCCCTACCCAGCTTCAGCCCCTCCCCCCCCCCCGCCTCCCACCTGTCCGCCGGTTCTCCTCCCTCCCTGTCCCTGCTGTGGTGAGGGTACCTCTTGTTCCCACTGTCCACCCCCCCTGTTAGTGGCGGTCTCCGACTTTCCCCCTCCCCCTGTATGGTTAGATTTACACCCCTTATGCGTTAGTTTTTTAACCTGCTCTGTCCCCTCGGATGGCCCAAGTTCACATATGCAACCATCATTTATACCACCTATACTAGCGAGGCATCTGCTATAGCAGTTAGATTTACCGTAATACAAACCCACCCATTTATGGTTCTAGAATTCACCTAACCTATTGACCAACACACCCTCCCATTCTCATTCTATCTCCCAGTATAAAACTGACCCCGTAGAAATCACCTTCTCTTAATCCTCTCACTATCAATCTTGCTGACATTACGGGAACGACGACACAATATATACCATACTTTATCACAGGTATCAGTAAAACTCATTCCTCACACATCTCACTTACCTCTGGTCCTTATATGTGGGGAGCCTTCCTCCATCATGCTGTCGGGCCTATTTCATACATAGAAAGAGGACAGACAGTGCATAAATTTGTATAATAGATGCACTACACGACCTCCTACCAATTACATGTTTCCTAGTAGTCCTTCCACCCCCCATGATACATCTCACATATGAGGATCTCCGCAAACCATTCTCTTACTCGCTTTTGCTCTTCGCATGGCTCAACACCTATAGGCCCCTTCATACTCTCTTCACCCCTTACCCCTCTCCCACCCACTGACTCAATTAGGTAGATAGATACCGAAGCTTTTCCCCCATGTACAATAAGAATAGGGTGTTTTAAAGTTACGCAGACTTGGTCACATTCCCCATCTAACAAAACAACAATCCATCTGTATAGTGGTTTAGTGTGTGGGCGTGGTGGTATCAATTAGGGAATTATTTACTTGTACTACATACCCACTACCCTCTCTACTTTTAACCCCCATCCCTCGCCTATTAAACCATAAACCATCTCCCTCTCCCTCATACCTAAGCCCCACACCGACTGACACACCTATTATTACCTCACAATAACGCACCTGAGGCATTAATGATTTTTAACATTCTGACTTCACCACTCATGTAATAAACAATCACTGTCAAGGTAAGGCAGGTGTCGTGAATTTTCTAATTTCTTATTCCTCATGCATCTGCCATCAGGCTTATCCACTCTATGTATTCAGCTATGACAAGACTCTCACGTTTTTTGATCTACCTACTCCGTTTACCTTTTTTAGCGCTCTGTCAATATTCAAGTTAACTCATCATCTAAACGCCCCATTGTAGTAGAAAGTAAGGCCCTAGCGTTCATCAGTTATAGAATCCACGCACGTAGTATTCAGCCTATGTAATGTCACCTCATCTAATACAAAGGAGTGTACCTAAGTACCTTACTTCATTGTGATATGTCAAAAAAATGACAGCCTTTCATAACCAAATCAGTTGTATTAGCTATGTCATCAGTTATCTAAATCACTCAGTTTTTTTTCATAATCCTTAGATTCGATTTCGTAAGCAGCTCTGCTATGATGTCATCAGTATTTACTAATTCAGTTGCTTAGTAGTATGCGTCTCTCAAAATTGGGGGTTCAATCCAGTTTTAAAATCAGTGTTTACTATGATGTCATCTTACCCCTAGTTATTAAACAGTGTTTCCTAAGTACACGCCTAATGGCTAGTCATCCCAGTTTGATTAATCATCGGTTTTCTTAGGCTATTATGATTATCCGTTATGAGGTGTAGCATATAGTATGAAAGGGGAACTCGATCTAGCCTCCAGGATAGGGACAGGTAGGTGTAGCATATAGTATGAAAGGGGAACTCGATCTAGCCTCCAGGACAGGGACAGGTAGGTGTAGCCTGTAGTATGAAAGGGGAACTCGATCTAGCCTCCAGGACAGGGGGAGGTAGATGCCAAATTACAGCAACGTTCTGGAAAGGGGTTACAAGCAGTTGTAATTCAAAAACAAAATGAAATGTTATGAGGATTAAACCCAGATTTTGGTTTAAAGTGATATTTGTCTAGTAGGAAATAGAAAGACAAGTTAAAGGACAATTATAATTAACTCACTCCCCCTCAAATTGCCCTCAAATTGTGTATTTGTATGTATGCAAATGGGTGGGAGATGCCATAGTGTTTCCCTTAGACAGAACAGTGTGAAAGTATAGCTTATTGTATGTACAGAACATTCCTTCTCTGTATATTTATACATATGGGTGGGAGCTGCCATATTGTTTCCCTTAGACAGTACAGTATGAGGGTATAGCTATATATACTGTATATGTAATGTGGTACGTATATAATTCTAATATATGTTCTGTATGTACTATATATAATATGGTACTGTAATGCATGTATGACTGTACTGTACTGTAATTACATATATGTATTCCAGCTGTACTGTATAACAATGTATGTATGTATCTAGATATATTACGGTATATGTACTGTAATGTAACTGTAATAATATAACTGTATGTATGTACTGTAGTTACTGTATATAATTTATATATTTCTTTAATGTACTTTATATTATGTACTGTATGCTGGTATAGTTATGTACTGTATGATGTACTATATTGTACTGTATATGCATTTACTGTATGTAACTGGTATATACTATATGTATAGCATGTACTGTATGTACTGTATATGTACTGTAACATATATAATATATGTACTGTATGCATGTACTTTGTATACTGTAATATAATATATGTACTGTATGCATGTACTGTCGTACTGTATATATATATTACGTTATGCCATGTACTGTTTTGTATCTATATATGTACTGTATGCTGTATTTAAATGTCTGATATTGTACTGTATGAGCTGTATTTGTATATATATTACTGATCTGTATGTACTATATATAAGATATGTACTGTATGTACTGTATATATGTCACTGTATGTGTCTGTATGTACTGTATATATTATAATAATGATCTGTATGTACTGTATATTGTACTGTAGGTACTGTTATATATTACTGTATCATGTACTGTATGTACTTATATAGTTATAAATATGATCTGTGTATGTTAACTGTATATATATATACTGTATGCATGACTGCTATGTACTGTATATAGTTATAATATATGACTGCTATGTACTGGGTAAAATAAATTAAATGTCTGTATGCATGTACTGTATATAGTTATAATATATGAATCTGTATGTACTGTATATTAACTGTATGCAGTACTATATGTAGTTTATAATATATGATCGTATGTACTGTATATATACTGATACTGTATGCATGTACTGTAATGTACTGTAATATATATATTGATCTGTATGTACTTTATATGTACTGTATGCATGTACTGTTGTATGTATAGTTATAATATATGATCCTGTATGTACTGTATATATATATACTGTCTGCTGTACTGTATGTACTGTATATATAAGTTAATCATATATGATATCTGTATGTACTGTAATGCATGTACTGTATATAGTTATAATATATGATCTGTATGTACTGTATATAGTACTGTATGCATGTACTGTTATGTAGTTATTTATATGATCTGTATGTACTGTATATATATATACTGTAATGCATGTACTGTATGTACTGTATATAGTTATAATATATGTATCTATATGTACTGTATTATGTACTGTATGCATGCTGTATGTACTGTATATAGTTATATATATGATCTGTATGTACTGCATATATGTACTGGTCACTTGTACTGTATTATCTGTATATAGTTATATATATGATCTGTATGTACTGTATAAATATATATACTGTATGCATGTACTGTATGTCCTGTATATAGTTATAGATATATGATCTTATGTACTGTATATAGTACTTATGTAGTTAAATATATGATCTGTATGTACTGTATATATGTACTGTATGCAGTACTGTATGTAGTTATAATATAGATCTGTATGTACTGTATATATGTACTGTATGCATGTACTTTATATTAGTTATAAATTATGATCTTTATGTTCTGTATATATGTACTGTATGCAATGTACTGTATGTCCTGTATATAGTTATAATATTGATCTGTATGTACGTATATATGTACGTATATAGTTATAATTATGATCTGTATGTATGTACTGTAATTAATATATGTACTGTATGCATGTACTCTATGTACTGTATAGTTTATAATATATGATCTGTAGTACTGTATATATGTACTGCAGCATGTTCTGTATATAGTTATAATATAGGATCTGTATGTACTGTAAATAATGTACTGTATGCATGTACTGTATGTACTGTATATAGTTATTAATATATGATCTGCTGTACTGTATTATGTACTGTATATAGTTTAATAATAGATCTTATGTATGTATGTATATAAATCTAGTGTACTGTATGCATGTTTGTATGTACTGTATATAGTTATATCTAATTATGCGTATGTATGTACTGATATATATGTACATACTTTATGTATGCAATGTATGTACTGTATAGAATTATAAATATACATACGGTATGCTTGTACTGTATATGTGTTCTGTATGTACTGTATAATTACGTATTGTATGCTTGTACTGATGTACTAAACTGCAGGATTCATTCTATTGCAATATAATATTATCCCCTAATAGGGTTTTCTAGGCCAGATACAGATCTGTACAGGTACAGATTGTATGTACTGTGTGTACTGTATTTATGTCTGTAAGTATGTACTGTAGGTATGTATGTATACTATATGAATATATGTATTATGCACTGATGTATATGAACTCTGTATTTATGTATGTAGTGTATGTATGTAACTAGTATTATGTACGTACTTTATGTATTAATGTACGGTATATAATGTATACTGTATGTATAGTACTGTCCTTTATGGATTACTGTATGTAATGTGTATTGTATCAATGTTGTACTATATGTTTTTGTTCTGTATGTATTTATGTACTGTATTAATGTAACATACTGTATGTATGTACTGTATGTTGTACTTATTATGTATGTACTGTATATAATTCTAATTTATGTTCTGTATGTATGTTACTGTATATATCATATGTACTGTATTGTATTATTACTGTATATAATGTCATACTGTATGTATGTAATGTATGTACTGTAGAGAATTATAATATACGTACTGTATGCTTTGTACTGTATATTGTTCTGTATGTACTGTATACTATACTTATTGTCTGCTTTACTGTATTTACTAAAAGCTGCAGATTGCATTCATTGCAATATAATCTTATCCCCTAAGAAATAGGGTTTTATGTGCCAATCCTCCTTTACAGATACAGACTTTTTAATAAACCAGATCACAGGGTAAGTTTCCCTTTATCTGGGTCGTCTATAAGGTTCCAGTCATCTAGGTCATTATAATCCCACAGTAAAAAGGTTAAATTCAATTCCACTACAATCCATGCAGCTCCCAATTTCTGCTTATTGGTAGGACTGGGAGGGGGTTACGGATTTGTTGTATAAGAGTCAGTGTCGGTATTGTCCCAAAGTGGTCACGCTATGAGGAAGTCCAGAACGACCGTAATCCACTTGTCCATTAAGGCGAGCGCTGGCAAAGTCTTTTCGTCCTTTTGTGCGCCCACAAAAGCCGTTGATTTGGCTGAAAATAACTTCGTCATCATCTCTGGGAAATGCTCCGACTATGTGGCTGCAATTAGCGCTGTGATTGGACGCGAACTCTCTCCCCCGGGGAACACAATTCACTGCCTGTTTCCCACTCGTGAGACACACGGGGAACCATCGTACAATATGACACCATTATTCCTTATTATTACACACCCACAATACATTGCATTTCCTATCATCCAACATCTGCCGGCCATAAGGTCCCAATAAATCCTGGTACATTGACACAACGGGTCATTTTTTGTAAAGGTTGCGGCTGGTTGTGTTTTTCGGGGCAGCGCAGGGGGGGAATTCGCAACCTGATAATTCCTTTCTAATACAGAACAGGGCGAACTGATCCAGGATGATTAAAGTCCATCCGATAATTAGAGTCCGTGAGAAGCAACAGAGCAGGATTCCCAATTTAATTAATTTTGGAGAGATGACGAAAGCTTACGACGGTGCGCCCAGTGAGTGATCAAAGTGGACACAGAGTTCAGATTTGATCTGGTATCTGACAATCTTTCCATTACTGGCACACGGACTCCCCCTCCTCCATGACGTTCAATGATACAAGAGAAGCAGCAGAAATTGGGCCCCCTGGGCCATTCACAGCTTCGTCGCCTTCAGCTAAACGCAGTCTCAGTTCCGGAGGATCACAGTCCATCAAAATTAAAGGCAAAACACAGACACAGACACGTATCACAATGTTCCACAGTCCCTATGTCTCTAGTCCATTTACAGATCCAAGCATCTCTCCTGCGACCACCGCAGCACTAAATAATAACCAGAACCCCTCCCCCCAACAAACACTCCCCCCTCAAATAAAATTACAAAAGGAATGTTGTCTGCACACAATAAGCTATACCCTCATACGGTACTGTCTAAGGGAAAAAATATGGCAGCTCACCACCCATATGTATAAATATAAATATACAGAGAAGGAATGTTCTTACCACAAAAAGCTATAACCCTCATACTGTACTGTCTAAGGGAAACAATATGGCAGCTCTCCACCCTATGTATAAAGATAATATACAGAGAAGAATGTTCGTACTACAATAAGCTATACCCTCATACTGTACTGTCTAAGGGAAACAATATGGCAGCTCCCACCCATATGTTAAAATATAATATACAGAGAAGGAATGTTTCTGTACACACAATAAGCTATACCCTCATACTGTACGTGTCAAGGGAAGCAATATGGCACTCCCACCCATATGTATAAATATACAGAGAAGGAATGTTCGTACACACAATAACTATACCCTCATACTGTACTGTCTAAGGAACACTATGGCAGCTCCCACCCATTGTATAATATACAGAGAAGGAATGTTCTGTACATACAATAAGCTATACCTCATACTGTACTGTCTAAGGGAACAATTGGCAGCTCCCACCCATATTATAAATTAAGAGAAGGAATGTTCTGTACATACAATAAGCTAATCCCTCATACTGTACTGTCTAAGGGAAACATATGGCAGCTCCCCACCCATATGTATAAATATACAGAGAAGGAATGTTCTGTCATACCATAAGCTAACTTTCACACTGTTCTGTCTAGAAACACTATGGCATCTCCCCACCCATTTGCATACATACAATACACAATTTGAGGGCAATTTTGAGGGGTAGTAGTTAATTATAATTGCCTTTAACTTGTCTTTCTATTTCCTACTAGACAATATCACTTTAAACCAAATTCTGGTTAATCCTCATACATTTCATTTTGTTTTTGAATACAACTGCGTGACCCCTTTCCAGAACGTTGCTGTAATTTGGCATTCTACCTCCCCCCTGTCCTGGAGGCTAATCGAGTTCCCCTTTCATACTACAGGCTACACCTACCTGTCCCTGTCCTGGAGCTAGATCGAGTTCCCCTTTCATATACTATATATTACACCTACCTGTCCCTATCCTGGAGGCAGATCGAGTTCCCCCTTTCATACTATATGCTACACCCCTGTCCCTATCCTGGAGCTAGCTCGGTTCCCTTTCATACTATACTACACCTACCTGTCCCTATCCTGAGCTAATCGAGTTCCCCTTTCATACTACGGCTACACCTACCTGTCCCTATCCTGTGGCTAATCGATCCCCTTTCATACATATGCACACCCTACCTGTCCCGTCCTGGAGGCCTAGATCGAGTTCCCCTTTCAATACATGCTACACCTACCTGTCCCTGTCCTGGAGCTAGATCGAGTTCCCCTTTCATACTAACAGGCGACACCTACCTGTCCCTGTCCTGGAGGCTAGATCGAGTTCCCCTTTCATACATATGCTAACCCTACCTGTCCCCTATCGCTGAGGCTAGATCGAGTTCCCCTTTCATACTATAGCTACACCTACCTGTCCCTGTCCTGGAGGCTAGATCGAGTTCCCCTTTCATACTATATGCTACACCTACCTGGTCCCATCCGGAGGCTAGATCGAGTCCCCTTTCATACTATATGTCTACACCTACCTGTCCGCTGTCCTGGAGGCTAGATCGAGTTCCCCTTTCATACTATATGCTACACCTACCTGTCCCTGTCCGGGAGGCTAGATCGGTTCCCTTTCATACTATATGCTACACCTACCTGTCCCTATCCTGGAGGCTAGATCGAGTTCCCCTTCATAATATGCTACACCTACCTGTCCCTACCTGGAGGCTAGAATCGGTTCCCCTTCAATACAACAGGCTTCACCTACCTGTCCTATCCTGGAGGCTAATCGGTTCCCCTTTCATACTCAGGCTACACCTACTATGTCCCTATCCTGGATGGCTAGAGATCGGGTCCCCTTTCATCTCTATATGCTACACCTACCTGTCCCCTACGTCCTGTCCGAGGCTAGATCGAGTTCCCCTTCATACTATATGCTACACCTACCTGTCCCTTCTGGAGGCTAGATCGAGTTCCCCTTCATACTACAAGGCTACACCTACCTGTCCCTATCTGGAGGCTAGATCGAGTTCCCCTTTCATACTACGGCTACACCTACCTGTCCCTATCTTGAGGCTAATCGATTTCCCCTTTCATACTACAGCTACACCTACCTGTCCCTATCCTGGAGCTTAGTATCAGTTCCCTTTCATACTACAGGCTACACCTACCTGTCCCTATCCTGGAGGCTAGATCGAGTTCCCCTTTCATACTACAGGCTACACCTACCTGTCCCTATCCTGGAGGCTAGATCGAGTTCCCCTTTCATACTACAGGCTACACCTACCTGTCCTCATCCTGAGGCTAGATCGAGTTCCCCTTTCATACTAACAGGCTACACCTACCTCCCCCTGTCCTGGAGGCTAAGATGCGTTCCCCTTCTCTACACAGGCTACACCTACCTGTCCCTATCCTGGAGGCTAGATCGAGTTCCCCTTTAATAATAGAGATTCACAATCAGTTCAGTCTTTCCTGACAGATTCATCAAATCACATAGGAATTAAGGCTGAGGCCACACTGCAAAGCGCCAGAATCGCACACACAACAGTGTGCATTATCACCTGCGATTGTGTGTGCGATTCTTGTGCATTTTGCACATGCGATTTTGCCATTTTCTGTTAAGAAAACGTATGCGTTAATGCACCAAAAATGTTGAACGCACGAGTTACCAAAATGGAAACGCATGCGCAATCGCGAACGCAAAACGCGTGTGCAAATACGCTAGTGTGGCCTAGCCCCTACTGTCTATGTAGATCAGGAATTCTGTGTGTAACACTCACCACACTACCACACACATACACAACACAAACTATATTCATATAGTTTATAATTTTTATACACAATGTATGTGTGTAATACAATGTATATATTTATACACAACACAAACTATATTCATATATTTAATATATTTAACGCATACGTATACACAATGTATATGTGTAATACAAGTTAATATTTATACACACACAACTGATTCATGCCACTCACCCAACACCACACACATACACAACACAAACACACCCACACACAACACAAACTCGCCCACACACAACACACACCCACACACACTACCACACACATATACAACACCTTTATTCTATGTGAGTATATTTATTTGTCCTATTATATATGTGAACTTATTCTTTGTCATTTTATTCTATGGAACCTTCAGTACTTTCAAGAATATTTCCTATCTATATGTGAACATTATTTATGTAGACTACTGACCTTTTATACTTATTCTACTTATGTGTCTATTATAGCACCTTTATTTCTATGAGTACTTTTTGCTATATGTGACCTTATCTAGTATATGTGACTTTATAGTACCTTTATTCTATTGATTATCTAGTGGTACTTATTCTACGTTATGTCCTTATTCGTACTTTTTTAGTTGTACTTATTTCTATTTTCACCTTTTGGTATTTTCTCGTTTGTGACTTAACTTTATGATACTTTTCTTTGGACAATCGGAGTACTTGTATTATTATATCTACTTATATGTAGTATATCTGTAATGTACCTTATTGTGTGACCTTTATCTATGAGTCTTTACGTTGTCTTATCTGTGTCACTATCTTATCTTTGTCAAGTCTAGGACCTTTTCATTGCATATTCTTGGTAACTTTTAATGTTACCTTTTATTCTACGTATATGTGTACCTTACTATATGTGTACCTTTATTCTATGTGATACTATGCTATGCGTGACCTTTATTCTACATAATGTGTACCTTTATTATAGATCTTTTATATGGTGCACTTATTCTATTTGGCACCTTTATTTATGGAGTTACTTTATTCTCAGTATATGTGTAACCTTTTTCTATAGTGATACTCTTTTCAATGGCTTGATTGATACTTTATTCGACAGTATTGTGTACCTGTTTCTTGTGCACTTTAATCTAATGTGCAGTTACTTTATTCTACAGTATATTGTACCTTTATTCTCATGTGGCACCTTTATTCATGTGAGTACTTTTAATTCTAAGTACCTTATTTTGTGTACCTTTATCTGTGTGCACCTTATGCTATATGTACTCTTTATTCTAAGTATGTGTACCTTTTATGTCTATATGTGCACCTTTATCTATTGAGACTTTATTATGTGTACCTTTATATTTGTGTGAACCTTTATTCTAATAGTTGTACCTTTATTCTAGATGGTGCACCTTTTATTCATATGGCACCTTATTCGATAGTGCACAGTTATTCTATATGTGGACTCTTATTCTTATGTGTATCTCTCGTACCTTTATTCTATGTTCACCTTTTTATATGTGGGCACCTTTACTTACTTAGAACATATGTGTTACCTTTATTCTGGCATTTATCTGAGTACTTTTATTCTACAGGTGTACACTTGTTTAATTGCTACTGTCTATTATCTGTGGTACTTATTCTATATGTCTCCTTTATTCACGTGATTATCTCTATGGTACCTTTAATGCTATAATGTGCCCCCTTTATTCTATAGTGATACCTTTATTCTAGATGTGTACCTTTATTCTATATGCTGCACCTTTATTCTATTGTCTTTAATTCTTATTGGTTTTTCTATATTGTGCACCTTTAGTCTATATGTGCACCTTTATTTCTTGGCTACCTTTATTCTATATGAGGCATCACTTTATTCTATATGTGTACCTTTATTCTCATATGTGTACCTTATTTCTATAGTGCACCTTTATTCTATATTGACCTTTATTCTATATTGACCTTTTTCTTATTGTACTTATTCTATATGTGTCACCTTTATTCTATATGTGCTCCTTTATTCTATATGTGCATTTATTCGTGTACCTTTATTCTATATGTGTCCTTTATTCTCATTATTATGTGTTACCTTTTAGCTATATGTGCACCTTTATCTAGTTCTATTATCTAAGTGTCCTTTTGCTATATGTGCACCTTATTCTATATGTGTATTTTCTCTTATTTCTGCCTTGTGTACCTTTGTCGCATTCTCATTTATTCTATAGTGTCAACCTTTATTCTATATGTGTTCAACTTTTATTTATATGTGCCCTTTATTCTATTGGTATGGGCCCCGTTTGACTTTATTATAGGGTACCTTATTCTATTTGCACCTTACATAGTGTTCCTTTATTCTATATGTGCACCTTTAATTCTATGTGTACCTTTATTCTATAGTGTTTCCTTTTTCTATATGTGCCACTTATTCTCATAATGTGCTCCCTTATTCTATAATGTGCACCTTTATTCTTTCCTATAATTGCCCTTTTCTATTACACTTATTCTATATGTTTTTCAGAGGCCCCTTATTTGTGCATTATCATAGTGGACCTTTATTCATAGTGTTCCTGTATTCTATATGGTGCACCTTATTCTTATCTATTGTGCCTTTATCTATATCGTGCACCTTTATTCTATAGCTGCTCTTATCTATGCACTTTGAGTGTTCTTATGTTCATGTGACTTTATTTGCACCTTTATCTATGTTCCTTATGTGCCTTTCTATTGTAATTTCTATATGTGCACCTTTATTCTATATGGTTTTTTATTTGCACCTTTATTCTATATGTGTTCCTTTATGATATTCCTTATATTGATTCCTTTAGTTAATGTGGCACCTGCTTATTCTTATATGGTCACTTAATTCTATATGTGAATCCTTTATTCTATATGTGTACTTATTCTATATGTGACTCCTTTATTCTGATAGTGCACCTTTATTCTATATGTGTTCCCTTTATTCTATATGTGCCTCCTTTATCTATATGTGCACTTTATTTCTATTGCACTTATTCTCTTTAACTTATTCTATATGTGCCTATATTGACCTTTATTCTAATATGTGTTCCTTATTTCTGATCGTGCACCTTATCTCTATATGTGCAACCTTTATCCAAGGTCTTATTATCTGTGCACCTTAGTCTATATGTGCACCTTTAGATTCTATTATGTGTTCCTTTATTCGTATATGTGCCATTATTTATAGTCCTTTTATATTGCTTATCATAGTGTAACCTTTATTTCGATATAGTGTACCTTTATTCTATATGTGAACGTATCAATGCCTTTATTCTATATGTGTCATTTTATTTTTCTCTATGTGCACCTTATTCTATATGGTGTTACTGTCTTCTATTATGTTACCGTTATTCTATATGTGACACTTTATCTCTATGTGTACCTTTATTCTATAGGCACCTTTATGCTATGTGTACCTTTATTCTATATGTGCACCTTTATTCTCTATGTGTACCTTATTCTATGACTTCCTAGGTATGTTCTATGTCCTTTAATTCTACTATGTGTACCTTTTTATTCTATATGTGACTTTATTCTATATGGTGTACCTTATTCTATATGTGTTTACTCTTATGCTTACTAGTTCTTATTGTACCTTTATTCTCATATGACCTTTTTCTCATGTACTTTCTATATAGCCTTGACTGGTTAATACAGTAAGAACATGTTTTCCATACAAACCAGCCACCCTACAGATCTTGATGAACTACAACCTCAACCAAGATGTCCCCAGGTTCCATTGTCCTGTCTCCCCCGTTGGGACCGTTTTAACACATCCATGCGGATCCCATTGAGACGATTTCTGGTTAGTTGCTGACATTTCTATAGCCCTGCAGGGACCAAATCATGCTTAAACAACCAGTCAATGGAATCTATTGTAGAATCTATTGTAAAACCCTCCAGCAATGTCTCCCCTCGCTCCCTCCCAGTCATTCAGAAATTCATTACTGTTCCCTGTTCCAGATAATTCATTACTACAACACTTCCGAATGTTTTTGTTTCATTACGGCCAAAATATCAAACGAAGTTTGTAGACGATGACATAGCTAAACAACTGATTATAACTGATGGACATTAGCTAAACACTGATTATAAACTGATAACTATAAACACTGATATAAACTGATGACATAACTAAAACACGACATAAACACTGATACACTTAACGTGATAACGATAAGCTAAACAGATGATTTAAACTTGATGACAGAGCATAACATGATTATAAACTGATGACATAGGCTAACACGATTATAACTGATGACAATAGCTAAACACTGATTATAACTGAGTGACATAGCTAAAACTGATTTATAAACTGATGACATAGCTAAACACTGATAAGACTGGATGACATAGCTAAACCGTGTTTAGAACTGATGACATAAAGCTAAACATGATTATCATGACATATCTGAAAATGACTTATAACTGTACATACTAAACAAACTGATTATAACTGATGACATAGCTAAACACTGATGTATAACTGACATAGTCTAGAACAAGAAATGAACCTGGGGGAAACATGATTTAAATGGTAAAAATCATTAAACCCTGCGCAATATTTGGTGTGTATTAAATTCCCCTAATTAACCCCACTCACACACAAACACATACAGATGAGTTGTTAGAGGGGAATCGTGTCAATCTGCCTTTCATCACCTTCTTGTAAAACTGGGAAAAGCTTCACTCTACCCTAATTGACTCACGTGGAAGGAAAGGTATATAGGCTAAGGTTGTTACCATGGGAGCAAGAGACTGTCCTCATGATTACGGGAACTGACGTCATTGTATCTCTTATACACATTTTCAGTCTGTCCTTTCTTGTTTCGAATAGCAGCATGGAAGCTCCCACATATAAGGACCTTAGTGATAGATCTTCTATCCCGGTGGTCTCTCCGTATCAGCATGTAGAAGGAGATTCTCTGGGTCAGTTTATACGGAAGGAATGAACTGTAGGTGTGATCACTCCAGTTAGTGATGGTGATGGGGGATAGTTACTTTCTTTTACCCTACATTTTGGAGCAGTATTATGTCATTTATATATTAACTACATTTGTAGCTGTAATGACTAATAATTAAATTATATTATATTACACCTGTTTGTAATGCAATGTAATTAATGTATCATATAATGATATATATAATATATAAATTAAATATTATACCTTACAGGTGGCAGATAAGGGGGCAGAGAGATAGGGAAGGAAGATAGAGAAAACCCGGGGGTGTGTATCAGTAGAGAGGACTAGATCAGTATATAAACTACAGAGTGAGTAGAATGATGATGTAGTCACGGTTAGTAACCCTGGGGGTAGGAGAACGAAGGGGGGGGCAGGGAAGGGGCAGGGGAGAAAAGAACCATGAGAGGGAGGGGGTGCCCCGGGGGGGAAGGAGGACGCATTAATGTTTTGCAATGTAATATGTTCATATATATATTATTTTATATAATTATATGATATAGATATTATAGATATATATATAATATTAACCCTTACTTTTTGGATGCAATGTATATATGTATTCATAAGGTATATATATATTAAGACACTTCATGTTGTAATGCATTATTAGTTAATATGTATAATATATATTACCCTTACATGTTTGTATTCAATGTATATATGTATCATATTCAATATATACTATATTAAACCTTGCCATGTTTTGATGCAATGTAGTAAATGTATCAAGGTAGATATTATTAACCATTACATGTTTGTATGCAATGTATTAATGTATCATATGTATATATATATTAACCCTTACATGTTTGTATGCAATGTATATATGTATCATGTATATATATTAACCCTTACATGTTTGTATGCAATGTATATATGTTATATTTTTCACACCTATTCAGACCAGAGCTTGGAACTTTGGATCTGCCAGAGCTTTGTATTAAAAGGTAACAGAGGAACAGTCAACGTTACTCACCGGGGGGATGAACCCGCTGTCTGCCAATAACTACCGAGAATCACATTGTCCCCTCAATCCAACACAAGGCAGCATCTAAAGTCTGTATCCTTACCACAGACAGACCCCCAGTAATAAGAGAGACCCCCAAACAGGATCTCACAATGTCCCTAGTGTGGGGATCTGTCACAGATCTAAGGCTGGGTACACACCAGCAGATATTTTCAGCCGAAAATAGATATTAGGGCAGCATGGTGGCTCAGTGGTTAGCACGGTGGATCAGTGGTTAGCACGGTGGCTCAGTGGTTAGCACGGTGGATCAGTGTTCATCGGGCTCATTGGTAGCACGGTGGATCAGTGGGTTAGCACGGTGGCCCAGTGGTTAGCACTGATTCCCATGCCAGCGCTGAGGTCGCTCCACCCTAGGAGTTCGATCCACCCTAGGACACATCTGCAAGGAAGTTTTATTGTGTTCCCCCCATGCTTGCGCCTGGGTTCCTCCCCAATCATAAAGACATACCTGAAGTTTTATTGTATTAGATGTGGGGTAAGTGATTAATTTGTAAGCTCTTTGGGGCAGGGGCCTGATGTGAAGTGAGCAAATAAATTTGTGAACGCGTCTGCGTGGGAATATGTAGCGGGTTCACTATGGGCCACACTATCGATTTTCGCGGGGACACTTTTTGGTCGTGGCTTGAATTTCTGCTCGACCCGACAACATTTGTCCTGGTCTAGCGCTCACTCGTAGCGAGCATTCGGTTTGGACAAATAGTCCCTTTGTGTGTAACATTATAACAGATCTACACAGACAGGCAGACAGATCTACACACACACACACAGACAGTTCACACACAGAGACAGACAGATCTACACACACACACACACACACACACACAGACAGATCTACACACACAGAATACATATCTCCACACACACACACACAACAATCTACACACACAGACAGACAGATCTACACACACACACACACACCAGACCATTCCTACACACACGAGACAACAGATCTACACACAAACACACAGACAGAAAAAATTCTACCCACCCAGACAGCAAATCTACACACACAACCACACGACATACAGCATCTACACCACACCGATCTACCCACACAGACACAGCATCACTAACCCACACAGACAGATCTACACACCCACACACACACACACACACAGACAGATCTACACACACACACACACAGACAGACAGATCTACACACACACACACACACAGGCAGATCTACACACACACAGACAGACACACTGATCTCCACATCCAGTCCTGCTTGAGGAGGAGGTTGATCTCCCTGGATGACGCTGCAGAGGATTTTGCTGGTTGTGTGTTCTGCCAGGAACCTTCTGCCCCTCAGGAGTAACCTCCAGCAGCGCATGGGAGGTGGGTGGGGGGCACAGTGGGGCACAGTCTCTACCTCTCTCTGGCTGCCAACTTACTGCCTGTCTGTCTCCCTGTTAGTTTCAGCCTCTGTGCTCAATCAACGTGTGAGGTGGTTGAGAAACCCCCAAGTCCCTCCCCTGACATGAGGACAGATTGGGGATTGGACAAAGGGACCTCAGGGTCAGAAGGTCACAGTGAACATGTGATTATTAATAGAGAGAGACCAATTCAGCACTTGGACACCTCCCTCTATAGGACTGGACACTAACATGGGATCCCGGGGCCCCTCACACCCCCTCTATAGAACTGGACACTGCGTAACATGGGATCCCAGGGGCCCCTCACACCTCCCTCTATAGGACTGGACACTGTAACATGGGATCCCAGGGGCCCCTCACACCTCCCTCTATAGGACTGGACACTGTACATGGGATCCCAATCCCAGGGCCCCCTCACATCTTCCCTCTATAGGACTGGACCACGTAACATGGATTTAACAATAAGCTATACCCTCATATTGTACTGTCTAAGGGAAACAATATGGCAGCTCCCACCCATATGTATAAATATACAGAGAAGGAATGTTCTGTACATACAATAAGCTATACACTTATACTGTACTGTCTAAGGGAAACACTATGGCAGCTCCCACCCATATATATATAAATATACAGAGAAGGAATGTTCTGTACATACAATAAGCTATACCCTCATACTGTACTGTCTAAGAGAAACACTATGGCAGCTCCCACCCTTATGTATTATTATTATTTATTTATTATTTGGGGCAGTACGGTGGCACTGATGCCTTGCAGCACTGGGCTCTCCGGTTTCCCCCACAATAATAAAGACATACTGATAGGTTGTATATGTAAATAAAGTGATTAGATTGTAAGCTCTTCAGGGCAGGGCCTGATGTGAATGTATACATGTAATTGTAAAGCGCTACAGAAGATGTTGGCGCTATATAAATCTATAATAATAACACTATATAGATATTTTTTTAAACACATGGTTTAGTGCCCCCTATAGATCGCTTGCTCTGTAAAGCTGGGTACACACCATCCAATAATTTGTTTTGGTTGGTTGGGCTGAATTATTGGATGTTTTTTGCGGCCTGATGTCGACCGTCATTCATCTGAATCGGACGAACAAATGATCGGTCTTGTTGGAAAACCATGACCGAATTGTGTGGACCACACACTCAGTCGTGGCAATTTGGTACTTTTGCCGCAACCGACAGTCCATCCTCCTAACCGACCGGTCGGAAGCTGTGTACCTAGCTCAAGTTGACAATGTTAAGGGGAAGTTAAACAGATTTGACCATAGACTGGTTTGTGTAGTTTAATCATTTTAATGCATTTTCCAGTTTGGGGATCAGTTGCTGGGGGGACTCGATAACATGTCCATCTGGGACATCCTGACCATGATCTTGGCTATAATTTTTCACCCCCAGGAGGTAACTGTCCATTCCGACCATACGGGCTGCTTGGTAATCGTTCACATAATCATCTCCAACATGGACCACCTGCCGTGCATCTATTTTGGCCAATCTCAGAGCTTTACAAAATATTCCCGGATGGGGCTTGGCAACGCCAGCGCTCTCTGAGGTCATCACAAACTCGAAATACTGGTCCAGGTGGCATTGCCTTAGAACCTCTACCAGTCTCCGGTCAAAGTTTGAGATGATTCCCATCCTGAGCCCAAGGTTTCTACAGGACTTCAGGGTTTCCCTAGCTCCGGGTATCACTGCCCAGTTGCGAGCTGTGCAGAAATCGGCGTAAAGCTGTTCTGCTAATGGCTGCACGGTGGAGGCATTATGGACCCCGGACTGATGGAAGGTTTGCAACACCACGTCTATCCACCACTGTCGGGAGGTCATTCCTTGGGCCATACCATAATTTGGGAAGAGGCGACAATGGGATCGATAAGTATCGTGGAAGGATCGCTCTAGGATGTCTGGGTCAACACGGATTCCTCGCTTTTTAGCTTCGGCGTAATATTGCTGCCCTACCGACAAACGTAGACGGAGGAGAGTGTCCTTAACATCCCACGTCACCAGCCTTACGGCCATGTCAATGGTCTTCTGGGAAAAATTAAAGGGGAGAATATGGTCATGGTTACAGTTCATTATCCCAGAGTCTTCAATACCCCACGTGTGCCTATTAACCAATTCAGGATTATACGGAGAGTGCGTCCAGACGCGCAGCCAATAGCGTCAGACTAACCCCCGCATGGTAGTTACTGTCTAGACACGGTTCAGTGCGATCCTTCCCATTTATTATACAACAAATTCAAAAGGGTCACGTGGGGCGACATTTTGTGTTAAAAGATTAAAGGGGAACAAAACTGGAACCCACAGTGGAGAGGAAGAAAACCCACATGGAACTTGAGGGGGGGTAAAGATCCATCTGTTGACCTTTGGTGACATTATATTACACCCCCAGTCTGACTTTTTTTTGCTGAGAATGCTGGGTAATGTAGTTTAGTTATAAACAGAAAGCTGCATAATCCCCAGTGTTGATTAAAGGACAAGTTAACCTCACTATATTTCTGTATTTTAAACTCTGGTGACCATTGAAGGTCTGTGGTCTGACTGGGGATGCTGGGAAAATCAATGACATCAACAGGAGAGCCCACAGGACTGAGAAGGAAGGATAAACCCAATAACCCAGACCATCTAAATAACCTGCTGTTTAGGGTCCAACCACATCCCAAGTCCCCCTAACACCCCTCCCTGTCACACACTGTGGTACAGTCCAACTTACCAGGAGAGAAGCTCAAGGTAACACACGGTTCGTCCCATAAATCGTCCCCACCCCCCAGAGGAAACACTGACCGAGCAGGAAGGTTCCGATCCCAGGATCTGCAAGGAGCTGGTGAATGAAACAAAAATGGGAACCCACTAGGGTCTTATCCCTTTAAATAGACTATTTCCTGCCTAAATTGTTTATGGGGGATTCTGGGAGATGTAGTTTATATGGTAAAATCTCTATTCCTAGTAGATTAATGGAAATAACATTGATCAGACTGATCACCCCTAGTGACAGTCTTCCCCTTCCCCTTTAACTATGGACACTTACCTACCCTCCAACCTTTCCCTTTAACTAGGGACACTTACCTACCCCCAACCTTGCCCTTTAACTATCTTCCCTTATCTTTTTTCTTCCAGGAGCCGATATCATCATCACTTACTACACCCCCCAACTACTCAACTGGATCAGGAAAAGATAAACTTCCCCCCATGGGCCCTTCCCCTCCCCATCAGAGCTTGGTATCTTTACACTATATACAGGGAGAGCGGACGCTGTATTTTAGTGCTTGATTCCTTTAGCTTTCCCATATTCAACACTTCTACATGAACTGCCTACAAACCTGGACATTTCCCCTGGGCCAGTAACTGACCCCGTGTAACGAAATCCTAGTCCCTGGGAGACTAATTCTCTGGCTTCTTGGTTAAATTCTTTCCTTTCCAAATGTGATTTATTAACATGTGACCATTAACGTTCTATAAACATTTCGTGGACCAGATGATGGTTCGTATTCCTTTATTATGATGTCATAGCTTGGAATCTTCTCTTGTAGAAAGTATTGATGTTGTTTGTGTGGTACCCTAGCGCTTGGTCTCGTATAAGGATCATTTCCTACATAAACCATCTCCTAATGGTTCTGATTTACTATTGGCGATCCCGCGATAATTCGCCACCTTAAACAAGAGTCCAAGGCCAATAGACACGAGGTTCTAGCTGACTTGGAACTCAGACACATTACAGCTATGACCGGCATGTTAACCCCTCAAATAACATATAGGTAAATCACCCCCAAAGCCCAAATTTAAGCCGTTATTTAATCTGGATATAGTGATAATCGTTATCCAGCTAAATGATGGTTTCTCCCCCTTTCCCTCTGCTCTTTTAAAAGTTTCCATCTCTCTCCAACTCGCACAGCGAGAGGCAGATGGGGGTTTAAAAGCAGTCACTTGGATGTGATGGAATCGGTGATTGATGTCATCTGTTCCATTCAAGACCTGACAGTTGCTAATTGGAAAGAACCAGGCGCCACGCTCAGTCGCGGCTCTTTTGATTGCATAACTGACGGTCTTTTGGTCCTGGCTGGCCGATGGATCGATACGTGTGTAACCAGCTTAAAGACAGCATACACATGGCAATACTGGGTGGGTACCCGACCTGCCACGAACAATGTGATGAATGTTCTTTATGGTCGACAAACGTGCTTTGTCAGCTGAAACGGACGTTCGGTAGGTTGCTCGATTCGCCAGGAGATGTCATTTAGGGAGGCTGCCTGTGATAATCGGCAGCCATGAATGAACATTCATTCTGACAATCTTACACGTACAGGGATCCGGTCTGTCTAGATACTGTCGTCAACGTGTGGGGGGGGGGGGGGGGGGGGACGCACGGTATTGCGAACTGTGACTTGTTGTCTAGTTGCATCAATTCCTCCCGAACCTTTTATTGTGACAGTTTTCCATCTGGATTATTTAACAATCTGCCATAAACCCCCAACCAAAAACGTTTTGTGTCTGATCTTTGGACATGTCAATGATGGGGTAAAAATAATCTGGAACCTGTGGGTAGAGAAAGGAACCGACTGCAGGCAGTACAATTCTTCTATGTATTACATTCGTATCCTTAATAAACTAACCCCACTGTAGTGCTAAGAAATCAGTATCACTGAGACTGTAGGGGAGATCTCAATGACCTGAACCTTTAATTTGACGGGTGTAGGGTTAGCTAGGGAAAATAGCTTTCTGTCATTGGCTGTGAGTCATGTTATAATAAATGACTGACAGCGTGTAACTAAAAGGGACAGGAAAGTAGAGAGTAGGAGGTAACAGAAACATTGGGCAGCATTTTTGGTTAGTATTACACCTTCAAGATTTCTCCCACTATGCCAATTTTAGGGTTTGGGGAATTTCCCCCACAATGTCACCCAATATTCAGGAGAAGCAACTGACACCCAACAAATCAATTGGTTTCAATTCACTTCTGTCCTTTATTAAACATGGGGTCAGACGGTCAGTTAAATCCTCCTGCAAACCAGTCAACCAGCAGCTTACCATCTTGACCAGAAAAACTATAAAGGACCTGTACCACTTCCATGTTTGTACCTAATAATCCCACAGAAATGCCCAAGAAGGAATACTGTGGGGAAGTGCATAAATGCAGAGGGTTGGAGGGCAGGTTAGTGTCCCTATTTTAGGGAACTGTTGGAGGGTAGGTTAGGTGTCCCTATTTAAAGAGGGGACGGTTGGAGAGTAGGGCTAATGACCTATGTAAAGGGGTAGGTTAATTTGTCCCTAGTTAAAGGGTAAGGTGGGATAAGGTTACGTACCTATTTTTTGTAGGGGAAATGTTGGAGGGTTAGGTTAGTGGTCCCTATTTAAGAGGGGAAATGGTTTGAGGGTAGGTTACTGTACCATTTAAAAGGGGAAGGTAGTTTACTGTACCTATTTAAAGGGCAAAGGTTGGAGGGAGGTTAGTGTCCTATTTAAAGAGGGGAAAGGTTGGAGGGGTAGGGTAAGTGTCCCTAGTTTTTAAAGGAAGGTTGTGGGGGTAGGGGTGGTAGGTTAGGTAAGTGTCCCTAGTTAAAGGGGGAAGGTTTGGGGTAGGGACGTGTCCCTAGTTAAAGGGGAAGGTTGAGGTAGGTATGTTGTCTCCTAGTTTAACTTCATGGAAGTTGGGGTAGGTAAAGTGTCCTAGTTAAAGGGGAGGTTGGGGGTAGGTAAGTGTCCCTAGTTAAAGGGTAAGTTTGGGGGTATGGAAGTGTCCCCATTAAAGGGGAAGGTTGGGGGTAGGTATGTTGTCCCTAGTTAAAAGGGAAGGTTGGGGGTAGGTTAAATGTCCCTAGTTAAAGGGGAAGGTTGGGGGGTTAGTGAGGGTGTCCCTAGTTAAATACAGGGGAAGGTTGGGGGGCAGGTAAGATGTCCCTATGTAACTGGGAGGTGGGGGTAGGTAAGTGTCCCTAGTTAAAGGGGAAGGTCTGGGGTAGGGTAAGGTCCCTAGTTAAATGGGAAGGTTGGGGAATGGCACCAAAAGGTCAACAGATGGATCTGTACTCCCCCTCAAGTTCCATGTGGGGCTTTCTTAATCTTCCACTTGTGGGTTCCAGTTTTTTTCCGTTTTTTTCCGGTTGGGGTAGGGAAGTGTCCCTAGTTTTAAAGGGGAAGGGTGTGGGTAGTACGGTAAGTGTCCTAGATAAAGAGGAAAGGTTTTGGGGGGTAGGTAAGTGTCCTAGTTAAAGGGGAAGGTTGGGGTAGGAGTGTCCCTAGTTAAAGGGGAAGGTTGGGGTTGGTGAATGTCACCAAAGGTCAACAGATGTATCTTTACTCCCCATCATCAATTCATGTGGGTTATTTTTTCCCTCACGTGGGTTCCAGTTTTTTTCCAGGTTGGGGGTAGGTAAGTGTCCCTTATGTTAAAGGGGAAGGGTTGGGGTAGGTAACTTTCCCTAGTTAAAGGGGGGAAGGTTGGGGGGGAGGAAGTGTCCCTAGTTTAAAGGGGAAGTTGGGGGTAGTAAGGGTAGGTAAGTGTCCCTAGATAACGAGGAGTTGGGGGTAGGTAAGTGTCCCTAGTTAAAGGGAAGGTTGGGGGGATTGGTGAAGTGTCCCTAGAAAGAGGAATAGGTTGGGGGTAGGGTACGGTAAGTGTCCCTAGTTAAAAGGGCAAGGTTGCAGGGGTAGGTAAGTGTCCTAGTTAAAAGGGAAAGGTTGGAGGGTAGGTAAGGTCCCTAGTTAAAGGAAGGTTGGGGGTAGGGAACTTTCCATCGTTAAAGGGGAAAGGTTGGGGGTAGGGAGGAAGTGTCCCTAGTTAAAGGGAAGGTTTGGGGTAGTAGTGTCCCTAGATAAAGAGGAAGGGTGGGGGTAGGTAAGGTCCTAGTTAAAGGGAAAGGTGGGGGGAGGTGGGATCGGTAAGTTCCATGAGGATAAAGAGGAAGTGGGGTAGGGGTAAGTGTCCCTATAACTAGGGACACTTACCTACCCCCAACCTTCCCCTTTAACTAGGGACACTTACCTACCCTCCAACCTTTCCCTTTAACTAGGGACACTTACCTACCCCCAACCTTGCCCTTTAACTATGGACACTTACCTACCCCCAACCTTGCCCTTTAACTAGGAACACTTACCTACCCCCAACCTTGCCCTTTAACTAGGGACACTTACCTACCCCCAACCTTCCTCTTTATCTAGGGACACTTACCTCCCCCCAACCTTCCCTTTAACTAGGGACACTTACCTACCCCCAACCTTCCTCTTTATCTAGGGACACTTACCTACCCCCAACCTTCCCCTTTAACTAGGGACACTTACCTACCCCCAACCTGGAAAAAAACTGGAACCCACGGTGGAGAGGAAGAAAACCCACATGGAACTTGAGGGGGAGTAAAGATCCATCTGTTGACCTTTGGTGACATTACCCCCAACCTTCCCCTTTAACTAGGGACACTTACCTACCCCAACCTTCCCCTTTAACTAGGGACACTTACCTACCCCCAACCTTCCCATTTAACTAGGGACACTTACCTGCCCCCCCAACCTTCCCCTTTAACTAGGGACACTTACCTAACCCCCAACCCTCCCCTTTAACTAGGGACATTTACCTACCCCCAAACTTCCCTTTTAACTAGGGACACATACCTACCCCCAACCTTCCCCTTTAACTAGGGACACTTACCTACCCCCAACCTTCCCCTTTAACTAGGGACACTTACCTACCCTCCAACCTTCCCCTCTTTAAATAGGGACACTAACCTACCCTCCAACCTTGCCCTTTAAATAGGTACAGTAAACTACCTTCCCCTTTAAATAGGTACAGTACCCTCCAACCTTCCCCTTTAAATAGAGTAAACTACCTTCCAACCTTCCCCTTTAAATAGGTACAGTAACCTACCCTCCAACCTTCCCCTCTTTAAATAGGGACACTAACCTACCCTCCAACATTTCCCTTAAAATAGGTACAGTAACCTACTCTCCAACCTTCCCCTTTAACTAGGGACATTAACCTACCCCTTTAAATAGGTACAGTAACCTACTCTCCAACCTTCCCCTCTTTAAATAGGGACACTAACCTACCCTCCAACATTTCCCTTAAAATAGGGACACTAACCTGCCCTCCAACCCTCTGCATTATGCAGTTCCCAGCAGTATTCCTTCTTGGACATTTCTGGGGGATTATTAGGTACAAACAGGGAAGTGGTACAGGTTCCTTTATAGTGTTTACTGGTCAGAGATGGTAAAGCTGCTGGTTGACTGGTTTGCAGGAGGATTTAACTTACCGTCTGACCCCATGTTCAGTAATTAACCAGAGTGAATGGATACCAATTGATTTGTGGGTGTCAGTTGCTCTCCTGAATATTGGACATTGTGGAGAAATGCCCCCAAACCCTAAAATTGCACTAGTGAGAAATCTGAGAGGTGTAAGACTAACCAAAAATGCTGCCCAATGTTCTGTTACCTCTCTACTTCCTGGTCCTTTTAGTTAACAGCTGTCAGTCATGTATATAACAGATGACATCACAGCCAATGACAGAAAGCTATTTCCCTAGCTAACCCTAACCCTGTCAAATTTAAAGGTGCAGGTCATGGAGAATCTCACCCTAACAGGCTCAGTGATACTGATTGCTTAGCACTACAGTGGGGTTAGTTATTATGGATACTGAATTTAATACATAGAAGAATTGTACTGCCTGGAAATCGGTTCCTGTCTCTACCCACAGGTTCCCATGATTTATTTTTACACCATCATTGACCCATTGTCAAAGATCAGACACGTTTTGGTTGGTGGGTTTATTGCAGATTGTTAAATAATCCCAGACGGAAAACTGTCACAATAAAAGGTCCAGGGACGGAATCGAATAAAAACTAGACAACAAGGTCACAAGTTACGCAATAGCCGCGCGTCACGGAATGACAGACAATTATCTAGACAGACCGGATCCCTGTACGTGTAAGATTGTCAGATGAATTGGTCATTCATTGGCTGCCGATTATCACAGCCTCCCTAAATGACATCTCCTGGCGAATCGAGCACCGACCGAACGTCCGTTTCAGCTGACAAAGCCACGTTTGTCGACCATAACGAACATTCATACACATTGTTCGTCGCAGGTCGGTACCCAGGATTGCACATGTGTATGATGCTTTAAGCTGGGTACACACGTAGCGATCCATCGCCAGCCAGGACAAAGTAGCCGCGACTGAGCGTGGCGCCTGGTTCTTCCAATTAGCAACTGTCAGTCTTGAATGGAACAGATGACATCACAGATGACATCACAGCCAATGACTGCATTTAAACCCCCAGCTGCCTCTGCGCATGTGCGAGTTGGAGAGAAGATGGAAACTTTTAAGAAGCAGAGGGAAAGGGGGAGAACATCATTTAGCTGGATAACAGATTATCCCTATATCCAGATTAATAACGGCTTTAAATTTGGGCTTTGGGGGTGATTTACTGATATTGTTATTTGAGGGGTTAACATGCCCGTCATAGGCTGTAAATGTGTCTAGTTACAAGTCAGCTAGAACCTCGTGTCTCATTGCCTTGGACTCTGTGTAATGGTGGCGAATTATCGCTGCGATCGCCCAATAGTATCGAACCATTAGGAAGATGGTTTATGTAGGAAATGATCCGTATACGAGACCAAGCTCTAGGGTACCACACAAACAACATCAATACATTTCTACAAGAGAAGATTCCAAGCTATGACATCATAATAAAGGAATATGAACCATCATCTGGTCCACGAAATGTTTATAGAACGTTAATGGTCAC
>CM033476.1:108312135-108395595 GCA_019447015.1 Hymenochirus boettgeri | reverse complement strand
CTCCTGGAAGAAGAAAAAGATACAGTGAAGATTTCACAGAAGTGGAAGGACAGATACACAGACAGACAGACGACAGGACAGACAGACAGACAGACATAGGACAGGACAGACAGACATAGGACAGGACAGACCAGACGACAGGACAGACAGACAGACATAGGACAGGACAGACAGACAGACATAGGACAGGACAGGACAGACAGACATAGGACAGGACAGACAGACATAGGACAGGACAGACAGACATAGGACAGGACAGACAGACATAGGACAGGACAGACAGACATAGGACAGGACAGACCAGACGACAGGACAGATGACAGGACAGACAGACATACATAGGACAGGCAGACAGATAACAGGACAGGACAGGACAGGCAGACCAGGTCAGACAGACAGACGACAGGGCTGATAGACAGACAATAGAATTATAGCTGAAGCTATAGAATAAATCTCACCAGCTCTCCGGAATCCAGTCATTGCTTCCAGCACAGCTACCTTCAAGTCAAATGCCCCAGCCTGAGCTCCGTGCCACAGCATGGCGTATTCCCCAGAGACGTGGTACACAGCCAGGGGGAGAGACGGGTGCTAGGACAGAGCAGTTAATACCCACATGAGAAGGATTTCAACACAGTACGATAATATTATAATGCACGGTGTATTATTAACGGAGATTTCAATCCTACTGTAGGTCCCAGACAGGTGAGAGAGGCAGTTATGGTACATTAACCCTTTCACTTACCTTATCCTTCACTTCCCGCACCAGATCTAGATACGGCATTCCTGGCTTCACCATTAACATGTCTGCCCCTTGGCGTGCATCCCGGTCCTGTGTTCAGACAGGGTTAAGGATCAGCGGTTTATGGTTATTTGTACAGTTCGATTACATTAACTTCTCATACCCAAACAGGCCACGGTATACACACATAACACACACTCCTCACCACTGCTCTGATAGCCAGACACAGACACACACCATACACACTCCTCACCACTGCTCTGATAGCCAGACCCCGGGCCCCTGGAGGGAGCTGGTAGCATTTTCGATCCCCGAAGGCCGGTTTAGACTGTGCAGCGTCCCTTTAAAAGAATTTCGAAGAGAATCGTTAACCCTTCCATACACTATAGTTCCTGTTCCATTGCCCAGGGCTACGTAATATTCAGATAACATAATATACAAGACAGAGAATCCCGAGGTCATCTAGTAACTAGAGAGTTAAACACATAAACCGATGTCTTAGCCAGTGAATAGAAAGGGTTAACAGGACTCACCTGAATGGCCCGTAAAAGCAGGAGGCGAATTTTGCGCTGTAACTCATTACCGACACCTGTGCAGGGAGGTAGGGAAGGGTTAAAGGAAAAGTAATCCCAGTTTCCATCACGTTCATTTCACATCATGAGAAGAACCAGGAAATGTACATCCCTAAATTCTTTCCCCCCACGGTGTATACTAACACCTGTAACAGAGGATCCCTTAACACTGCAGCATGTAGGTTACACTGGGGATCCCTTTAATACTGAACCTTGTATCCCCCATTCATTTAAAGGTAATTAGAACTCACTATATTTCCCAGGTCGTTGGAGATTAACGATTGTTTTATGGCGCCAATACGTCCGTCCATCATATCCGAAGGTGCAATAATGTGACATCCTGTTAAACAGAAAGCAGGTCCTACTGATTCCCATTTACATTGTCAATAAAGAACTATAGTGCACATAAAGTTTATATAAAAAGTACCACCGGCACCCTAGGTGCGCTATAGGTTACAGAGCAATATCCCTCAATGTTATAACCCTTCATATTATTAACAGTCCCCGCGATAAGGACTAGGAATTCTCTATAGTACGATACAGAGTGAATATCCCTCCCTCATTTATAAACCCTTCATATTATTACAAGTCCCTGCTATAAGGGAGCTAGGATTCTCTATATTTTAATACAGATTGAATATTCCTCATTATACCCTTCATATTATTACAGTCCTGCTACACAAAGGCTAGGATTCTCTAAAGTGTATACATATGAATATCCCTCATTTATACCCTCAATATTATTACAGTCCTGCTATAAAGGCTAGGATTCTCTATAGTGTATACACAGAGTGGAATATCCCCGTCATTTATAACCCTTCATATTCATTACAGTCCCCCCCTCTATAAGGACTATGAATTCTCTATAGTGTATACATAGTGAATATCCCTCATTTATACCCTTCATCTTATTACAGTCCCTCTATAAATGACTAGGATTCTCTATAGTGTATACAAATGGTGAATATTCCTCTTTTAACCCTTCATATTATTACAAGTCCCTGGGCTATAAAGGACTAGGATTCTCTATAGTGTAATACCGTGTGAATATTCCTCTTTATACCCTCATATTATTACAGTCCCTGCTAAAGGACTAGGATTCTCTATAGTGCTATAGAGGAGGGAATATCGGTTTAGCACATCAGCCCTATAACACTTTTGGAAACCCATCTCCACTAAAGTGCCTGTAAGATGGCAGAAATTTGTTTAATCCTCTAAAAACAAACCCCATCTCTCACCCAACCTCTTATAATACGCACTAATAATCCTAACTCCCTGCTGTCTCCCTGATGTAACACATGCTGTCTTAGTATTTCTGAAATGGGGTCCAGTAAATGGAAAATTTACTGTCCGTAACTGGGCGTATTGGTCTGTAATTGAGTTTAAATGGTTCGTAATAATGGCTGATTTGTCTGTAATTAGGGTCGTAATAGGGGGTGTTTTGGTCTAGTGGGGTGTTACTGGTTTGTTATTTAGCGTATTGGTCTGTAATTGGTGTTTACTGTTCGTAATTGGGTGTTTACTGGTCTGTATGGGGTTTCCTGGTCTTAATAGACGTATTTGTTCTGTAGAGGTTTACTGGTCTGTAATGAGGTTTACTGGCCTGTAATAGGGCGTATTGTTCTGTAATGGGGTTTACAGGTCCATAATAGGGCTATGGTCTGATTTAATATGTTTATCCATGGTGGGGATCAGAAAATATTTAGTTTTATTTACTTACTTATAATATTTGTAATTTAAAGGGCCACGTGTAGAATAGAAGATTTGGCCCAGCCGTCTTTTACGGTTTTGAATAATCATCATTATGGATGTTGAGAGTTTTAGTTCTGTAGCTTTTTCCTTAGTTGCTAGTTACTAGTCTAAATGTATACCCCCATCAGCACTAGATGGTCCTCAAATAGTTAAATAGGGGGGGGTATGCTAATTTGGAGTGTGTGTCGGACTATACTTCCTGGTCACATGTTGTAGCTGGGCCCTTGGGTGAAAGAACAGTCGGTCTGTAGTTGCAGAGGGTCCTGGGGCTGGTGAAGGTGAGTGTGTGGGGGTGATCAGGGTGCTGCCACACTGATTGGACATTTCTGTGTGTGTTTTCTAGGTTTTCTGAGCTGCAGATCACATATTGTAAGTGTAAACTATTACTGTACGTCCCCTATAGTATATATTATAACTTCATAAAATAAGAATTACCAAAATCATAGAACCTCTGCATACAGTGAACATTGTCAAATAGACCAGAAAAAATATGCTTAAAGGCACACATCAAAAAATGTCCTGAAGACCAATGGTTACGGTGCCAAAACATTGTACACAGCAGCAGTAAAGTAGAGATAATGGAAACCCATCTAACAGGGCATTGGAAGGAGGATCTCCCTCCTTCCTATAGAGATAATGTGCATTTCATTCAGACGTTTCTACACATTAGGCAATTATTCATATACTATACTGCACTATACGATATAGTAATATACTAAACACTACTACTATACTGTTATCTATCTACACTATATGATACTATTCACTTCACTATACTATGATTCTTTATTATACATAACTGCTGCATACTATACGCTTATACTATAGTACCACTATATTCTATATATTATATATACTTGTCCTATTCTATACATATGATCTATACTATTCTGTGTGACACTGTACTTACATTATAATACATTGACTACACTGTTTATAGTATCTCTATAGGATACAATACGATACTATAGTATATTAAACTTTACTATTCTATACATATGATAATATACTATACAATAGATACTATACACTATACTATAGGATACAATATGATTTATACTGTAATATTCTAACTATACTATTGATTTATCCTATAATACCATACGTAGTATAATACTATATTATCGTACATAACTACTATACTGTACATTATTATACCCTATACTGTACTATATTCTATATATACTATGCTATTACTATACTGTACTATATTTACTATGCTATATACTATACTGTACATTATTATAAACTATACTGTACTATATGCTATAATATACTATGCTATGTACTATACTGACTGTATTAATATTACTATGCTATATACTATACTGTACATTAATTATAACTATACTGTACTATATGCTATATATTCCTATGCTATGTACTATACTGTACTATATATTACTATGCTATATACTATACTGTACATTATTATAAACTACTGTACTATATGCTATAGTTTACTATCTATTACTATACTGTACCTTATTATAAACTATACTGTACTATATGCATATCTACTCTGTACATTCCTCTATACTATACATTACTATAATGTACTATACTATAGGGGATACAGTAATATTTTATGGTCGTTCCCTTTCCTGCTTTGGTTTCTCACCCCTATACCCAGTCTATCCGCTTGCTGTGCAGTTTCTCCCCACCCAGACACATTATCAACACACACACCCCTTGATCAGGGTCTGTCTAGTTCATTATCTGGGCTTCTTTTCCCAACCATGTCCCTGTCTGTATTGTCATGCACAATTTCATTGGAATGATTGTGTCAGTGCAGATGGATGGGGTGGGATTGGAACTGTGTAGGGATGGATTGCATTGGAATTTGGTGTGCAAGTGCAGAGTTGGATGGGGTGGGATTGGACTTTGTTGGATGGATTGCCTTGGAATTTGTGTCAGTGCAGATTGGGTGGGATTGGACTGTGTAGGAGGATTGCATTGGAATTTGATTGTGGTCATGCAGATTGGATGGTGTGGGATTGGACTGTGGTAGGGAGGATTGCATTGGAATTGATTGTGTCAGTGCAGATTGGATGGTGGGATTGGACTGTGTAGGGATAGATTGCATTGAATTTAAGTCAGTGCAGATTGGGTGGATTGGACTTTGTAGGGAGGGATGGCATTGGAATTGATTGTGTCAGTGCAGATTGGATGGGGGGGGATTGGACTGTGTAGGGAGGGATTGCATTGGAATTGATTGTGTCAGTGCAGATTGGGATGGGTGGGATTTGGACTGTGTAGGGATGGATTACATTGGAATTGTGTCAGTGCAGATTGGATAGGGTGGAATTTGCACTGTTAGGGATGGATTGCATTGGAATTTGTTTCAGTGCAGATTGGATGGGTGGGATTGGACTGTGTAAGGGAGGTTGCATTGGATGATTGTGTCAGTGCAGATTGGATGGGTGGATTGACGTGTAGGGATGGATTACATTGATTTTGTGTCATGCGATGGGATAGGGTGGAATTGGTGCTGTGTACTGGATGGATTGCATTGAATTTGTGTCAGTGCAGATTGGTGGGGTGGGATTGGACTGTGTAGGGATGAGTGCATTGGAATTGTGTCAGTGTAAATTGGATGGGTGTGGATTGGACTGTGTAGGGAGGAGTGCATTGAATTGATTGTGTCAGTGCAGATTGGATGGGGTGGATTGGACTGTGTAGGGATGGATTTGCATTGGCATTTGTGTCAGTGCAGATTGGATGGGTGGGATTGGACTGTGTAGGATGATTGCATTGGCATTTGTGTCAGTGCACGATTGGATGGGTGGGATTGGACTGTGTAGGGATGGATTGCATTGGCCATTTTGTGTCAGTGCAGATTGGATTGGGTGGGATTGGACTGTGTAGGGATGGATTGCTTGGCATTTTGGTCAGTGCAGATTGGATGGGTGGGATTGGACTGTCGTAGGGATGGATTGCATTGGCATTGTGTGGTCTGCAGATTGGATGGGGTGGGATTGGACTGTGTAGTATGGGGTGTCCCAGTCTGGGGACTCTTTCTCCCTGCAGTAGACCGTCCCACACCTCACACACACTGTATCTCAGTCCAGTTCTGTGCTGTTCAGCTTCCTCTTATCTAAACTCAGTGGAGGATCTGTAGCTGGAGCCATTAGATTAGGAGCCATTAGGACCCAACACCTCCCCCCTTCCTTCTTAAACTGACACCTTTATGTCAGTCCTCTTGGCTTGTCCATGGTTTGGGAGAATGGGGTGCAGGCATTAGACTGGTGGGTTGTAAGAGCATGCTGGGAAATGTAGTTCACGGCTGCGTTCTTTTGCGCTGTTATTAAGCAAAACAGGAGGGTTGGTTTGGTATCTGCACCGGAGTGTCAGCTCTTCAGAGACAAGGTATGTTCCTATGGGGGAGGTATTTACACAGTTAAGGGCCTCTCGGTGGAATGTTAATAAGGGATGTCAAACTTGCAGCCCCCTGATTTTTGAAACTACAACTCCCAGCATTCCTGGTTGCATACTGCTGGTACTGCTGGGAGTTGTATTTTCAAACATCAGGGGGCTGCAAGCTTGACATCCCTGCTGTAGAGGAACAAGGAGCTCCTTCCTTTGGTCTGTATTCGTAGGGATAACGCGAAGCTCCTTCTCTATGAAGAGTTATAGGTAAGTCCAGTTAGTTTGGTGTTTTATTTTGATTTGCATCCGAATTCCAACAGGGCCAGAGTCCACTTGATTGGTTCAGTTTCTCTGTCACTTTAACATGATTGTCAGCTCTGTGGCATGTGGTTCTATAGCTACTGCTGGAACCTGGCCACGTATTGACACTCAGAAACTACTAACGCAGAACATTGGCCTGTCATTGTCTTTAGTCTATACACCCCCTGCTGGAAGGTCTGTTCCCTGTCTATTACTTTCCCTTTAACGTAATAGTTCAGTCTATGTATTCTCCCCTCTGCAGAAGTCAAATGAACAGGCCGAACTCACTCCGTTGATAGCGGGTACTTCACCCAGTGCTCTCGAGCATGGCAAACAACCGCGACCTGTCTGACGCCAATATCTCTGTACCCATATCTTCATCACGTAAGGGCATTGTGTCTGTCATCATTACAGCCTTATCGGCAGCCTGTAACCCTCTAGATATCGATAACCTCTTCTATTCTGTGTATTAATTGTACATAATGGACTGGTCCTGTGTTTGTTTCAGAGACAATGCAGATGCTGTAGAGGAATTCCAGTCTGCCTGGCCAAGCAAGTGAAGACATTGGAAAACCCATTGGAAAGCAAGCGGTATCTGTTGTGTTCAGCGGTAGCCTGTGTGCCTAGAAATGGTACCCTTGACCATCCTTTTAATGGGTAAGTGTGGTCTCCTAACAAGTTTGGGAGACATAAAAGCCTGGCATTCTTACCTTGAGCTCCGGGTTACATTTCTAGTGCAACCTTTCAGAATTTGATGCTGAAAATGTTAACCTTCCTGCTTTCAAAGCTTGAGGTACCTCCCCGGCCCCTCTGCTGCTCTTCCCCTGTCCCCAGGGTCTGAGCATTCTCACTGAAGACTTCCTGCTAGTCAATGCCCTTTGCCAAAGCTACTGGAAGCAGGAAATGTTAACCTTTGTAGTCACCCGTGAGTTATGATGGCTGCAGTAAGAAATGTGATCCAGGGATCTTTTTAAGGTAATGTTACAGGCTTTTATCATCCCCAAAATGTTGGAGAACACAGTTACCCTTAATGGGATTTCATTGCTATCTATTAATTAAATCTAGTTGGCTCCAGAGTTCTCTAACTGGCTCCTATTGTCAAACATCACTTTGGCACCGTCTCACAAACGTATAGGCCTTTCAGTTCCCGGTACATCACTGACATCACTGTGGTTTATATAACTCCCATATGGTCAGTATCGCTTTAATTCTTTAACTTACTAATTCTAACAAAGTGCTAGGTGGGGGTAAGTGTCTGCCGTGTACACGCCTAGACGTCATAATTATTAATATAACCAAATCACAGGGTGGCCTTCCTGTTGAACCAGTTTATAATGATGGAAGAGGGAAACTTCCTGGACATAACTATTAGTAAACCGCTTGTTTCCCTTGTACAGAATCGATATGCAGCTCCACATTTTTTATTGAAGTATAAAGATTTAGTTGACAGTGAACTGTATTGATATGGGGGAAGCACGTGGGTAATAGGATAAACATTATTACTGACGTGACTCCTTGTTAGGCTATGGTGCTGTCAGCGTTTGTGAGTGGGGGAGACACGACTGACCCCCCCGTACACTGTCAGTCCATAGCGATGCTTTCCTTTCTCTTCTAGATTTGGGGTGAACAAACTAGAAGGATGCTGCGCCCTCTGGTGACAATGGGCTGGAAGTGCGTGCTGATCTTTGGTGTTCCAAAGCAAATTACACAGGTGAGTTACAGTGAGAAAGCTAAAGAGTGCGCGGTATACCCCGCCTCCTTCAGGTCCATAAGTTTTGCACTTCATATGGTTATTTGCTGGTGCTAGGGTTCAACTAAAAGCCTGCAGTGTTCCTTTAAAATGAGCATGGGTCACAACTCTCTGGCTGCAGCCTGTGAAAAATTATATAGGGAGAGAATGTGTGAGTGACATTACCTGACACTACGCTTCTCCCTTGTACCAAGTGTCTGAGCATGCTCCTTAAAGGGGAAGTACAGCTGGGAAAAATGTTTGTTTTAAATTCCGTTATCTGAAATTAAATTCCCACTATCACTGTAACTCTGCTTGTGCTGGATTTTCTGTAACGAATGGGTGACAGTGGCTGGGAAATTACCTTTAGTGTCAGATGGATGTGTTAACTGAGCATGCTCGTTTTGTTTTTTTTTTATAATAAGGTCTGAGGGAAGGAGGAGGGGTCAGTTAAGACAGGAAGGGAGGAGATCGAACCCAAACAAACAGTTCTGTATTGAAGGCATGCACACCTCAGAGAATTGCTAATTGGCATGTATTTTATGTAGATTAAGATGAGACATTCATTTTTTCAGTATACATACCCTTAAGACTTAATGCTGGGCAGGCGCCACTGACTACAAGGCTGGTGAAAGCAGGAAGTGTGTTCAGGAAACTTATGGCAAAACCTTTACAGTATATTTTTTAAAGTTTTACCTAGAACTGTCCAGGGTTAATTTTAAAGTAAGATGAAGGGCTTTTATTTAACACTAACTTGTATGGGTATATGCTGTAGGTATGTGTGTATATCGGTTGGTGCATGATGTAGAATTTTTAGTAAGAGGGCCACTGTGGGTACGCAGTGCTGTCTATAAATACAGAGTAACAAACAGATAGAAAAAATGAATTAAATACAATAGAACACTATATAAAATTATGAGAAAGGGAATAAGTGCAATACGCTTAACACATTAGGAAGAGATCCCTGACCCAGAGCTTACAATCAAGTGGAGGGACTACATACGATACAAGTGGGGAACTGTTCGGAGAGTCACAGTTTTCCATTAAGGACAAATCCCAGAGTGGGTTCTACACATTTTAGCTGATAACGGATGTGTAGTGCATCTCTACGTGTCTAGTCCCAACGGAGTATTAAAAATTAACACCATCAATCAAACCTCCAATCAGATTTAATTATTTTCTTCCTGTTTTCCATGGAACAGACAGACAGATGTGCAGCAGACAGAAGACACACACGGACAGAAACATAGAATCTCTGTCCGGGGTGTTATCTATGTAGACAACACAATGAATGATTTCTGTTTAGTTTATAAATGTTCCACTCTCTGTTGAGTCATGAATATATTATTATTATTATTTTATCCTTGAGATTCTAAGATTCTTTCCCTTCCTTTAATCAGTGTTACAAATTCCATTGTAATTGTATTTATTCAGTGTCCAGGTGTCTGTTAATAAGCCAGGCTTCTGGTCATATAACATGAGACTGTAGATACTTTCAGAGGTTTTGCTTCATTTTTTATACCCGTGTGGTTGGGAGTTTTTGCTCTTTCAGCCAGCTATAGATCTGCCTGGGTATAGTTAAAGGGCAAGTCCGCCCTAAAATGAAAACTTACATCAGGTAATTATCACCCCCAAAACCTAAACGTAATAGTTTGAAATGTGAAAGGTGTAAGTCTAACCTGAAATCCTGCACAATGTCTGTTTCCCCTGTTTCTTTGCTTCCTGTTCTTCCAGTTAGTAACGGTCAGTTTGGATTTGACACGTTGACATCACAGCCAATGACTGAAGTTAATCCCTTATCTGCCTCTTCTGAGCATGCTCAGGCTCAGTACAGGCTTCAGTACAGGTTCTAAATGGCTCAGTTTCCATGAGGCCCCGAAGCATAGCAACATACAGTAATGAATTCATAGACAGACTATGATATATCAACATATTATAAAGAGGCCATTCTTTCTAAAGATGTCTTCTATGGGGGTGGGAGTTGTCCTTTAAAGATATTAGTCATTTGGGTTGGTTGCATCTGTGGTTACGTTATGGCATTTCAACCATGAAACTTCATTAATTTCTCTGCTCAGGATACCGAGGCTCTGCAGCCGATGCGGAGGACACTCCGCATTTTGGCTATAAAGAAGATCCGGGAGACCTTTCCACAGCTGCTGATCGCCTGTGACGTTTGCCTCTGTCCTTAACACATCGCATGGACACTGTGGTAAGGGGCTGGCGTCTAGTTTGTACCGGGATTACGGGGTGGTGATTTGGTTGGTATTGTCAGAACCTTCTCCAGTTTGGGCGGTCCGACACGTTGGAATTTTAAGCTGAAAAATGATCAAATTATTTGTCACCAAGAAACTTCATTACGTTAAGAATGAAACTCGTTTTCCCTGGTATTTGGGTGTAAATGGCGGCCACGGATGCAAACCGCGCAGTCGTAAGATCATTGTAATGGATATGTAAAGATCAGATTACCAGTGAAAAGGTCTTTTTCACTGGCCCATAGAAAATGTATCGTACAATCACAGCACAATCGACCATACAGTATTGATTATCCTGATTGTGTGAATAGATTGTTGCGTCTATGGGCATGAATACGATGATTGTATTGTGTGTGTGTTGTTCATTGTATTGTGTTTGTTTTAAATAGGGATCCTCAGGAAGACGGAAGTATCCAAATGAGAGCAGTGTCCGGCGATTAGCAGACGTTGCCCTTGCGTACGCCCAGGGGTGTTCGTATTATGTTTATTACGTTTCTATTAAAGGACAACTCACCACTGTAAAAATGGAAACGTACCTGGGACAGGGAAGAAGGATTGACTTTTCCTACCTCCCAATATCATTCATTGAGGAGCTGCAGCACTTACAGTTTCATCTGGCCAGGTTAGTGTTCCTGGGCCTTCCTGTATTAAAGATAGTGCTGAAGCACCCAGAAAGCCTGGCAGAAGCATTTTTCTTTGTGCTGCCGCTATTCATATGGAGTAGAAATACAAATCCTACCTCCCTGTCCCGTTGTCAATAAAGAACTATAGTGCACATAAAGTTTATATAAAAAGTACCTGGGACAGGGAGGTAGGATTTGTATTTTCTACCTCCCAATATGAATATGGGACAGGGAGGTAGGATTTGTATTTTCTACCTCCCAATATGAATAGCGGCAGCACAAAGAAAAATGCTTCTGCCAGGCTTTCTGGGTGCTTCAGCACTATCTTTAATACAGGAAGGCCCAGGACACTAACCTGGCAGATGAAAACTGTAAGTGCTGCAGCTCCTCAATGAAATGATATTGGGAGGTAGGAATAATCAATCCTTCTTCCCTGTCCCAGGTACTTTACCAGACACCCCAGCACGTTCAAAGGGTAGTGATTTAGGATAGTCCGACTTAAGACACATGCTGTTTATAAGGATCCTCACGCCCACAGAGATTGACGGTTAAGCACGAGACGTTTACAGCGACAAAAACAGCCATTAGCTCCAATACCACACCTGGCAGACACTCTGTCTCTTCGTTTACTGCGAACGCTCCTGATAGCCAACCAGACAACACACCATCCACACTCTCAACCCACTGCTATAGCCAGACACAGACACACACCATACCACCTCCTAATCCTCACCACTGCTGCGTGATAGCCACACAGAAACACACACCATACACACTCCTCAACCCACTGGTATAGCCAACACAAACACACACCATACACACTCCTCACCACAGCGGTGTGATAGCCAACCAACAGACCCACACCATACACACTCCCTCACCACTGCGGTGTAGCCAACACAGACAACCACACCATACAAGACATACACACCCATCACAGACACACACACCATACCACCTCCTCACCATGCGGTGAGCCAGACACAGACACCACAACCATAACACAGACACACACCATAACACAGACACACACACCATACACACTCTCTCACACTGCGGTGATGCCAGACACAGACACCACACCAAACACTCCCCTACACCACTGCCTCACCACTGCGGTGGTAGCCAGACACACACCCATACACAGACACACCCATACACAGACACAGACACCATACACAGACACACACCATACACACTCCTCACCACTGCTCTGATAGCCAGACCCCGGGCCCCTGGAGGGAGCTGGTAGCATTTCGATACCCGAAGGCCGGTTTAGATGTGGCAGCGTCCCTTTAAAAGATTTCGAAGAGAATCGTTAACCCTTCAACACTATAGTTCCTGTTCATTGCCCAGGGCTACGTAAATTCAGATAACATAATAACAAGACAGAGATCCCGAGTTCATCTAGTAACTAGAGATTAAAACACATAAACCGATGTCTTAGCCAGTGAATAGAAAGGGTTAACAGGACTCACCTGAATGGCCCGTAAAAGCAGGAGGGCGAATTTTCGCTGTAACTTCATTAAACCAGCGACACCTGTGTCAGGGAGGTAGGGAAGGTTAAGGAAAAGTAATCCCAGTTTCCCATCACGTTCATTTCACATCATGAGAAGAACCAGGAAATGTACATCCCTAAATTTCCCTTCCCCCACGGTGTATACTAACACCTGTAACAGAGGATCCTTAACACTGCACATGAGGTTACACTTGGGGATCCCTTTAATAAACTGAACCTTATCCCCCATCTCATTTAAAGGTAATTAGAACTCACTATATTTCCCAGGCGTTGGAGATTAACGATTGTTTTATGGCGCCAATACGTCCGTCCATCATATCCGAAGGTGCAATAATGTTACCATCCTGTTAACAGAAAGCAGTCCTACTGATTCCCTTACATTGTCATAAAGAACTATAGTGCACATAAGTTTATATAAAAGTACCTGGGACAGGGAGTGGTAGGATTTGTATTTCTACCTCCCATATGAATACGGCAGCACAAAGAAAAATGCTTCTGCCAGGCTTTCTGGGGTGCTTCAGCACTACTTTAATACAGGAAGGCCCAGGACACTAACCTGGCAGATGAAAACTGTAAGTGCTGCAGCTCCTCAATGAAATGATATTGGGAGGTAGGAATAATCAATCCTTCTTCCCTGTCCCAGGTACTTTCCATTTTTACAGTGGAGTTGTCCTTTAATAGAAACGTAATAAACATAATACGAACCAGCTCGGGCGTACGCAAGGGCAACGTCTGCTAATCGCCGGCAGCTGCTCTCATTCTGGATACTTCCGTCTTCCCTGAGGATCCCTATTTAAAACAAACACAATACAATGAACAAACACACACAATACAATCATCGTATCATGCCCATAGACGCAACAATCTATTCACACAATCAGGATATTCCAATACTGTATGGTCGATTGGCTGATGATTGTACGATACATTTTCCTATTGGGCCAGTTGAAAAAGACCTTTTCACTGGCTAATCTGATCTTATTACATTACTCCATTACACTGATCTTACGACTGCGCGGTTGCATCCGTGGCCGCCATTACACCCAAATACAGGGAAACGAGTTTTCATTCTTAACGTAAATGAAGTTTTCTTGGTGACAAATAATTTGATCATTTTTCAGCTTTAAATCTCCAAACGTGTCGGACCGCCCAGAACTGGAGAAGGTTCTGACCAATACCAACCAAATCACACCGTATCCCGGCTACAAACTAGACGCCAGCCCCTTACCACAGTGTCCATGCGATGTGTAAGGACAGAGGCAAACGTCACAGGCGATCAGCAGCTGTGGAAAGGTCTCCCGGATCTTCTTTATAGCCAAAATTGCCGGAGTGTCCTCCGCATCGGCTGCAGAGCCTCGGTCATCCTGAGCAGAGAAATAATAATGAATTTTCATGGTTGAAATGCCATAACGTAACCACTAGATGGCACCAGACAATGACTAATATCTTTAAAGGACAACTCCACCCCCATAAGAACATCTTTTAGAAAGAATGGCCTCTTTATAATATGTTGATATATCATAGTCTGTCCTATGAATTCATTACTGTATGTCTGCTATGCTTCTGGAGGCCTCATGGAAACTGAGCCATTTAGAAACCTGTACTGAGCCTGTACTGAGCCTGAGCATGCTCAGAAGAGGCAGATAAGGGATTAACTTTCAGTCATTGGCTGTGATGTCAACTGTCAAATCCATAACTGACAGTTACTAACTGGAAGAACCAGGAAGCAGAAACAGGGGAAACAGGACATTGTGCAGGATTTCAGGTTAGACTTACACCTTTCACATTTCAAACTATTACCGTTTAGGGTTTTGGGGGGTGAATTACCTGTATGTAAGTTTTCATTTTAGGGCTGGACTTGCCCTTTAACTATACCAGGCAGATCTATAGCTAGGCTGAAAGAAGCAAAACTCCCAACACGGGTAATAAAAATGAAGCAAAACCTTCTTAGAAAGTATCTTACAGTCTCATGTTATATGAACCAGAAGCGCTGGCTTATTAACATGACACCTGGACACTGAATAAATACATTACAATTGGAATTTGTAACCATGATAAAGGAAGGGAAGAGAATCTTAGAATCTCAAGGATAAAATAATAATAATAATAATATTCTGACCTTCAGACAGAGAGTGGAACATTTATAAACTAAACAGAAATCATTCATTGTGTTTGTCTACATTAGATAACACCCAGGACAGAGATTCTATGTCTTTCTGTCCGTGTGTGTCTTTCTGTCTGCCTGCACATCTGTCTGTCTGTTCCATGGAAAACAGGAAGAAAATAATTAAATCTGATTGGAGGTATTGATTGATGGTGTTAAATTTTTAATACTCCGTGGGACTAAGACACGTAGAGATGCACTAACATCCGTTATCAGCTAAAAATGTGTAGAACCCACTCTGGGATTTGTCCTTAATGGAAAACTGTGATCTCCGAACAAGTTCCCCACTTGTATCTGTATGTAGTCCCTCCCACTTAGATTGTAAGCTCTTCGGGGCAGGGATCTCATTCCTAATGTGTTAAGGCTTATTGCACTTATATCCATTTATACATAATTTATATATATGTGTTCTTATTGTATTTAATTTCATTTTTATCTATCTGTTTGTATACTCTGTATTTTATAATGTACAGCACTGCGTACCCAAGTGGCCCTTTATAAATAAAATTATACATACATGCACACATACAGATATACACACATACATACAGATATACACACATACAAGTTAGTGTTAAATAAAAGCCCTTCCATCGTACCTTTAAAATTAACCCTGGATCAGATCTCTAGGTAAAACTTTAAAAAGTTATATAACTGTAAAGGTTTTGCCATATAGTTTCCTGAACACTTCCTGCTTTCACCAGCTTGTAGTCATGTGGCGGTCCCAGCATTAAGTCTTTAAGGGTATGTATACTGAAAAAATGACTGTCTCATCTTAATCTACAATTAAATACATGCAATTAGCAATTACTCTGAGGTGTGCATGCCTTCAATACAGAACTTGTTTTGTTTGGGTTCAGTCTCCTCCCTTCCTGTCTTAACTGACTCCTCCTTTCCTCAGACCTTATTTAAAAAAAAAACAAAAACGAGCATGCTCAGTTAACACTATCATCTGACACTGAAAGAGTTAATTCCCCAACTGTCACCCATTCAGTTACAGAAAAATCCAGCACACAGCAGTTACAGTGATAGTTGGGATGAATTAAATTTCAGTAACGGACAATTTAAAAAGAACATTTTTCCCAGTGTACTTCCCCTTTAAGGGAGCATGCTCAGACACTTGGTACAGGGAGAAGCAGAGTGTCAGGTAATGTCACTCACACATTCTCCCCTATATAATTTCTCACAGGCTGCAGCCAGAGATGTGACCCAGTGCTCATTTTAAAGGAAACACTGCAGGCTTTTATTGAACCCTAGCACCAGACAATAACCTATATGAAGTGCAAAACTTTATGTGACCTGAAGGGAGGCGGTAACGCGCACTCTTTAGCTTTCTCACTGTAACTCACCTTTGTAATTTTGCTTGGAACACCAAAGATCAGCACGCACTTCAGCCCATTGTCCACCAGAGGGCGCAGCATCCCTTCTAGTTTGTTCACCCCATATCTAAGAAGAGAAAGTGAAAGCATCAGCTATGACTGACAGTGTACGGGGGGGTCAGTCCGTGTCTCCCCACTACACAAACGCTGACAGCCCCATAGCCTAACAAGGAGGTCACTGTCAGTAATAATGTTTATCCTATTACCCACGTGCTTCCCCATATCAATACAGTTCACTGTCAACTAAATCTTATACTTCAATAAACATGTGGGAGCTGCCATATCGATTCTGTACAAGGGAAACAAGCGGATTACTAATAGTTATGTCCAGGAAGTTTTCCCTCTTCCATCATTATAACTGGTTCAACAGGAAAGGCCCCACCCTGTGATTTGGTTATATTAATAATGTTATGCGTCTAGGCGTGTACACAGGCAGACACTTACCCCCACCTAGCACTTTCCTGGTTAGAATTAGTAAGTCTAAAGAATTAAAGCGATACTGACCCATATGGGAGTTATATAGAACCACACGTGATGTACAGTGATGTACCGGGGAACTGAAATGCCTATACGTTTGTGAGACGGTGCAAAAGTGATGTTTGACAATAGGAGCCAGTTAGAGAACTCTTGGAGCCAATCTAGATTTTAACTTCCATAGATAGCAATTGAAATCCCATTAAAGGGTAACTGTGTTCTCCAAACATGTTGGGGATGCATAAAAGCCTGTAACATTACCTTAAAAATGATCCCTGGATCACATTTCTTACTGCAGCCTATCATAACTCACGGTGCTACAAAGGTTAACATTTCCTGCTTCCAGTAGCTTTGGCAAGGGCATTGACTTAGCAGGAAGTCTTCAGTGAGAATGCTCAGACCCTGGGGACAGGGGAAGAGCAGAGGGGGCAGGTGAGGTCACTCAAGCTTCTGAAAGCAGGAAGTGTTAACATTTTCAGCATCATAACTTCTGAAAGGTTGCACTTAGAAATGTAACCCGGAGCTCAAGGTAAGACTGCAGGCTTTTATGTCTCCCAAACTTGTTAGGAGACCACACTTACCCATTAAAAGGATGGTCAGGTACACATTTCTAGGCACACAGGCTACCGCTGAACACACACAGATACCGCTGCTTCCAATGGGTTTTCCAATGTCTCACCTTGCTTGGCCAGGCAGACTGGGAATCTCCTCTACAGCATCTGCATTGTCTCTGAAACACAACACAGGAACCATTCCATTATTGTACAATTAATACACAGAATAGAAGAGGGTTATCGATATCTAGAGGGTTACAGGCTGCCGATAGGCTGTAATGATGACAGACACAATGCCCTTACGTGATGAAGATCGGGTACATGAGATTATTGGCGTCCAGACAGGTCGCGGTTGTTTGCCATGCTCGGAGCACTGGGTGGAAGTACCCGCTATGCAGGAGTGAGTCGGCCTGTTCCATTGTGACTCTGCAGAGGGGAGAATACATAGACTGAACTATTACGTTAAAGGGAAAGTAATAGACAGGGAACAGACTTCCAGCAGGGGTGGTATAGACTAAAGACAATGACAGGCCAATGTTCTGCGTTAGTAGGTTCTGAGTGTCAATACGGGGCCAGGTTCGCAGCAGTAGCTATAGAACCACATGCCACAGAGCTGACAATCTAATTGTTAAAGTGACAGAGAAACTGACCAATCACGTGGACTCTGGACCCTGTTGGAATTCTGGATGCAAATCAAAATAAACACCAACTAACTGGACTTACCTTATTAACTCTTCATAGAGAAGGAGCTTCGCGTTATCCCTACGAATACCAGACCAAAAGGAAGGAGCTCCTTGTTCCTCTACAGCAGGGATGTCAAGCTTGCAGCCCCCTGATGTTTGAAAACTACAACTCCCAGCAGTACCCAGCAGTATGCACCCAGGGAATGCTGGGAGTTGTAGTTTTCAAACATCAGGGGGCTGCAAGTTTGACATCCCTTAACATTCCACAGAGAGGCCCTTAACTGTGTAAATACCTCCCCATAGGACATATCCTTGTCTGAAGAGCTGACACTCACAGGTGCAGATACCAACCAACCTCCTTGTTTTGCTTTAATAACCGCGCAAAGAACGCAGCCGTGAACTACATTTCCCAGCATGCTCTTACAAGCCTCCACCAGTCAATGCCCTGCACCCCATTCTCCCAAACCATGGACAAGCCAGAGAGGACTGGACATAAAGGTGTCAGTTAGAAGGAAGGGGGGAGGTGTTGGGTCCTAATGGCTCCTAATCTAATGGCTCCAGCTACAGATCCTCCCACTGAGTTTAGATAAGAGGAAAGCTGAACAGCACAGAACTGACTGAGATACAGTGTGTGTAGGTGTGACTGGTCTACTGCAGGGAGATAAAGAGTCTCCCAGACTGGGACCCCCATCCCTACACAGTCCAATCCCACCCCATCCAATCTGCACTGACACAAATGCCAATGCAATCCATCCCTACACAGTCCAATCCCACCCCATCCAATCTGCACTGACACAAATGCCAATGCAATCCATCCCTAAACATTCCAAATCCCACCCCATCCAATCTGCACTGACACAATCAATTCCAATGCAATCCCTCCCTACACAGTCCAATCCCACCCCATCCAATCTGCACTGACACAAATTCCAATGCAATCCATCCCTACACAGCCCAATTCCACCCTATCCAATCTGCACTGACACAAATTCCAATGTAATCCATCCCTACACAGTCCAATCCCACCCATCCAATCTGCACTGACACAATCAATTCCAATGCAATCCCTCCCTACACAGTCCAATCCCACCCCATCCAATCTTCCACTGACACCAATCCAAGCACTCCATCCCTACACATCCAATCTCACCACCCCCATCCATCTCACTGGACACAAATTCCAATGCAACTCCATCCCTACACAGTCCAATCCACCCTATCCAATCTGCACTGACACAAATTCCATGTAATCCATCCCTACACAGTCAATCCCAACCATCAAATCTGCACTGACACAATCAATTCCAATGCAATCCCTCCCTACACACACATTCCCACCCACCCCCCATCCAATCTGCACTGACACAATCATTTCCATGCAATCCATCCCTACCCAGTCGCAATTCCCCCCATCCAATCTGCACTGACACAAATTCCAATGAATCCATCCCTACACAGTCCAATCCCACCCCATCCAATCTGCACTGACACAATCAATTCCAATGCAATCCCTCCCTACACAGTCCAATCCCACCCCATCCAATCTGCACTGACACAATCAATTCCAATGCAATCCCTCCCTACAAAGTCCAATCCCACCCAATCTGCACTGACTTAAATTCCAATGCAATCTATCCCTACACAGTCCAATCCCACCCCATCCAATCTGCACTGACACAATCAATTCCAATGCAATCCCTCCCTACACAGTCCAATCCCACACCATCCAATCTGCACTGACACAATCAATTCCAATGCAATCCCTCCCTACACAGTCCAATCCCACCCAATTGCATGACTTAAATTCCAATGCAATCCATCCCTACACAGTCCAATCCCACCCCATCCAATCTGCACTGACACAATCAATTCCAATGCCAGACCCAGACACACACATACACACCTCACCACTGATCTGATAGCAAGACACAGACACACACCATACACACTCCTCACCACTGCTTATAGGCAGTACCGAACACCACCATACACACTCCTCACCCACTGCCCTGATAGCCCAGACACAGAGCCACACCATACACATCCACCACTGCTCTGATAGCCAGACACACCCACCTAACACTCCTCACATTCCAATACACAGACACCACATCCACCCAACACTGCGGTCTGAAGCCAACACAGACACACACCATTAACACCCTCACCACTGCGTTGATAGCCAACAACACACACACACCATACACACTCCTCACCACTGCTTGTAGCCAGACACAGACCACCACCATTACACCCTCCTCACCACTGCGTTATACCAGACACAGACACACAAACCATACCACTCCCTCACCACTGCGTGATAGGCCAGACACAGACACACACCAGTACACACTCTCACCATCTCGGGATAGCCAACACAGACACACACCATACACACTCCTCACCACTGCGGTGATAGCCAGACACAGACACACACTCATACACACTCCTCACCACGTGCGGTGTAGCCAGACACAGACACACACCATACACACTCCTCACCACTGCGCTGATAGCCAGACACAGACACACACCATACACACTCTCACCACATGCGGCTGGTAGCCAGAACAGCACACACCATACAGACACACACCATACACAGACACACACCATACACTCCACATGCGGTGTAGCCAGACACAGACACACACATACACAGACACACACATACACAGACACACACCCTACACACTCCTCACCATGCGGTGATAGCCAGACACAGACACACACCATAACACATCCTCACCACTGCGGTGGTAGCCAGACACAGACACACACCATACACAGACACACACCATACACAGACACACACCATACACACTCCTCACCCATGCTCGATTAGCAGACCCCGGGCCCCTGGAGGGAGCTGGTAGCATTTTCGATCCCCGAAGGCGGTTTTAGAATGTAGGCGTCCCTTTAAAGAATTTCGAAGAGAATCGTTAACCCTTCATACACTATAGTTTCCTGTCAATTGTCCAGGGCTACGTAACATTCAGATAAACTAATTTACAAGACAGAGATCCCGAGGTCATCTAGTAAATAGAGAGTTAAAAACACTAAACCGATGTCTTAGCCAGTGAATAGGAAGGGTTAACAGGACTCACCTGAATGGCCCGTAAAAGCCGGAGGCGAATTTGCGCTGGTAACTCATTAGACACCTGTGCAGGGAGGTAGGGAAGGGTTAAGGAAAAGTAATCCCAGTTTCCATCACGTTCATTTACATCATGAGAAGAACCAGGAAATGTACATCCCTAAAATTTCCCCCCCACGGGGTATCTAACACCTGTAACAGAGGATCCTTAACACTGCAGCATGGAGGTACAATGGGGATCCCTTTAATACTGAACCTTGTATCCCCCCATTCATTTAAAGGTAATTAGAACCACTATATTTCCCAGGCGTTGGAGATTAACGATTTTATGGCGCCAAATACGTCCGTCCATCATATCCGAAGTGCAATAATGTGACATCCTGTAAACAGAAAGCAGTCCTATGATTCCCTTTACATTGTCAATAAAGAAATGAGTGCACATAAAGTTTATATAAAAAGTCCTGGGACAGGGAGGTAGGATTTATTCTACCTCCCCATATGAATGCGGCAGCACAAAGGAAAATGCTTCTGCAGGCTTTCTGGTGCTCAGCACTTCTTTAATACAGGAAGGCCCAGGAACACTAACCTGGCGAGATGAAACTGTAAGTGCTGCAGTCCTCAATGAAATGATTTGGGAGGTAGGAATAAGCAATCCTTCTTCCCTGTCCCAGGTACTTCCATTTTTACAGTGGAGTTGTCCTTAATAGAAACGTAATAAACATAATACGACAACCTCTGGGCGTACGCAAGGGCAACGTCTGCTAATCGCCGGCAGCTGCTCTCATCTGGATACTTCCGTCTTCCGAGGACCCTATTTAAAACAAACACAATACAATGACAAACAAACACACATACAATCATCGTATTCATGCCATAGACGAACAATCTATTCACACAATCAGGTATATTCCAATACTGTATGGTCGATTGGCTGATGATTGTACGATACATTTTCCTATGGGCCAGTTGAAAAAGACCTTTTCACTGGCTAATCTGATCTTATTACATTACTCCATTTACAATGACTTACGACTGCGCGGTTTGCATCCGTGGCCGCCATTACACCCAAATACGGGAAAACGAGTTTTCATCTTAACGTAAATGAAGTTTCTTGGTGACAAATAATTTGATCATTTTCAGCTTTAAATCTCCAAACAGTGTCGGACCGCCAGAACTGGAGAAGGTTCTGACCAATACCAACCAAATCACACCGTATCCCGGTACAAACTAGACGCCAGCCCCTTACCACAGTGTCCATGCGATGTGTAAGGACAGAGGCAAACGTCACAGGCGATCGCAGCTGTGGAAAGGTCTCCCGGATCTTTCTTATAGCCAAATTGCCGGAGTGTCCTCCGCATCGGCTGCAGAGCCTCGGTCATTCCGAGCAGAGAAATAATAATGAAGTTTCATGGTTGAAATGCCATAACGTAACCATAGATGGACACCGCAATGACTAATATCTTTAAAGGACAACTCCACCCCCAAAGACATCTTTTAGAAAGAATGGCCTCTTATATAACTGTTGATATATCATAGTCGTCCTATGAATTCATTACGTATGTCTGGTATGCTTCTGGAGGGCCTATGGAAACTGAGCATTTAGAACACCTGCACGGAGCCTGTACTGAGCTGAGCATGCTCAGAAGAGGCAGATAAGGGTTAACTTTCAGTCATTGGCTGTGATGTCAACTGTCAAATCAAACTGACGTTACTAACTGGAAGGAACCAGGAAGCAAGAAACAGGGGAAACAGGACATTGTGCAGGATTTCAGGTTAGACTTACACCTTTCACATTTCAACTATCCGTTTAGGTTTTGGGGGTGAAATTACTGTATGTAAGTTTTCATTTTAGGGTGGACTTGCCCTTTAACTATACAGGCAGATCTATAGCTAGGCTGAAAGAAGCAAAACTCCCACCACGGTATAAAAATGAAGCAAAACCTTCTTAGAAAGTATCTACAGTCTATGTTATATGAACCAGAAGCGCGGCTTATTAACATGACACTGGACACTGAATAAATACATTACAATTGGAATTTGTAACCTGATAAAGGGAAGGGAAGAATCTTAGAATCTCAAGGATAAAATAATATAATAATAATATTGACACCTCAGACAGAGAGTGAACATTTATAAACTAACAGAATCATTCATGTGTGTTGCTACATAGATAACACCAGGACAGAGATTCTATGTCTTTCTGTCCGTGTGTGTCTTCTGTCTGCCTGCACATCTGTCTGTCTGTTCCATGGAAAAACAGGAAGAAAATAATTAAATATGATTGGAGGTATTGATTGATGGTGTTAAATTTTTAAACTCCTGGGGACTAAGACACGTAGAGAGCAAGCACAACATCCGTTATCAGCTAAAATGTGTAGAACCCACTCTGGGATTTGTCCTTAATGGAAAACTGTGATCTCCGAACAAGTTCCCCACTTGTATCTGTATGTTAGTCCTCCCACTTAGATTGTAAGCTCTCGGCAGGGATTCATTCTAATGTTAAGCTATGCCTTATTTTCATAATTTTTATGTTAGATTATTCATTTATCTATCTGGTGGATACTCTATGTTAATGACAGTCATGGTACCCCCTTATAATTATTTTTTTTATTTTTTTTCATTTTGTTTTTGTTTTTGTTTTTTTTTTACATACAAGCACACATACAGATATACACACATACATACAGATATACACATAACAGTTAGTGTTAAATAAAAGCCTTCCAGTACCTTTAAAATTAACCTGGACAGATCTCTAGGTAAAACTTTAAAAATTATATACTGAAAGGTTTTGCCATATAGTTTCCTGAACACTTCCTGCTTTTCACCAGCTTGTAGTCATGTGGCGGGTCCCAGCATTAAGTTTTAAGGGTATGTATACTGAAAAAAATGACTGTCTCATTTAATCTCAAAAATACATGCAATTAGCAATTACTCTGAGGTGTGCATGCCTTCAATACAGAACTGTTTTGTTTGGGTTCAGTCTCCTCCCTTCCTGTCTTAACGACTCCTCCTTTCCTCAGACCTTATTAAAAAAAAACAAAAACGAGACATGTCAGTTAACACATCATCTGACCTAAGAGGTTAATTCCCCAAGTCACCCATTCAGTTACAGAAAAATCCAGCACACAGCAGTACAGTGATAGTGGATGAATTAAATTTCAGAACGGACATTTAAAAGAAATTTTTCCCAGGGTACTTCCCCTTTAAGGGAGCATGCTCAGACACTTGGTACAGGGAGAAGCAGAGTGTCAGGTAATGTCACCACACATTCTCCCCTATATAATTTCTCACAGGCTGCAGCCAGAGGATGACCCAGTGCTCATTTTAAAGGAAAACTGCAGGCTTTTATTGAACCCTAGCACCAGAAATAACCTATATGAAGTGCAAACTTTATGTGACCTGAAGGGAGGCGGTAACGCGCACTCTTTAGCTTTCTCACTGTAACTCACCTTTGTAATTTTGCTTGGAACACCAAAGATCAGCACGCACTTCAGCCCATTGTCCACCAGAGGGCGCAGCATCCCTTCTAGTTTGTTCACCCCATATCTAAGAAGAGAAAGGAAAGCATCAGCTATGGACTGACAGTGTAAGGGGGGTCAGTCCGGTCTCCCCACACACAAACGCTGACAGCCCCATAGCCTAACAAGGAGGTCACTGTCAGTAATAATGTTTATCCTATACCCACGTGCTTCCCCATATCAATACAGTTCACTGTCAAATAAATCTATACTTCAATAAACATGTGGAGCTGCCATATAGATTCTGTACAAGGGAAACAAGCGGATTACTAATAGTTATGTCCAGGAAGTTTTCCCTCTTCCATCATTAACTGGTTCAACAGGAAAGGGACCCCACCCTGTGATTTGGTTATATTATAATGTATGAGTCGAGGCGGTGATACACAGGCAGACACTACCCACCTAGCACTTCCTGTTAGAATTAGTAAGTCTAAAGAATTAAGCGATACTGACCCATATGGGAGTTATAAGAACCCACGTGATGACAGTGATGTACCGGGGAACTGAAAGCTCTACGTTTGTGAGACGGTGCAAAAGTGATGTTTGACAATAGGAGCCAGTTAGAGCAACTGGAGCCAATCTAGATTTTAACTTCATAGATAGCAATTGAATCCCATTAAAGGGTAACTGTGTTCTCCAAACATGTTGGGGATGCATAAAAGCTGTAACATTACCTTAAAAATGATCCCTGGATCACATTTCTTACTGCAGCCTATCATAACTCCCGGTGCTACAAAGGTAACATTTCCTGCTTCCAGTAGCTTTGGCAAGGGCATTGACTTAGCAGGAAGTCTTCAGTGAGAATGCTCAGACCCTGGGGACAGGGGAAGAGCAGAGGGGGGCAGGTGAGGTCACTCAAGCTTCTGAAAGCAGGAAGTGTTAACATTTTCAGCCATAAATTACTGAAAGTTGCACTTAGAAATGTAACCGGAGAGCTCAAGGTAAGACGCAGGCTTTTATGTCTCCAAACTTGTTAGGAGAACACACTTACCCATAAAAGGATGGTCAGGTACACATTCTAGGCACACAGGCTACCGCTGAACACACACAGATACCGCTGCTTCCAATGGGTTTTCCAATGTCTCACCTTGCGTTGCCAGGCAGACTGGAATCTCCTCTACAGCATCTGCATGTCTCTGAAACACACAACAGGAACCATTCCATTATTGTACAATTAATACACAGAATAGAAGAGGGTTATCGATATCTAGAGGGTTACAGGCTGCCGATAGGCTGTAATGATGAACAGACACAATGCCCTTACGTGTGAAGATCGGGTACATGAGATATGGCGTCCAGACAGGTCGCGGTTGTTTGCCATGCTCGGAGCACTGGTGGAAGTACCCGCTATGAAGGAGTGAGTCGGCCTGTTCCATTGTGACTCTGCAGAGGGGAGAATAATAGAATGAAATATTACGTTAAAGGGAAAGTAATAGACAGGGAACAGACTTCCAGCAGGGTGGTTAGACTAAAGACAATGACAGGCCAATGTTCTGCGTTAGGGGTCTGAGTGTCAATACGGGGCCAGGTTCGCAGCAGTAGCTATAGAACCACATGCCCACAGAGCTGACCATCTAATTGTTAAAGTGACGAGAAAACTGACCAATCACGGGACTCTGGACCCTGTGGAATTCTGGATGCAAATCAAAATAAACACCAACTAACTGGACTTCCTTATTAACTCTTCATAGAGAAGGAGCTTCGGTTATCCCTACGAATACAGACCAAAAGGAAGGAGCTTCCTTGTCCTCTACAGCAGGGATGTCAAGCTTGCAGCCCCCTGATGTTTGAAAACTACAACTCCCAGCAGTACCAGCAGTATGCACCCAGGGAATGTGGGAGTTGTAGTTTTCAAACATCAGGGGGCTGCAAGTTTGACATCCCTTAACATTCCACAGAGAGGCCCTTAACTGTGTAAATACCTCCCCATAGGACATACTTGTCTGAAGAGCTGACACTCACCGGTGCAGATACCAACCAACCTCCTTGTTTTGCTTAATAACCGCGCAAAGAACGCAGCCGTGAACTACATTTCCCAGATGCTCTTACAAGCCCCACCAGTCAATGCCCTGCCCCCATTTCTCCCAAACCATGGACAAGACCAGAGAGGACTGGACATAAAGGTGTCAGTTAGAAGGAAGGGGGGAGGTGTTGGGTCCTATGGCTCCTAATCTAATGGCTCCAGCTACAGATCCTCCACTGAGTTTAGATAAGAGGAAAGCTGAACAGCACAGAACTGACTGAGATACAGTGTGTGTGGTGTGACTGGTCTACTGCAGGGAGATAAAGAGTTCCCAGACTGGACCCCATCACTACACAGTCCAATCCCACCCCACCAATCTGCACGACACACAAATGCCAATGCAATCCATCCCTACACAGTCCAATCCCACCCATCCAATCTGCACTGACACAAATGCCAATGCAATCAATCCCTACACAGTCCAATCCCACCCACAATCTGCACTGACACAATGCCAATGCAATCACATCCCTACACACGTCCAACCCCCCCATCCAACTGACTGACACAAATGCCAATGCAATCCATCCCTACACAGTCCATCCCCCCATCCAATCTGCACGGACACAAATCCAATGCAATCATCCTACACAGTCCAATCCCACCCCATCCAATTGCACTGACACAATCAATTCCAATGCAATCCTCCCTACACAGTCCAATCACACCCATCCAATACACTGACACAAATTCCAATGCAATCCATCCTACACACCAACCCACCCCATCCATGCACTGACACAAATTCAATGCAATCCTCACCACAGCCCAATTCCACCATCCAATCTGCACTGACACAAATTCCATGTAATCCATCCCTACACAGTCAATCCCACCCATCCAATCTGCACTGACACATCAATTCCAATGCAATCCCTCCCTAAACAGTCCACATCCCACCACATCCAATCTGCACTATGCAACAAATTCCAATGCAATCCATCCCTAACAGTGCAATTCAACCCTATCCATACTGCACTGACACAAATTCCAATGTAACCATCCCTACACGTCAAATCCACCCCATCCAATCTGCACTGACACAATCAATTCCAATGCAATCCCTCCCTACACAGTCCAATCCCACCCCATCCAATCTGCACTGACACAATCAATTCCAATGCAATCCTCTCCTACAAGTCCAATCCCACCCAATCTGCACTGACTTAAATTCCAATGCAATCTATCCTACACAGTCAATCCCACCCCATCCAATCTGCACTGACACAATCAATTCCAATGCAATCCTCCCACCCCGTCCAATCCCACACATCAATCTGCACTGACACAATCAATTCCAATGCAATCCCTCCCTACACAGTCCAATCCCACCCAATCTGCACTGACACAAATTCCAATGCAATCCATCCCTACACAGTCCAATCCCACCCCATCCAATCTGCACTGACACAAATTCCAATGCAATCCATCCCTACACAGTTCCAATCCCACCCCATCCAATCTGCACTGACACAATCAATTCCAATGAAATTGTGCAATGACAATCAGACAGGGACATGGTTGGGAAAAGAAGCCCAGATAATGAACTAGACAGACCCTGCTACAAGGGGTGTGTGTGTGATAATGTGTCTGGGTGGGGGAGAAACTGCACAGCAAGCGGATAGACTGGGTATAGGGGTGAGAAACCAAAGACAGGAAAGGGAACGACCATAAAATATTACTGTATCCCCTATAGTATAGTACATTATAGTAATGTATAGTATAGAGTAATGTACAGTATAGTATATAGCATATAGTACAGTATAGTTTATAATAATGTACAGTATAGTATATAGCATAGTAATATATAGCATATAGTACAGTATAGTTTATAATAATGTACAGTATAGTATATAGCATAGTAATATATAGTACAGTATAGTACATAGCATAGTAATATATAGCATATAGTACAGTATAGTTTATAATAATGTACAGTATAGTATATAGCATAGTAATATATAGTACAGTATAGTACATAGCATAGTAATATATAGAATATAGTACAGTATAGTTTATAATAATGTACAGTATAGTAGTTATGTTACGTATAATATAGTATACTACAGTATGGTATCATATAGGATAATATCATATAGTATAGTATAGAATATTACAGTATAATATCATATTGTATCCTATAGTATAGTGTATAGTATCCTATTGTATAGTATAGTATCATATTGTATAGAATAGTAAAGTTTAATATACTATAGTATCGTATTGTATCCTATAGTATCATATAATACAGTGTAGTACAATGTATAGTATAATGTATAGTACAGTGTCACACAGAATAGTATAGGATCATATTGTATAGAATAGTACAGTATATTATAATATATAGAATATAGTGTACTATAGTATAGCGTATAGTATGCAGCAGTATAGTATAATAAAGAATCATATAGTATAGTGAAGTGAATAGTATCATATAGTGTAGTATAGTATAACAGTATAGTAGTATTGTTTAGTATATTACTATATCGTATAGTGCAGTATAGTATATGAAATAATTGCCTAATGTGTAGAACGTCTGAATGAAATGCACATTATCTTATAGGAAGGAGGGAGATCTCCCTTCCAATGCCCTGTTAGATGGGTTTTACATTATTCCTCTACTTTACTGCTGCTTTGTACAATGTTTTGGAACAGTAACAATTGGTCTTCTAGGACATTTTCTGATGTGTGCCTTTAAGATATTTTTTCTGGTCTATTTGACAATGTTCACTGTATGCAGAGGTTCTATGCATTTGGTAATTATTATTTATACAGTTATAATACTATACTATAGGGGTACAGTAATAGTTTAACATTACAATATGTGATCTGCAGCTCAGAAACCTAGAAAACACACAGAAATGTCCAATCAGTGTGGCAGCACCCTGATCACCCCCACACACTCACCTTCACCAGCTCCCAGGACCCTCTGCAACTACAGATCCGACTGTTCTTTCACCCACATGGGCCCAGCTACAACATGTGACCAGGAAGTATAGTCCTGACCACACCTCCACATTAGCATACCCCGCCCTATTTAACTATTTGAGTGACATCTAGTGGCTGGATGGGGGTACTACATTAAGACTAGTAACTAGCATACTAAGGAAAAAGCTACAGAACTAAAACTCTCAACATCCATAATGCTGATTATTCAAAACCGTAAAAGCTGCTGGGCCAAATCTTCATTATTCTACACGTGGCCCCTTTAAATTACAAATAATTATAAGTAAGTAAATAAACCTAATATATTTTCTGATCCCCACCATGGATAAACATATTAATATCAGACCAATATGCCCTATTATGGACCTGTAAACCCCATTACAGACCAATACGCCCTATTACAGGCCAGTAAACCTCATTACAGACCAGTAAACCTCATTACAGACAAATACGTCCTATTAAAGACCAGTAAACCCCATTACAGACCAGTAAACCCAATTACGAACCAGTAAACACAATTACAGACCAATACGCCTAATTACAAACCAGTAAACCCCACTAGACCAAAACACCCTATTACAGACCCTATTACAGACAAATCAGCCTTATTACGAACCATTAAACTCAATTACAGACCAATACGCCCTATTACGGACCAGTAAATTCCATTACTGTACCCATTTCAGAAATACTACAGCAGCCATGTGTTACATCAGGGAGACAGCAGGAGTTTAGGATTATTAGTGCGTATTATTAAGAGGTTGGTGTGAGGAGATGGGGTTTGTGTTTTTAGAGGATTAAACAAACTTTTCTGCCATCTACAGGCACTTTAGTGGAGATGGGTTTCCAAAATTGTTATAGAGGCTGATGTGCTAAACCGATATTCCCTCCTCTATAGTCACTATAGAGAATCCTAGTCCTTATAGCAGGGACTGTAATAATATGAAGGGTATAAATGAGGAATATTCACACTGTATACACTATAGAGAATCCTAGTCCTTATAGCAGGGACTGTAATAATATGAAGGGTATAAATGAGGAATATTCACTCTGTATACACTATAGAGAATCCTAGTCCTTATAGCAGGGACTGTAATAATATGAAGGGTATAAATGAGGAATATTCACACTGTATACACTATAGAGAATCCTAGTCCTTATAGCAGGGACTGTAATAATATGAAGGGTATAAATGAGGGATATTCACTCTGTATACACTATAGAGAATCCTAGTCCTTGTAGCAGGGACTGTAATAATATGAAGGGTATAAATGAGGGATATTCCTCTGTAAATACACGATAGAGAATCCCTAGTCCTTGATAGCAGGGACTGTGTATAATATGATAGGTTATAATGAGGAATATTCCCCTGTATACACTATAAGAATCCTAGTCTTATAGAGCCAGGGACTGTAAAATATGAAGGGTATAATATGAGGTGGAATATTCACTACTGTAATAACACTAGATGAACCCTAGTCCTTATAGCGTTGACTGTATACTAATGAAGGTATAAATGAGGATAATTCCATCTGTAATACACTATAGAGAATCCTAGTCCTTATAAGCCGGGACTGTAATAATATGAAGGGGTATAAATGAGGGATATTCATCTGTATTACACTATGAGAATCCTAGATCTTATGCAGGGCTGTAATATATAAGGGTATAAATAGGGAATATTCCACGTCTGTATACACTATAGGAGAATCCAGTCGCTTATAGCGGGACTGTAATCATATGAAGGGTATAAAGGACGGAAATATTCACTCTGATACACTAGAGAATCCTAGTCCTTATAGTCAGGACCTGTAATGATATGAAGTGTATAACTGAGGATATTCACTCTGTATCTACTATAGGAATCCTAGTCCGTATAGCGGGACTGTAATATATGAAGGTATCAATGATGGGATATTCGCTCTTGTATCACTATAGAGATCCTAGTCCTTATGCGGGCTGTATAATTGAGGGTATAAATGAGGGATATTCCTCCTGTATACTCCTATAGAGTAATCCTATCTTATAAGCGGGGACTGGTATAATCATTGAAGGGTATAAGATAGGGAATATTACTCTGTATTCACTATAGAGATCCAGTCCTTATAGCGGGGACTGTAATAATATAAGGGTATAAATTAGAATATTCACTCTGTATCCATAGAGAATCCTAGTCCTTATAGCCGGGACTGTAATAATATAAGGTGTATAAATGAGGAGATATTCACTCTGTATACACTATAGAAATCCTAGTCCTTATAGCAGGGACTGTTAATAAATATGAAGGGTATAAATGGGAGATTTCACTCTGTTATTCGCTATAGAGAATCCTAGCCTTATAGCGAGCGGATGTAATAATTATAAGGGGTAATAACTGAGGATATTCACTCTGTACTTACACTAAGAGAATCCTTCCTTATAGCGTGACTGTAATAATAGCAGGGGGTATAAATGACGGAGATTCCTCTGTAATTCACTATAAGAATCCTAAGTCATTATAGGTCAGGGACCTGGTATAATATAAAGGGATAATAGGTAAATTCACTCTGTATACTAATAGAGAATCCGAGTCCTTATAGCCGGGACTGTAATAATATGAATGGTATAAATGCAGGAATATTCACTCTGCTTTCACAAGAGAATCCTATCATTATAGCGGGACTGTAACTATGAAGTAATGGGAATATTCACATCTGTATTACCCTATAGAGAATCCTATCCTATAGCGGGGAACGTAATATATGAAGGTATAAATGCGGATATTCACTCCTTATTCACTATAGATGAATCCTAGTCCTTTATAGGGGACTGTAATAATATGAAGGTATATAAAGGGAATTCACTCTGTTATACACTTAGAGAATCCTAGCCCTTATAGCGGGGACGGTAATAATATGAAGGGTATAAATGAGAATATTCACTCGTAACACTATAGAATCCTAGTCCTTATAGCGGGGACTGTAATAATATGAGAGTATAAATGAGGAATATTCACTCTGTATACACTATAGAGAACCTAGTCCTTATAGCAGGGACTGTAATAATATGAGGTATAAATGAGGTAATTTCACTCTGTATACACATAGAAATCCTAGTCCTTATAGCGGGACTGTAATAACATTGAAGGGTAAAATGGGGATATTTCACTCTGTATACACTTAAGAGAATCCTAGTCCTTATAGCAGGGACTGTAATAAATGAAGGGTATAAATGAGGAATTTCACTCTGTATACACTATAGAGAACCTAGTCCTTTATCGCAGGGACTGTAATAATATGAAGGGTATAAATGAGGAATATTCCACTCTGTATACACTATAGAGAATCTAGTCTATAGCATACTGAATATGAGGGGTAAATGAGGATTTTCACTCTGTATTCACTCATAGAAATCCTAGTCCTTATAGCGGGACTTGTAATAATATGAAGGGTTATAAATGAGGGATATTAACTCTGTATACACTATAGAGAATCCTAGTCCTTATAGCAGGGACTGTAATAATATGAAGGTATAAATGAGGAATATTCACTACTGTAATCACTATGAGAATCCTAGTCCTTATAGCAGGGACTGTAATAATATGAAGGGTATAATGAGGAATATTCATCTGTATACCTATAGAGATCCCTAGTCCTTATAGCGGGACTGTAATAATATGAAGGGTAAAATGAGGAGATATTCACTCTGTATACCTATAGAGAATCCTAGTCCTTATCGCGGGGACTGTAATAATATGAAGGGTTATAATGAGGGATATTCACTCTGTAATTCCTATAGAGTAATCCTAGTCCTTAATAGTCAGGGACTGTAATAATCTGAAGTCGTAAAATGAGGATATTAACTCTGTATCACTCAATAGGAAATCCTAGTCCTTCTATCAGGGACTGTAATAATATGAAGGGTATACAAGAGGATATTCGCCTCTGTATCATATAGAGAATCGAACCTATCCTTATAGGTGGGACGGTACTAGATATGAAGGTGTCTTAAATGAGGAATATTCGCTCTGTATCCACTATAGAGATCCTGTCCTTATAGCGGGGACTGTATAAATATAGGAAGGGTAATAATGAGGAAATTCGACTCTGTAATACAGCTTATAGAGAATCCTAGCCTTATAGCGGGGACTGTAATAAATATGAAGGGTATAGATGAGGATATTCCACTCTGTATACACTACTAGAATAATCTAGTCCTTATAGCAGGACTTAAATAATGAAGGGTAATAAATGAGGACAATATTTCACTCTGTATACCATAGAGATCACTATCGAAGCAGGGACGTAAATAAATGAAAATGATATCCGCTATCATAGACTCCTCTTATACGGATGTTTAGAAGGAATGAGATATTTCGCTCTGTAATAAATTGTCTTATAGCTTGACGAAATAGAAGGGTCAATGAGATCACCTATACCTAATCACCATCCTAACGGTTTATGGGGTAGGGAATACTTGTATCGAAGACAGCCTTATGCTGATGTAAAGGAAGGGATTCCTGAACATATAGAGATTAGTCATGCGACGTAATAAGTGAGACGTTCTGGCACTCTAGACTATGAGATGTCTTGACTCCAATACTATGTAACCATTACACAGACATTATGGGTTGGGTATAAAGTTTGGACTAGATGGACGTATGTCTTTAAACAACCTCCAATACTATGTTACTATGTACTGTTATAACAACTTATGGGTAGGGTATAAAGGTTGGACTAGATGGACGTATGTCTTTAACACCTCCAATACTATGTTACTATGTAACTGTTATACAAACCATTATGGGGTGGGTTACTACGTGTGGACTAGTGGACTATGTCTTATACAACCTGCCAATACTGATGTTACTATTAACTTTATACAGACATTCTGGGTAGGTATAACTAGGTTGGACAATGGGACGTTGTCTTTTATCAACCTCCAACAATATGTCCTATGTCCACGTTTGACATCACCATCTAGTCCAACCTTTATACCCTACCAATAATGTCTGTATAACAGTTACATAGTAAGAGTATTGGAGGTTGTATAAAGACATACGTCCATCTAGTCCAACCTTTATACCCTACCCATAATGTCTGTATAACAGTTACATAGTAACATAGTATTGGAGGTTGTATAAAGATATACGTCCATCTACTCCAACCTTTATACCTTACCCATAATGTCTGTATAACAGTTCGAGTAACATTGTATTGGAGGTTGTATAAAGACATACGTCCATCTAGTCCAACCTTTAGACCCTACCCATGACAGTATAACAGTTACATGGTAACAGAGTATTCAAGGTTGTATAAAGACATACGTCCATCTAGTCCATTCTTTATACCCTACCCATAATGTCTAACAGTTACATAGTAACATAGTATTGGAGGTTGTATAAAGACATACGTCCATCTAGTCCAACCTTTATACTCTACCCATAATGTCTGTATAACAGTTACATAGTAACATAGTATTGGAGGTTGTATAAAGACATACGTCCATCTAGTCCAACCGTTATACCCTACCCATAATGTCTGTATAACAGTTACATAGTAACATAGTATTGGAGGTTGAATAAAGACATACGTCCATCTAGTCCAACCTTTATACCCTACCCATAATGTCTGTATAACAGTTACATAGTATTGGAGGTTGTATAAAGACATACGTTCATCTAGTCCAACCTTTATACCCTACCCATAATGTCTGTATAACAGTTACATAGTAACATAGTATTGGAGGTTGAATAAAGACATACGTCCATCCAGTCCAACCTTTATACCCTACCTATAATGTCTGTATAACAGTTACATAGTAACATAGTATTGGAGGTTGTATAAAGACATACGTCCATCTAGTCCAACCTTTATACCCTACCCATAATGTCTGTATAACAGTTACATATTAACATAGTATCGGAGGTTGTACAAAGACATAAATCCATCTAGTCCAACCATTATATTTTACCCATAATGCCTGTCTAACAGTTATACAGACATTATGGGTATGGTATAAAGGTTGGACTAGATGGACTTGTGTCTCTTCAGGCCAAACAATGGTTGATATTATAGAGCTTTGGGTACTGTTTTTGGTTCCTATTACAGAGAATTATGTGAATGTTCTAACTGGTTCTCCCAGGCTGTCACAATGGGAACACAAACGATAAATTCCAAACATCCATTAAACCATAACAGAACCCGAAACAAATCCCATTGAATTTTGTCCGGTCTGTGTAATATGAAGAATTTGTAGGTGTGGTGCCCTAAAGCTTTTTATTATTATAACACAGACTTGGCTTATAGCGTCTCTGTATCTACAATCTACTGGAAATTCTATTGGATATCTTTATATTTCTATTTAACCCTATGGGTCTCAAATATTGTTAGACTGTGGCTAATTTTTGTTGTTGCAGCCATGTCTTCTTTATGCTGTGTAATAGTGTGATTATAAAATATATGCAGTGTTATATCGATCAGCCATATACTACATAATGACACGGTGTACTGTTATAACAATAGCGGTGTTATATCTACCGTCTACTACATAATGACACGGTGTATTGTTATAACTATAACGGTGTTATATCTACCGTCTACTACATAATGACACGGTGTATTGTTATAACTATAACGGTGTTATATCTACCATCTACTACATAATGACACGGTGTATTGTTATAACTATAACGGTGTTATATCTACCATCTACTACATAATGGACACGGTGTCTGTATTGTTATAACTTACGGTGTATACTATACCTACTACACATAATGACACGGGTATGTTATAACTATAACGGTGTTATATATACCATTCTACTACATAATGAACACGTGTTGTTTGTGTTAACTATAGCAGTGTTATATCTAACTACTACATAATGACACGTGATTGTATAACTATAACGGTGTTATATCTACATCTACTACATAATGACACGGTGTATGTTATAACTATAGCAGTGTTATATATACCATCTACTACAAATGACACGTGTGTATGTGTTTAACTATAACGGTGTTATATCCCGTCTACTACATAATGACACGGTGTATTGTTATAACTATAACGGTGTTATATCTACCATCTACTACATAATGACACGGTGTATTGTTATACATACGGGTAATCTACCATATAACTAATGACACTGTGTATGTTATAACATAGCGTGTATATCTACCATCTACTACATAATGACACGGTGTATTGTATAAACTATAACGGTGTTAACTCCCATCTACTACATAATGACACGGTGTATTGTTATAACTATAGCGTGTTATATCTACCATCTACTACATAATGACACGTGTATGTTATAAACTATCGGTGTATATCTACCATCTACTACATAATGACACGTGTATTGTTATTAACTATAGCGTGTTATATCTACCATCTACTACATAAGGTGACACGTGTATGTTATAACTATAACTGTGTTATATCTACCATCTACTACATATGACAAAGGTGTATTGTTATAACTAATCAGTGTTAATCTACCATCTACTACATAATGACACGGTGTATTGTTATAACATAAGCGTGTTATATCTACCTCTACTACATAATGACACGTGTATTGTTATAACTATAGCGGTGTATATCTACCATCTACTACATAAGACACTGTGTATGTATAATAATAGCGTGTTATATTACATCTACTAACATAATGACACGGTGTATTGTTATAACTATACGGTGTTATATCTACCATCTACTACATAACGACACGGTGTATTGTTAAACTATAGCGGTGTTATATCTACCATCTACTACATAATGACACGGTGTATTGTTATAACTATAACGGTGTTATATCTACCATCTACTACATAATGACACGGTGTATTGTTATAACTATCAGGTTATATCTACCATTCACTACATAATGACACGGTGTATTGTTATAACTATCAGTGGTATATCATACCATCTACTACATAATGACACTGGTATTGTTATAACTATAGCGGTGTTATTCTACCATCTACTACATAATGACACGGTGTATGTTATAACTATAACGTGTGTATATCTACCATCTACTACATAATGAAACGTGTGTATTGTTATAACTATAGCGGGTTATATCTACCATCTACTACATAATGACACGGTGTATTGTTATAACTATACGTGTTGTTATATCTACATCTATACATAATGACACGTGATGTATTGTTATAATATAGAGGTGTTATATCTACCATCTACTACATAATGACACGGTGATGTTATAACTATACGTGTTATATCTACCATCTACTACATAATGACACTGTGTATTGTTATAACTATAGCGTGTTATATCTACCTCTACTACATAATGACACGTGTATTGTTATAACTATACAGTGTTATATCTACCATCTACTACATAATGACACGGTGTATTGTTATAACATACGGTGTTATATCTACCAATCTACTAATAATGACACGGTTGTATTGTTATAACTATAACGTGTTGTTATATCTACCATCTACTAAATAATGACACGTGTGTATTGTTATAACTATACAGTGTTATATCTACCATCTACTACATATGAAACGTGTATTGTTATAATATAACGGTGTTATATCTACCATCTACTACATAATGACACGGTGTATTGTTATAACTATAGCGGTGTATATCTACCCTCTACTACATAATGACACGGTGTATTGTTATACTATTACTGTTGTTATATCTACCTCACTACATAATGAACGGTGTATTGTTAAACTATAGCGTGTGTTATATCTACCATCTACTACATAATGCATTTTTATAACTATAGCGTGTTATATCTACCAGTCTACTACATAATGAACGTGTATTGTTTAACTATACGGTGTTATTATCTACCATCTATACATAATGACAATAATATAGCGGTGTATATCACCATCTACTACATAATGACAATATATAAAACGGTTATATTTACCATCTACTACATAATGACACGTGTATTGTTATAACTATAGCAGTGTATATCTACCTCTACTACATATGACAGGTGTATTGTATAACTATACGGTGTTATATCTACCATCTACTACATAATGACACTGTGTATTGTTAAACTATAGCGTGTTTTATCTACCTCTACTACATAATGACACTGTGTATTGTTATAACTATAACGGTGTTATATCTACCATCTACTACATAATGACATGTGTATGTTATAACTATAACGGTGTTATATCTACATTACTACATAATGACCAGTATAAATATACGGTGTTATATCTACCATCTACTACATAATGACACTGGTATTGTTATAACTATAACGGGTTAATCTACCATCTACTACATAATGACACGGTGTTGGTTATAACTATAACGGTGTTATATCTACCGTCTACTACAATAATGACACGGTGTATTGTTATAATACACGGTGTTATATCTACTAATAATGACACTGTGTAGTATAACTATGCAGGTATATCTACCATCTATACATAATGACACGGTGTATTGTTATAATATAGAGTGTTATCTACCATCTACTACATAATGACACGTGTAGTGTATAACTATACGGTGTTATATCTACCATCTACTACATAATGACACGGTGTGTATTGTTATAACTATAGCAGTGGTATATCTACCATCTACTACATAATGACACTGTGTATGTTATAACTATAGCAGTGATATATCTACCATCTACTACATAATGACACTGTGTATTGTATAACTAGAGTGTTATATCTACCATCTACATCATAATGACACTGTGTATTGTTATAACTATAACAGTGTATATCTACCATCTACTACATAATGACAAGGTGTATTGTTATAACTATAGCGTGTTTATATCTACCATCTACTACATAATGACACTGTGTATGTTATAACTATAGCATGTTATATCTACCATCTACACATAATTGACACGGGTATGTTATTACTATAGCGGTGTTATATCTACCTCTTACTACATAATGACACGGTGTATTGTTTATAACTATAACGGTGTTATATCTACCTACTACATAATGACACTGTGTATTGTTATAACTATAGCGGTGGTATATCTACCCATTACTACATATATGACACTGTGTAGTGTTATAACTATAGAGTGTTTATATCTACCATCTACTACATAATGACACTGTGTATTGTTATAACTATAACGGTGTATATCTACCACTACTACAAATAATGACACGGGTATGTTCTACTATAACGGTATATCTACCTTACTACATAATGACACGGTGTATTGTTATAACTATAACGGTGTTATATCTACCTCTACTACAAATGACACGTGTATTGTTATAACTATAGCGGTGTTATATCTACCATCTACTACATAATGACACTGTGTATTGTTATAACTATAGCGGTGTTATATCTACCATCTACTACATAATGACACGTGTATGTTATAACTATACCGTGTTATATCTACCACTTACTACATAATGACACGGTATTGTATAACATAGCGGTGTTTATATCTACCATCTACTACATAATGACAAGGTGTATTGTTATAAATATACGTGTTATATCTACCATCTACTACATATGACACGGTGTGTATTGTTATAACTATAGCGTGTTATATCTACATACTAATACATAAGACACGGTGTGTATTGGTAAACTATAGCAGGTGTTATATCTACCTCTACTACATAATGACACGTGTGTATTGTTATAACTATAACAGTGTTATATCTACCATCTACTACAATGACACGGTGTTTGTGTATGTTATAACTATACGGTGTTATATCTACCTCTACATACATAATGACACTGTGTATTGTTATACTATACGGTGTTATTTATACCATCTACTACATAATGACACTGTGTATTGTTATACACTATAACGGGGTTATATCTACCATCTACTACATAATGACACCGGTGTTTGTATTGTTATAACTATAACGGTGGTTATATCTACCTCTACTACAAATGACAATGTGTATTGTTATAACTATAGCGTGTTATATTCTACCATCTACTACATAATGACACGTGTCTGTTTTTATAACTATAGCGGTGTTATATCTACCATCTACTACATAATGACACGGTGTATGTTATAACTAACAGGTGTTATATCTACCATCTACTACATAATGGCACTGTGTATTGTTATAAAAATATAGCGTTGTTATATCTACCATCTATATACATAGACACGTGTATTGTTATAACTATAACGGTGGTATATCACCCATCTACTACATAATGACACGGTGTATTGTTTTATAACTATAACGGTGTTATATCTACCATCTACTACATAATGACACGGTGTATTGTTATAACTATAGGCAGTGTTATACTACCATCTACTACATAATGACACGTGTATTGTTATAACTATAGCAGTGTTTATCTACATTCATACTACATAATGACACTGTGTATGTTATAACTATAGCAGTGTTATATTACCATCTACTACATAATGACACTGTGTATGTTATAACTATAGCGGTGTTATATCTACCATCTACACTAATGACACGGTGTATGTTATAACATACAGTGTTATACTACCATCTACTACATAATGACACGGTGTATTGTTTATAACATAGCGGTTTATATCTACCATCTACTACATAATGACACTGTGTATTGTTATAAACTATAGCGGTGTATATCTCACCATCTACTACATAATGACACTGTGTATTGTATAACTATAGCGGTGTTATATCTACCATCTACTACATAATGACACGGTGTATTGTTATAACTATAGCAGTGTTTATCTACCATTACTACATAATGACACTGTGGATTGTTATAACTATAGCGGTGTGATATCTACCATCTACTACATAATGACACGGTGTATTGTTTAACATAGCAGTGTTATATCTATCATCTACTACATAATGACACGGTTGTATGTTATAACTATAGCAGTGTTATATCTACCATACTACATAAGACAATGTGTATTGTTATAACTAAACGGTGTTATATCTAACCATCTACTACATAACATGTGTGATTGTTTAACTAAGAGGTTGTTAATATACCATCTACTAACATAATGACCCGGTGTATTGTTTAAAATTATAGCGTGTTAATCTACCATCTACACATAATGACCGTGTGTATTGTTATAACTATAACGGTGTTATATCTACCATCTACTACATATGACACGGTGTATGGTATCACTATAGCGGTGTTATATCTACCACTCTACTACATAATGACACGGTGTATTGTTTATAACTAATAGTGTTATTATCTACCATATACATAATGACATGGTGGTATTGTTTAACTTAGCGGTGTTATATCTACCATCTACTACATAAGACACGGTGTATTGTTATAAAACTAGCTGTGTATATCTACCATCTACTACATAATGAACACGTGTTTGTGTTAAACTATACGGTGGTATATCTACCATCTACTACATAATGACAGGTTGTATGTTTATCACGTATAGCTGGTGTTATATCTACCATCTACTACATAATGACATTGTGTATTGTTATATACTATAGCGGTGTAATCTACCATCTACTACATAATGACACTGGTGTATTGTTTATAACTATAACGTGTTTATTACCATCTACTAACATAATGACACGGTGTAGATTGTAAACATAACCGGGGGTTACATCTACCATCTACTACATAATGACACAGTGTATTGTTATAACTATAGCAGTGTTATATCTACCATCTACTACATAATGACACGGTGTATTGTTATAACTATACCGGTGTTATATCTAACCATCTACATACACAAGAATGACAATGGTGTATTGTTATAAAACTATACGGTGTTATTCTACCATCTACTACATAATGACACGGTGTATCTGTTAATAACTATAGCGGGTTTATTCAGCCGGCTACACAATAAGGACACGGTGTTTGTTAACTATAGGACGGTGTTATGATCACCAGTATCTACATAAGACCACTGTGTATTGTTATAACTATAACGGTGTGTATATCTACCATCTACTACATATGACACGTGTGTATTGTTATAACTATACAGGTTTATATCTACCACTACTACATAATGGACACGGTGTATATTGTTATAACTATAGCGTGTTATAATCTACCATCTACTACATAATGACACGGTGTATTGTTATAACTATAAGCGGTGTTATATCTACCATCTACTACATAATGACACGGTGTATTGTTATAACTATAGCAGTGTGATATCTACCATCTACTACATAATGACACGGTGTATTGTTTAACTATAAGCGGTGGTTTATCTACCATCTACTACAAATGATGACACGGTGATTTTGTTATAACTATAGCAGTGTGTTATATCTACCATCTACTACATATAAAGACACGGTGTATTGTTATAACTATACCGGTGTGTTATTCTAAACCATCTACTACATAATGACACGTGTATGTTATAACTATGCGGTGTATATCTACCAGTCTACTACATAATGACCGTGTATTGTTATAACTATACGTGTTATATCTACCATCTACCATACTATGACACGGTGTATTGTTATCTATAACGGTGTTATATCTACCATCTACTACATATGACACTGGTATTGTTTAAACTTAACGGTGTTATACTCTCCATCCTACTACATAATGACACGGTGTATTGTTATAACTTAACGGTGTTATATCTACATCTACTACTAATGACACGGGTATTGTTTATAACTATAGCACGTGTTATATCTACCATCTACTACATAATGACACGGTGTATTGTTATACTATAACGGTGTTATATCTAACCATCTACTACATAGACACGGTGTATTGTTATAACTATAACGTGTTATATCTACCATCTACTACATAATGACACGGTGGTCTTGGTTACTATCTCATACAATAGCGGTGTTATATCTACAGGATCTCCACTACTACATAATGACACGTGTATTGTATTAACTATAGCGTGTTATATCTACCATCTCACTACTAATGACACGGTGTATTGTTATTAACTATAGCAGTGTTATATCTACATCTACTACATAATGACACGGTGTATTGTTATTACTAATAGCAGTGTTATATCTACCATCTACTACATAATGACACGGTGTATTGTTATAACTATAGCAGTGTTATATCTACCATCTACTACATATGACACGGTGTATTGTTATACTATAGCTGTTATATCTACCTCTACTACATAATACACGTGTTTGTTTATAACTATAACGGTGTTATATCTACCATCTACTACATAATCACCGTGGTTGTTATAACTATAACGGTGTTATATCTACCATACTACATATGACAACGTTGTATTGTTATAACTATAGGGTGTTATATCTACCATCTCTACTACATAATGACACGGTGTATTGATAACAATAGCGTGTTATATCTACCATCTACTACATAATGACACGTGTATGTTATACTATACAGTTTTATATCTAAATCTACACTAATGACACGGTGTATTGTTATAACTATAGCTGGTGTTATATCTACCATCTACTACTAATGCACGTGTATTGTTATAACTAAGCGGTTGTTATATCTAACCATCTACTACATAATGACACGTGTATTGTTATAACTATACAGTGTTATATCCCTCTACTACATAATGACACCGGTGTATTGTTATAACTATAGCGTGTTTATATCTACCATCTACTACATAATGACACTGGTGTATTGTTATAAACTATAAGTGTTATATCTACCATCTACTACATAATGACACGTTGTATTGTTATAACTATAGCGTGTGTATATCTACCTTCTACTACATAATGACACGGTGTTATTGTTATACATAGCGGTGTTTATCTACCTCTCCACTCTACATAATGACACGGTGTATTGTTATAACTCTAAGCGGTGTTATATCTACCATCTACTACATAATGACACGGTGTATTGTTATACTAATAGCGTGTTATATCTACCATCTACTACATAATGAACAACGGTGTATTGTTATAACTATAACTGTGTTATATCTAACCATCTACTACAATATGACACTGTGTGTATTGTTATAACTATAACGGTGTTATATCTACCATCTACTCATAATGACACTGTGTATGTTATAACTATAACGGTGTTATATCTACCTCTACTACATAATGACACGTGTGATTGTTATAACTATAGCGTGTTATATCTACCATTACTACATAATGACACTGTGTATTGTTATACTATAACGGTGTTATATCTACCATCTACTACATATGACACGTGTATTGTTATACTATAGCAGTGTTTATATCTACCTATCTACTACTAATGACACTGTGATATTGTTATAATATACGTGTGTTATATCTACCATCTACTACATAATGACACGGTGTATTGTTATAACTAAACGGTGTTATATCTACCATCTACTACATAATGAACACTGTTATTGTTATACTATACGGTGTTATATCTACCGTCTACTACTAATGACACTGTTGTTTGTTTATTTATACTATAGCGTGTTTATACTACCATCTACTACATAATGACACGTGTATTGGTTATATACTAATAGACGGTGTTATATCTACCACTACACATAATAACACGTGTATTGTTATAACTATAGGTGTTATATCTACCATCTACTCCATAATGACACTGTGTATTGTTATACTATGGGTGTTTATAATCTACCATCTACTACATAATGACACGTGTATTGTTATAAATAAGTGGTGTTATATTCTACCATCTACTACATAATGACACTGTGTATTTTTATAACTATAGCAGTGTTATATCTACCAAGTCTACTACATAATGACACGTTGTTTGTTATAACTATAACGGTGTTATATTCTACCACCTCCTACTACATAATGACACGTGTATTGTTCTAACTATAGCAGGTGTTATATCTACCAACTCGTACTACATATACACGGTGTATTGTATATACTATAGCGTGTTATATCTAAACCATCTACTACATAATACACGGTGTCTGTTTATAACTATAACGGTGTTATATCTACCATCTACTACAATATGACACGTGTATTTGTTATAACTATAGGGGTTATATCTACCATTACTACATAATGACACTGTGTATGTTATAACTATAGTGTTATATCTACCGTCTACTACATAATGACACATGTGCTATTGTTATACTCTAGAAGTGTTTTATATCTACCATCTACTACATAATGACCACGTGTATTTATAACATAGCGTGTTTATAATCTACCATCTACTACTAATATCACGGTGTTGTTATAACTATACGGTGTTATATCTACCATCTACTACTAATGACACGTGTATTGTTACAACTATGGTGTTATATCTACCTCTACTACATAATGACACTGTGTATTGTTATAACTATAGCGGTGTTATATTACCATCTACTACATATGACACGGTGTATTGTTATAACTCTAGAAGTGTTATATCTACCATCTACTACAAATGTGACACGGTATTGTTTATACTATAACGTTGTTATATCTACCTCTACTACATAAGGACACGGTGTATTGTTATACTATAAATAACGTTGTTATATCTACCACTCTACTACATAATGACAACGGTGATTGTTTATACTATAGGTGTATATCTACCATCTACTACATAATGACCGTGTGATTGTTATACTATAGCTTGTATATCTACCTCTACACATAATGACACTGTGTATTGTTATAACTATAACGGTGTTTATCTCTACCATCTACTACATAATGACACGGTGTTTGTTTTACTAAACGTGTATATCTACCATCTACTACTACTGACACGGTGTATTGTTACTATAGAGTGATAATCTACCATCTACTACATAATGACACGGTGTATTGTTATACTATAGGCAGTGTATATCTACCATCTACTACATAATGACACTGTGTTTGTTATAACTATAACTGTGTTATATCTACCATCTACTACATAATGACCACGGTGTTATTGTTATAACTATACACGTGTTATTCTACCATCTTACTACATAATGAAACACTGTATTGTTATAACTATAACTGTGGTTATATCTACTCTCTACTACATAATGACGTTGTATTGTTATAACTATACGGTGTTATCTACCATCTACTACATAATGACCGTGTATGTTATAAACATATACCGGTGTTATCTACCATCTACTACATAATGACACGGTGTATGTTATACAATGCGGTGTTATATCTACCATCTACTATAAGGACACGGTGTATTGTTATAACTATAGCGGTGTTATATCTACCATCTACTACATAATACACGTGTATTGTTATAACTATAACGGTGTTATATCTACCATCTACTACATAATGACACGGTGTATTGTATTATATACTACTCAGTGTTATATCTACCATCTACTACTAAATGACACGTGGTATGTTTTAACTATATCAGTGTTATATTCTACCATCTACTACATAATGACAACTGTGTATTGTTATACATAGCGTGTTATATCTACCATCTTAACTACATATGACACGTGTATTGTTTATATATATAACGGTTATATCTACCATCTCTACATAATGACACGTGTACTGTTATAACAATAGCGTGTTTATATCTACCATCTATACATAATGAACGCCGGTGTATTGTTATAACTTAACGGTGTTATATCTACCATCTACTACATAATGACACGGGTATGTGTATAACTATAGCGGTGTTATATCTAACCATCTACTACATAAGACAACTGTGTTTGTTATAACTATCTAGTGTTATATCTACCATCTACTACAATGACACTGTGTATTGTTAACTATACAGTGTTTATATCTACCATCTACTACATAAGGACACGGTGTATTGTTATAACTTATCATGTTTATATCTACCATCTACAAATACACGGTGTATTGTTATAACTATATCGGGTGTATATCTACCACTACTACATAATGACACGGTGTCTTGTTATACAACTACCGGTGTTTATCTACTACATCTACTACATAATGACACGGTGTATTGTTATAACTATACAGTGTTTATCTACCATCTACTACATAATGACACGGTGTATTGTTATAACGTATAACGGTGTTATATCTACCATCTACTACATAATGACACGGCTGTATTGTTAAACTATAGCGTGTTATATCTACCTCTACTACTAATGAACACGGTGTATTGTTAACTATAACGGTGTTATACTCAACCATCTACTACATAATGAACGGTGTATTGTTATAAACTATAGCGGTTTTATATCTACCATCTACTACATAATGACAATTATACTATGCGGTGTTATATCTACCTCTACTACATAATGACGGTGTATTGTTATAACTATAACGGTGTTCAATCTACCATCTACTACTTATGACACGGTTATATAAGGCGGTGTTATATCTACCATCTACTAATAATGTCACATAACTTAACGGTGTTATATCTACCAATCTACTACATATGACACTGTGGTATTGTTATAACTATAGCGTGTTATATCTACCTCTACTACATAATGACACGGTGTATTGTTATAACTATACGGTGTTATAATCTACACATCTACTACATAATGCCACTGTGTATTGTATAACTATAGCGGTGTTATAATCTACCATCTACTACATAATGACATAACTAGAACGTGTTATATCTACCATCTACTACATAATGACACGTGTATTGTTATACATATACGGTGTGTTATATCTACCATCTACTACATAATGACAATAACTATAGCGGTGTTGATATCTACCATCTACTACATATGACACTGTGTATTGTTAACTAACGTGTTATATCTACCATCTACTACATAATGACACGGTGTATGTTATAACTATAACGGTGTTATAATCTAACTAACTATACTACATAATGACAACGGTGTATTGTTATAACTATAGCGGTGTTATATCTACCCGGTCTACTACATAATGACACTGTGTATTGTTATAACTATAGCATGAAATCTACCATCTACTACATAATGACAACGGTGTATTGTTATAACTATAGCGTGTTATATCTACCACTACTACATGACAGTGTTGTTAAACTATAGCGTGTTATATTCTACCATCTACTACATAATTGACACTGTGTATTGTTATAACTATAGCGAGTGTTTATCTACCATCTACTACATCAATGACACTGTGTATTTTATAATTATAGCAGTGTTATATCTACCATCTACTACATAATGACCGGTGTATTGTTAAACTATAACTGTGTTATATCTACCATCTACTACATAATGACACTGTATTGTTATAACTATAGCGGTGTTATATCTACACGTCTACTACATAATGACACGGTGTATGTTATTACTAACAGTGTTATATCTACCATCTACTACATAATGACACGTGTATTGTATAATCTATAACGTGTTATATCTACCATCTACTACATAATGACACGGTGTATTGTTATAACTATAACGGTGTTTTATCTACTACATCACAACATAATGGCAACGGTGTATGTTATAACTATAGTGGTGTTATATCTACCATCTACTACATAATGACACGTGTATTGTTATACTATATGGTGTGATTCTACCATCTACTACATAATGACACTGTGTATTGTTTATAACTATAGCGTGTTATATCTACCACTAGCTCTACTATCATAGGACACGGTGTATTGTTTTAACTATACGGTGTTATATCTACCATCTACTACATATGACACTGTGTATTGTTATAACTATAGAGTGTTAATCTACCATCTACTACATAATGAACACACGGTGTATTGTTTATACTATAGCATTGTTATATCTACATCTACTACATAATGACACGGTGATTGTTATAACTATAACGGTGTTATCTACCATCTACTACATAATGACACGTGTATTGTTATAACTATAGTGGTGTTTATTCTACCATCTACTACTAATGACACGTGTATTGTTATAACTATAGCAGTGTTATATCTAACCTCATACACTAATAACACTGTGTTTGTTATAACTATAGAGTGTTATATCTACCTCTACTACATAATGACACGGTGTATTGTTTAACTCATAACGGTGTTATATCTAACTACATCTACTACATATGACACGGTGTATTGTTATAAACTAAACGTTGTTAATCTACCTCTACTCATAATGCACTGTGTATTGTTATAACTATAACGGTGTATATCTACCATCACTCTACATACTGACAATGTTATTGTTATAACTATAACGGTGTTATATCTACCATCTACTACATAATGACACGGTGTATTGTATAACTTACGAGTGTTTATATCTACCGTACTCTACTAATGACACTGTGTATTTATAACTATAGCGGGTTTATATCTACCATCTACTACATAATGACACGGTGTATTGTTATAACTATAGCAGTGTTATATCTACCATCTACTACATAATGACACGGTGGTAATTGTTATAACTATAACGGGTGTTATATCTAAACTACACGTCTACTACATAATGACACGGTTATTTTTTAAACTAAACGGTGTTCTATCTACACCATCTACTACATAATACACGGTGTATTTTTATAACTATAGTGTGATATTCATACTACCATCTACTACATATGACACTGTGTATTGTTATATATACTAGCAGTGATATACTACCATCTACTACATAATGACACTGTGTATTGTTATAACTATAACGGTGTTTAATCTACCATCTACTACATAATGACACGTGTATTGTTATAACTATACGTGGTTTTATCTACATCTACTACATAATGACACGGTGTATTGTTATAACTATAGCAGTGTTATACTACCATCTACTACATAATGACACTGTGTATTTATACTATAGCTGATATATCTACCATCTACTACATAATGACACTGGTGTATTGTTATAACTATAACGTGTTAATATCTACCATTCTACTCATAATGACACTGTGTATTGTTTAAGCTTATCAGTGTTATATCTCCTACTACCATCTACTACATAAGACACGGTGTATTGTTATAAACTATCAGCTGTGTTATATATCACTCTACTACATAATGACACGTTGTATTGTTATAACTATAAGCGTGGTTATATCTCCATCTACTACATAATGACACTTGTGTATGGTTATAACTATAGTCGGTGTTATATCTACCATCTACTACATAATGACACGGTGTATGTTATACAATAGCGTGTTATATCTACCATCTACTCATAATGACACGTGTATGTTATACTATAAGCGGTGTTATATCTACCATCTACTACATAATGACACGGTGTATTTGTATAAGACTATAACGGTGTTAATATCTACATCTCTACTATGACAAACAGGTTATTGTTATAACTATACGGTGTTTATCTACCATCTACTACATAATGACACGGTGTGTTGTTATAAACTGTATATCATTGTTATATAATCTACCATCTACTACATAGACACTGTGATTGTTATAACATATAGCGTGTTATATCTACCATCTACTACATAATGACATGTGTATTGTTATAACTATAACGTGTTATATCTACCATCTACTACATAATGACACGGTGTACTGTTATAACAATAGCGGTGTTATATCTACCATCTACTACATAATGACACGTGATTGTTATAACTATAACGGTGTTATATCTACCATCTACTACATAATGACACGGTGTATTGTTTATAACTAAGCGGTGTTAATCTACCATCTACTACATAATGACACGTGTTGTATTGTTTAACTATAGCTGTTATATCTACCATCTACTACTATGAACAGAGACACTGTGTATTGTTATAACTATAGCGTGTTATATCTACCATCTACTACATAATGACACGTGTGTATTGTTATAACTATCTCAGTGTTATACTACCATCTACTACATAATGACACGGTGTATTGTTATAACTATATCGTGTTATATCTACCATCTACTACATACAATGGACACGGTGTATTGTTATAAACTATAACGGTGTTTATATCTACCATCTACTACATAATGACACGGTGTATTGTTATAACTATATCAGTGTTATATCTACCATCTACTACATAATGACATGTATTGTTATAACTATAACGGTTTATATCTACCATCTACTACATAATGACACTGGTATTGTTATAACTATGTCGTTGTTATATCTAATCTACTACATAATGACACGGTGTGTATTGTTATACTATACGGTGTTATATCTACCCTACTACATAATGACACGGTGTATTGTTATAACTATACGGTGTTATATCTACCATCTACTACATAATGACAGTATAACTATAGCGGTTTTATTCTACCGTCTACTACATAATGATCACTGTGTATTGTTATAACTATAGCGTGTGTTTAAATCTACCATCTACTACATATGACGGAATAACTATAGCGGTTTATGATCTACCATCTCTACTACATAATGAAACCATGAACATAACGGCGGTTATATCTACTACCGATCATACTAACTAATGACACTGTGTATTGTTATAACTATAGCGTGTTATATTAACTAATCTAAAAACCTCTACTACTAATGACACGGTGTATTGTTATAACTATAACGGTGTTATATCTACCATCTACTACATAATGATACTGTGTATTGTTATAACTATAGCGGTGTTAAATCTACCATCTACTACATAATGACAATAACTATAACGGTGTTATATCTACCATCTACTACATAATGACAATAACTATAGCGGTGTTATATCTACCATCTACTACATAATGACAATAACTATAGCGGTGTTATATCTACCATCTACTACATAATGACACTGTGTATTGTTATAACTATAACTGGGTTATTCTAACCATCCTACTACATAATGACACGGTGTATTGTTAAACTATAACGGTGTTATATCTACCCTACTACATAATGACACGGTGTATTGTTATAACTATACGCGGTGTTATATCTACACTCTACTACTAATGACACTGTGTATTGTTATCTATAGCAGTGATATATCTACCATCTTACCATAATGACAGTGTATTGTTATCTATACATTGTTATATACTACCATCTACTACATAATGACACGGTGTATTGTTATAACTATAGCGGTTTATATCTACCATCTACTACATAATGACACGGTGTATTGTTATAACTATACGCGTGTTATATCTACCATCTACTACATAATGACACTGGTATTGTTATAACTATAGCGTGTTATATTACTACCATCTACTACATAATGACACTGTGTATTGTTATAACTAAGCTGAATTATATCTACCATCTACTACATAATGACACTGTGTATTGTTATAACTATACAGGTGTTATATCTACCATCCTCATAATGACAACACGGTGTATTGTTATAACTATAGCTGTGTTATATCTACCATCTACTACATAATGACACTGGTGTTTGTTATAACTAAGTAGCAGTGTTATATCTACCATCTACTACATAATGACACGGGTATTGTTATATACTATAGCGGTGTTATATCTACCGTCTATACATATGACACGTGTATGTTATAAACTATAATGTTATATCTACCGTCTACTACATAATGACACTGTGTATGTTATAAACATAGCGGTGTTATATCTACCATCTACTACATAATGACACCTGTGTATTGTTATAACTATAGAGTGTTATATCTACCATCTACTACATAATGACACTGTGTATTGTTATAACATATCACGGTGTTATATCTACCATCTACTCATAATGACACGGTGTATTGTTATAAAACTATAAACGGTGTTATATCTACCTCTACTACATAAGACACGGTTGTATTGTTATAACTAAACGGTGTTATATCTACACTCTACTACATAATGACACGTGTGTATTGTTATAACTATACTAAGCGGTGTTATATCTACCATCTACTACATAATGACACGTGTGTATTGTTATACTATACAGGTGTTATATCTACCATCTACTACATAATGACACTGTGTATTGTTTAACCTATAACGGTGTTATATCTACCATCACTACATAATGACACGTTGTATTGTTATAAACTATAGCGTGTTATATCTACCATCTACTACATAATGCAACGGTGTTATTGTTTAACTATAACAGTGTTATATCTACCATCTACTACATAATGACACGGTGTATTGTTATAAACTATCGGTGTTATATTCTACAATCTACTACATAATGACACGGTGTATTGTTATAACTATAACGGTGTTATAGATCTAACCTCTACTACTCATGACACGGTGTATTGTTATAACTATACGTGTTATATCTACCATCTACTACATAAGACACGGTGTTTGTTATAACTATAACGGTGTTATATCTTACCTCTACTACATAATGACACTGTGTATTGTTATACTATAGCATTGATATATCTACCATCTACTACATACATGACACTGTGTATTGTTATAACTATACGGTGTTATTATCTACCATCTACTACATAATGACACGGTGTATTGTTTATAACTATACGGTGTTATATCTACTCACTACATACTGACACGTGTATTGTTATCTTATCAGTGATATCTACACATCTACTACATAATGACACGTGTTTGTTTTTAGTGAACTATAACGTGTTATATCTACCATCTACTACATAATGACACGGTGTAGTGGGTATACCTATAACAGTGTTATTCTACACACTACTACATAATGACACTGTGTATTGTTATAAACTATAGCTGTTATATCTACCATCTAATACATAATGCACACTGTGTATTGTTATACACTTAACGGTGTTATATCGACCATCTACTACATAATGACACGGTGTATTGTTTATAACTATACACGTGTTATATCTACCATCTACTACATAATGACACGGTGTATGTTATAACTATAGCAGTGTTATATCTACCATCTACTACATAATGACACGTGTATTGTTATAACTAAGCAGTGTTATAACTACCATCTACTACATAATGACTGTGTATTGTTATAACTATAGCAGTGTTATATCTACCATCACTACATAATGACACTGTGTATTGTTATAACTATAAGCGGTGTTATATCTACCATCTACTACATAATGACACGGTGTATTGTTATAACTATGCAGTGTTATACTACTACCATCTACTACATAATGACACGGTGTATTGTTATAACTATAGCGGTGTATATCTACCATCTACTACATAATGACACTGGTATTGTTATAACTATAGCGTGTTATATCTACCATCTACTACATAATGACACTGTGTATTGTTATAACTATAGCGGTGTTATATCTACCATCTACTCATAATGACACGGTGTATTGTTATTACTATAGCAGTGTTATATCTACCATATACATAATGACACTGTGTTTGTTATAACTAGCGGTGTTATATCTACCATCTACTACTAAGACACGGTGTATTGTTATAACTATAGCAGTGTTATATCTATCATCTACTACTATGACACGGTTGTATTGTTATAACTATAGCGTGTTATCTATCTACCATCTACTACATAATGACACGTGTATTGTATAACTATACACGGTGTTATATCTACCATCTACTACATAATGACACGTGTTTATTGTTATAACTAGAGTCGTGTTATATCTACCATCTACTACATAATGACACGGTGTGATTGTTTAACTATAGCAGTGTTATATCTACCATCTACTACATAATGACACTGTGTATTGTTTAACTATACGGTGTTATATCTACCATCTACTACATAATGACACTGTGTATTGTTATAACTATAGCGGTGTTATATACCATCTACTACATAATGACACGGTGTATTGTTATAACTATAAGCAGTGTTATATCTACCTATACTACATAATGACACTGTGTATTGTTATAACTATAGCATGTTATATTATCTACATCTACTACATAATGACACGGGTGTATTGTTCTAACTATGCGGTGTTATCTACCATCTACTACATAATGACCACGGTGTTTATGTTATAACTTAACGGTGTTATATCTACCATCTACTACATAATGACATGGTGTATGTTATAACTATAGCGGTGTTATATCTACCATCTACTACATAATGACATGTGTATTGTTATATACTATAGCGGTGTTTATCTACCATCTACTACATAATGACACTGTGTATTGTTTATAACTATAACGGTGTTATATCTACCATCACTACATAATGACACGGTGTGATTGTATAACTATAACGGTGTTTATATCTACCATCTACTACATAATGAACACTGTGTATTGTTTTATAACATAGAAGTGTATATCTACTATCTACACATAAGACACGGTGTATTGTTATAACTATAGCGGTGTTATATCTACCATCTACTACATAATGACACTGTGTATTGTTATAACTATAACGGTGTTATATCACCGTCTACTACATAATGACACTGTGTATAGTATTAACTATAGCAGGGTGTTATGACTAAACCATCGTACTACATATGACACGTGTAATTGTTATTACTAACTATAGATGGTTCTCCTATCAGCCAATGTGATAACATTTCTCAATGCGTCGAGATTAGACCATAAATTTCATGGCGTAGAAAATGGTCATAAAAAAAAAAAAACACATAAATGTTGTGTAAAACTTAAATACATTGCTTGCGGAAAACTGTGCAACTGCTGCAAACCATTTATACACTCACACAATCACTTTGTGAAAGGTTAAGGCGTGTTCGATACATAGCAGCCATTGGTAACACAGCCCTGTATGTCCCTATTAACGGGGGAATTTTGGAGGGTATGGAATCATATAGGGCTATTTGGTAAAGATCTGGGATTATAAAAATAAGAATATCTTTACCAAGCACCGTTTTATAAATAGATACAGAGATTATCCCGTTACAAAGAGACTTTCCTTATTCTTATTCAACATTAAAAGCAGCAGAAACGAGAAAATCAACAGCGACAGTGAGAACCTAAAGGTCAATACAGATGAGGCCAAGGAATTCTTATGAATAAAGTTCCATTTAATCTCTCATAATGTACAGTTCATTTATATACAAACAGCGCCCCTATGTGGTGAACAGCCCCTGGTGCAGACTGTTATAACGGATCTCTGGCAAGGATTTCCATGAAAATAACCACAGACAATGGATAAGAGATAATCAGCAGCTACACCGTGACACCCCAGGGAGCTCAGTGGATCCTGTGTTTTCTCTTATGTCTACAAAAGTTCAATTGTCCACTTCCTCCTCGTCCACAGCATCCTCTTCCTCCATCTTCTCCTCCTCCTCCTCATTCTCCTCCTCGCGACTCTTGTCTTGATCCTCTGAATCTGCCTTTTTGTCTTTGTCTTTCTTTTTCTGCTCCGTGGCTTCTTTCCTGCCTTTTTGATCCTGTCTGTAAGCTGTGGGACAAGACAAATGTAGGGACGGTAATGGTCTAGTTCCCCTTTGATGGTATAATTATAGGAAAGGTGGGAACAGCAATTACTACCTAAATTTGTACTTCAACATGAATGAAAGATTTGAGACTTAAAGATTTGACTCTTGACCAACTAGAGGAGTCAAAAATGTAATAATCAATAGTTCTAATAACAGCAGAGACAGGTCAGAGGGCAGGTGAAGGGGGGGGGGGAAGAGAGAGAGAGAGAGAGAGAGAGAGAGAGAGAGAGCGCAAGGCAGACAGAGCAGAGAGAGGAAGGAAACAGGGCAGATTGAGCAGAGAGAGAACAGGGCAGGATGAGAAGAGAGGCTGACTTGCAGGGATTATTATTGACTCTGTTGGTGACACTGGATGCTGAAACCCTATTTGTCCATCCCTAATTAGATTTAGAGGCAGCCAAATACTGACAGGTGTAGACTAAAACAGGTGTTTATAATGAGTACCCTCCATTATCACACTCACATCTGTTTATTTCACCTATTGCAGTTTGTTCTAATCCAATTGATAATGGCTTTAGATGAGACCTTTTCCCCTTGTTTAACCTTCCTGCCTTGTCCCATGTAACACAGATTCTAAGGGAATATAACAGCAGAGGTAACACCCAGACTGAGTTCATCTGCCTGCCTTGGATTACCCACAGCCTGGCTTTGCACATGTTCTTACTACCCCCCTCTGTACATTGTACCATCCCTGCTGGCCCACAGGCAAGAGGTTAACTACAAGGGAGGCCTATAGACCACAGATTGATAAAGCAGGGAAGGAGCCCCATGACAGTTTTGGTGGGGGCCACAGACAGATTAGTAAAACAGTTACGCTTGCGCACAAGGGTGAGGGGGGAACTGACAGAAGGATCGGGGTTTGGTAAATACCGTGATCTCTAGGTAATGTCTCCTGCCAATCATTACCAGAGCCATGGGGCTACTTGCCACCCATTACCTTCCAAAGCCTCTTTCAGTGGCGTCAGAAACCTCTGGAACTCCATTTCCTCCATCGCAGCCAAAACGTCACTGGTGTTGAGAGTTTTGCGTTTTCCCTTCATGGCGAAGTTATTGGCGCTTCAGGTGGTGAAACAAAAGTAAAATTGTAAGAAAACAGCAAAAAAAAACCTGAATTAATCACATGGTCCATGTCAAATGCTGAATCTTAATCACATATATTGTAAACCGTATATACTCGAGAATAAGTCGAATTTTTCAGGCTTTAAAGTTAGCCTGAAAACCTGACCTCAACTTATACTCGGGTCAAGTCCTAATTTAAATCCAAATTCTGCAATTGCACATAGTAACCAGTAGGTGGCACTGTGTTAACCTGCAGTTACAGGAGCTGATCTGCCTTTACACTTCCTGCTTCCTGTGGTCAGGCTGCTGGACTCCCTCAGCACTGTCAGTATATTTCAATTACAAAACATTTGATGAAACAAGGATTGTTATATTCAGCCATAGGGATTTGGCAAAAAATACTACAATTACACCAAAATCATTAATTGTGTTCTCCATACAAGTGCCCTCAATGCAAAAAATCATAAATAAAATCACCAATATCTTTCAAACAAGCCTAGGATGAAGTTTCTAGCTGCTGTAAACCAAAAGTTACAGGCTTGTACAGTCCCACTTTCTTGTTTTCTCCTTTGCTTGACAGACATGTGTGATAAGCCCCACCCTGAAACATTTCTTTTTAAAATCCAGTTACAGGCCGGTAATCATTCTCTGGGCTTATCTCTGCCTATGGACACGCTATGGAGAGAGAAATCTTGCTTTGCAGGCTTGTGGCTAGCTTTACAAACGTGCAAGAACTTCAGGGGGCGGGGCTTATGAACAGCATCTTTCCTCTGCCCCAGAAATGGGATACAAGTGGGTATGTTCAAGTCATCAGCAAGGGGGTGGAGCAACAGTGCTGCCGATGTCCCAGCTCAGAGTGTAAGCAGGAAGCACCACCCCATATACTGCTATAACTTTGGATAGACTGCAGCTAGAAGCATGATACAGGAGTCATTTTTAAGGTAGGAGTGTGATCGTTTTAGCAGATGCTAGTTACCCTTTAAATATAACTTATTTCTTTCAATTACCTTGCCTTACTTATAAAATAAATGTGATTAACTACTACATTTGGCCATGACATATAGATTTTTAGACCCAATATTAAATATGTGTAAATATCCATAAAGCAAGAGATTTATGACAGATCCTTACCATGATGTGGCATACAGTACGAAAACACTGGCTGCCCTGGATATGGCACTTCGGGCTTCCTTAGAGATGTTAACCCCGTCTGGGAGCTGGGAAGGAAAGAAACAAACTTCAGAGTAATTGGCGCCCTGTAAATAGCAGCATGGATTAATGAAAGGGGAACAGGTCAGTGTTATAAAGTATCCAGTGTGACCAGACGTTTCCATAACACGGGATGTTTGCAGTCTCCCTTATAGGGAAGCTAGAGTGATACAAACCATAGAGAATATCAGACAGGGTGCCCACATATGGAAAGACTGCTGGTGGGCTTTATATAACCTGGGGGTCCCAGACACCTAATTTAACTTTAATGCAACTTACGGCTTCCTTTATTATACGTGTGATGACGGCGTTGGGGAGATTGAGATCTTCTGGTCTCTCTGCCATTTTCTAAAAACAGAAAAAGTAAAAAAATATCTCACTACAGCAACTGTACATGTGTGTATGTCAGAACTAAAGTTACTTAAAGGGTAACTAAAGTCAAAAAAACTAATTTAGATTTATCCTCAATAAAAGATAGTTTTATGGTTGTAAACACAAAAAAGACATACGACATACGGTAACCCCTCAACCAGACCCAGGTACACACACCTACTGATCTACTTATCCATTACTGGGGCAGCCATACTTAAAGGGTAACTAAAGTCAAAAAAGCAAATTTTGATAAATCAAAAAAGTTTGTTTTTTTAACCCCTTCATTGGCCTTATTGAGTTTTAAAATCTGCAGCACAAACACACACATTCCTTTCCAAAATGCGGCCTTTCCAAAATGGACCCTGCAACATTTCCATCTACCGTCATCCTCGCCTTTCTACCCCCTGCTTTATTCCTTTAGAGGCTCTAATATTATAACTGTCCCTACTCTGTCACCTTCGCTTCTTCCTTTTTCCTGTGGCCTCCTTAACACACGCTCTATAGGTTACACACACACCTTTATCCATGTTCTAACGCCTTCCATCTCCTGGCTCTTACGGAGACTTGGATCTCCCACCATGATAGTGCGGTGGAAGCTTCCATTACACATGGTGGTCTATCTTTCTCTCATTCGCCTCGTTCCTCAGGACAGGGTGGGGGGTAGATCTTCTCTTCTCCCCTATCTGCCACTTTAAACTAGTTTCTCTTCCACCCTCTGTGACTTTTTCTTCATTTGAAGTCCACGATGTCCGACTTTCCACCCCTTATGTCTACGGGTAGCAGTCATATACAGACCCCCTTCTGTCTCACCCCAGACCCTTTCCTTACAGAGTGTGAACCCTGGCTCTCTATCTTTCTTTCCTCCGACTGTCCGGCTATAATTCTAACTGACTTCAATTGTCACATTGACGACGCTAAGCAATCCTGTCCCTCTCGCTATCTCCACCTAACGTCCTCCTTCTCCCTCCAGCAGTGACCAACACTAGCACCATAAGGATGGTCTCCTCCTAGACATGGTCTATACTAAACATCTTTCTGTCTCTCAGTTTGTTAGTAACTCCTTCCCACTCTCTGATCACAGACTAATTACTTTCTCTCCCACCTACTCTCCCCTCTCCTCTGACTCTCCATCTACTGTCCTTGTTCCCAACACCCGTGTAATAGACCTTCCGTCTCTCTCCTCCTCTCTCAGTTCTACCCTCGCTGCCCTCATGTCTGACTCTAACCCGGATTCCCTAATACATTCCTATAACTTTACCTTATCCACTACTATTGACTCCTTTACCCCCTACAAACCCACAAACGTCCCCCACTAACCCCCGTCCTTGGCTCAGATACCAAGTTCCTACCCCACTGTCCTCGTGTAGCTGAGCAGCTGTGGAACAAGTCACGTAGTCAGACGGACTTTAACCACTACAAGCTCATGTTGTCATGTCTTAAAGAATAACTATCGTGTGTATAAAGTTTATTTAAAAAACAGTTAAACTGAAAAGTACTTGGGATAGGGACATAGGACGGGTAACTCCTACCTCCCAATATTGTTTCTGGGAGGAGCACCAGCCCAAAGAAAACGGATTATGCCAGTCTTCCTCATGGCTTCAGCACTATCTTTAATACAGAAATAGTCCAGGACTAACCTGGCAAATAAACGGTTAGTGCTGTAGCTCCTCAATGAAATAATATTGTATGGTACGAATAATTCCTCCCTCCCTACCCCAGGTAGTTTATTTATTATATATTTATTATATTATCACATCTCTAATTCCTCCCTGACCGCTGGGATTTTTCCTGCTGGACCCCACCTGCCTGTCAAACTACCGCCCTGTCTCCCCTTTATTGTTTGCTTCAAAACTCCTAGAGCGTCTGGTCTCTACACACATCACTAATTACCTCCATACTAATAACTTATTGGACCTGTTACAATCAGGATTCTGACTGGGTCATTCAACTGAAACGTCCCTCTGCAAAGTCTCAAATGACCTACAAGCTGCCAAAGCCAAAGGACAGTTCTCAGTCCTCATTCTCCTTGACCTATCGGCTGCCTTTGATACTCTGGACCACTCTCTTCTTATGCAGATTCTATATTCTCTGGGCATCCGAAATCAAGCTGCCGCGTGGTTGTCTTCATATCTCTCTAACAGATCTTTCACTGTCTCTTTTACTAATAAGACTTCCTCTCCTATTCCACTTAGTGTGGGGGTCCCACAGGGCTCGGTGTTAGGACCCTTGTTCTCCCTCTACACTATCTCTCTGGGAGAAATAATCCGTTCTTTTGGTTCTAAGTATCACTTATATGCTGATGATCCCCCAAATTTACTGGTCCACCCCCCACACTAACCCCTGAAGTTCAATCCCAAATCTCTAAATGTCTGCTCTCTATCTCTTCCTGGATGGCTCACCACCACCTTAAACTCAGTCTATCCAAAACGGAATTAATCATTTCCCCCTAAACTGGGACCTAGTCCTCCCTTCTCCATCTCTATTGACAATATGGTCAATAACCCAGTGGAATCTGCACGCTGCCTTGGAGTGATCTTTGTCTCCTCTCTCTCCTTCCATCATCACATTAACAATGTCACTAGGACCTGTCGTTTTCTCCTTCGCAATATTGCCAAGATCCGCCCTTTCCTCTCTCTCTCCACTACTAAAATTACTCAATCCATGCCCCGTATAAAAATCTCCACGTCTAACTACTGTAACATTCATACTGCTTTGACTCCAGGCCTCTCCATCTCTCCTCCTCTCCAGTCTATATTAAAGCTGTCCCATCCATGCCCTTATAATCTCCCGTCTTGACTACTGTAACATTCTACTGCTTGGACTCCCGCCTCTCATCTCTCTCCTCATCAGTCTATATTAAAATGCTCATCCATGGCCCTTATAATCTCCCGTCTTGCACTACTTTGTACATTACATTCTACTGCTCGTGGCTCCACCTAACGGCCCGTCGGCCTCTCTATCTCTCTCCTTCCATCTATATTAAAATGCTCCTCCCATGCCCTTATAATCTCCCGTCTTGACTACTGTAACATTCTACTCTCCCTACGTACTTAGTCTTGGACTCCCGGAGCCGGTCAATATACCTCTGTCCCTTTCTCCCTCTTGAGCTAAACCACGTGGTCCTATCTGCATTGGGAAACTGCATCCCAGTAGCGCTACTTGTAGAGCTTCGCTCTGTTCACTTGGACGTCACCGGCCCATCTGCTCCAGTACTTAAAGCACTCGCTTACGGTCACTCAACTCCTCCAAAAGAGAACCGCGCAACCCCGGGCTCCGCACCTCTACTCGACCTGTTCAAGGTTGCTCATAAGAATGGCTTTCCCCATCAAACAAATCCTATTCAATACTCTTTAAATGCCCTTCGCTCTCCCTCTTATCTTCTCTCTTGTGTGTCCCTTATGTTCCAGGCTTGCCCTGCCGATGTCTCCTCCAAGGAAAATCTCCACAGACCCCCAACTAACACTGCTGCCTCCCGCCTTAAACCATTCTCTCTTCTGCTCCCTACCTTTATAACTCTCCCCTCTCTCGCTTCGCCTGGTGACATCCATTAATACTTTCACATCTAGACTGTTTTCCTACCTTTCTAACTCTCTCTTCTTCCTCTCCTTCGCCTGGTGACATCCATTAATACTTTCATCACATCTAGACTGTTATTCTACCTTTATAACTCTCTCCCTCTCTCGCTTCGCCTGGTGACATCCATTATACTTTCCCATCTAGACTTTATCCTACCTTTAGAACTCTCTCCCTCTCATCTTGCTTCGCCCGGTGACATCCATTATACTTTCACATCTAGACTGTTATCCTACCTTTAATAACTATCTCCCTCTCTCGCTTCGCGCCTGGTGACATCCATTAATCTTCACATCTAGACTGTTATCTACCTTTATAACTCTCTCCTTCGCCTGGTGACATCCATTAATACTTTCCCATATAGACTGTTATCCTACCTTATACTCTCTCCCTCTCTCCCCGCTTCGCCTGGTGACATCCATTAATACTTTCCCATCTAGACTGTTATCCTACCTTTACAACTCTCTCCTCTCCTCGCTTCGCCTGGTGACATCCATTAATATACTTCCCATCTAGACTGTTATCCTACCCTTTATAACTCTCTCCCTCTCCCTCCTTCGCCGGACATCCATTAATACTTTCCCATCTAGACTGTTATCCTACCTTTAAAAACTCTCTCCCTCTCTCGCTTCGCCTGGGTGACTCCATTAATATACTTTCCCATCTAGACTGTTATCCTACCTTTATAACTCTCTCCCTCTCTCGTCTCTCCCATGCGCCGGTGACATCCATTAATACTTTCCATCTAGACTGTTATCCTACCTTTATAATCTCTCCCTCTCTCTCTCCTTCGCTTCGGCCCGGTGCACACCTTAATACTTTCCCATCTAGACTGTTATCCTACCTTTATAACTCTCTCCCTCTCTCTCGCTTCGCCTGGTGACATCCATTAAACTTTCCCATCTAGACTGTATCTACTCCTACTTTATAACTCTCACCCTCTCTCGCTTCGCCTGGTGACATCCATTATACTTTCCCATCTAGACGTTTATCCTACCTTTATAACTCTCTCCCTCTCTCCCTTCGCCTGGTGACATCCATTAATACTTTCCCATCTAGACTGTTACCCTACCTTTATAACTCTCTCCCTCTCTCCCTCTCTCCCTTCGCCTGGTGACATCCATTAATACTTTCCCATCTAGACTGTTATCCTACCTTTATAACTCTCTCCCTTCGCCTGGTGACATCCATTAATACTTTCCCATCTAGACTGTTATCCTACCTTTATACTCTCTCTCCTCTTCCCTCTCTCGCTTCGCCTGGTACATCTATTAATACTTTCTTCCCCCCCCCTCTCTCCGCTTCGCCTGGTGGCATCCCTTAATACTTTCCCATCTAGAACTGTTATCCTACCTTTATAACTCCTCTCATCTCTCGCTTCGCCTGGTGACATCCATTAATACTTCCCATCTAGACTGTTATCCTACCTTTATAACTCTCCTCCATCTCTCGCTTCGTGGTGGACATCCATTAATACTTTCCCCATCTAGACTGTTATCCTACCTTTATAACTCTCACCCTCTCTCGCTTCGCCTGGTGACATCCATTAATACTTTCCCATCTAGACTGTTATCCTACCTTTATAACTCTCTCCCTTCGCCTGGGTGACATCCATTAATACTTTCACATCTAGACTGTTATCCTACCTTTATAACTCTCTCCCTCTTCGCCTGGTGACAATCCTTAATACTTTCCCATCTAGACTGTTATCCTACCTTTATAACTCTCTCCCTTCGCCTGGTGACATCCATTAATACTTTCCCATCTAGACTGTTATCCTACCTTTATAACTCTCTCCCTCTCTCGCTTCGCCTGGTGACATCTATTAATACTTTCCCCTCTCCCTCTCTCGCTTCGCCTGGTGACATCCATTAATACTTTCCCATCTAGACTGTTTCCTACCTTTATAACTCTCTCCTCTCTCTCGCTTCGCCTGGTGGCATCCATTAATACTTTCCCATCTAGACTGTTATCCTACCTTTAGAACTCTCTCCCTCTCTTGCTTCACCTGGTGACATCCATTAATATTTCCATCTAGACTGTATCTACTACCTTTATAACTCTCTCCCTTCCGCTTCGCCTGGTGACATCCATTAATACTTCCATCTAGACTGTTACCTACCTTTATAACTCTCTCCCTCTCTCGCTTCGCCTGGTGACATCCATTAATACTTTCCCATCTAGACTGTTATCCTACCTTATAACTCTCTCCTCTCTCGCTTCGCCTGGTGACATCCATTAATAACTTTCCCATCTAGACTGTTATCCTACTACTTTATAAACTCTCATCTCTCGCTTCGCCTGGTGACATCCATTAATACTTTCCCATCTAGACTGTTATCCTACCTTTATAACTCTCTCCCTTCGCCTGGTGACATCCATTAATACTTTCCCATCTAGACTGTTATCCTACCTTATAACTCTCTCCCTTCGCCTGGTGACATCCATTAATACTTTCCCATCTAGACTGTTATCCTACCTTTAAACTCTCACTCTCCCGCTCTTCCCTTCGCCTGGTGACTCCATTAATACTTTCATCTAACTGTTATCCTACCTTTATAACTCTCTGACTGTTATCCTACCTTTATAACTCTCTAGACTGTTATCCTACCTTTATAACTCTCTTCCTCTCTCGCTTCGCCTGGTGACATCCATTAATACTTTCACATCTAGACTGTTATCCTACCTTTATAACTCTCTAGACTGTTATCCTACCTTTATAACTCTCTCCCTCTCTCGCTTCGCCTGGTGACATCCATTAATACTTTCACATCTAGACTGTCCTACCTTTCTGAGCACCAGCACAACTAATGATTGTTACCCATCAATCACTTTGACCCACCCCCCACTTGTATCTGTGGTTTGTCCCTCCCACTTAGATTGTAAGCTCTTTGGGGCAGGGATCTCATTCCTAATGTGGCGAGGCTTGTTACACTTGTATCCATTTATACATAATTTATACATATATGTATTCTTTACCGATGTATGAAATTGTATTTAAAGGGCAAGTCCAGCCCTAAAATGAAAACTTACATACAAGTAAATCGCCCCCCAAAACCCTAAACGGTAATAGTTTGAAATGTGAAAGGTGTAAGTCTAACCTGAAATCTCTGCACATGTCCTGTTTCCCTTCCTGTTCTGCTTCCTGGTTTCTTCCAGTTAGTAACTGTCAGTTTGGATTTGAAGTTGACATCACAGCCTGACTGAATGTTAATCCCCTGTCTGCCTCTTCTGAGCATGCCCAGGCTCAGTACATGCTCAAGTACAGGTTTCTAAATGCCTAGTTCTCCATGAGGCATCCAGAAGCATAGCAGGCATACAGTAATGAATTCATAGGACAGACTATGATATATCAACATATATAAAGAGGCCATTCTTCTAAATAATGTTCTTATGGGGGTGGAGTTGTCCTTAACTTAATTTAAATCTATATGTATAATTACAATTATCCCCTTGTTTGTATAATCTGCATTGTTATAATGTACAGCACTGCGTACCCAAGTGGTGCTTTATATGTAAAATTATACATACATACATACATATAGACAGACAGATACACATACATACATACAGATACACATACAGACAGACAGACAACAACAGACAGACAGACAGACAGACAGACAGACAGACAGAAGACACAGACAAGACAGACAGACAGACAGACAACAGACATATCACAGGATCTCTCTCACCTCTTGTCCCTTCTTCCTGCTTTTCCGCCTTTAACCTTAACCTCACTGAGCACCACGTGGACGCCAAGCCCCGCCATCCAGGAAATGCTCGTGCGTTTAGAATGTCTAGATTACGGCTCGCGCGCTCGGTCCCTCTGTCCCGGTTCCTAATCCCAGTCCGGGGTTTCATCTCCTCACACAGTTTTGTCCGTATCTTTACAGAAAGAGAGAAATTACACCCCATGTAATGAGTTTAGCACCCAATGGAAAAGGAGGACGCTAAAATGAAAACGAGACATGAACGCAGGGCGGCCATATTGGCTGGGAGGGGCTCCCGGAAGCGTCTTGTGTTGTTTATGGAAACCAGGACTGGTGAGTTAGGAGAATCTGTGGCCCCTTGGTGGTACTCATTCTGAGGGCCCTTTTAATGTGATGTCAGTTAGGAGTGTCAAACATTCCCCAGTGACCCCAGGATGGAAACCATAGGGGAGATATAAACATTCCCCAGTGACCCCAGGGAGGGAAACCATAGGGAGATGTAAACATTCCCCGTGACACCAGGGAGGGTACCATAGGTGGAGATGTAACATTCCCCAGTGGACCCAGGAGGAACCATAGGGGAGATGTAAACATTCCCCAGTAACCCCAGGGAGGGAACCATAGGGGAGATTAAACATTCCCCACGAACCCAGGGAGGGAACCATAGGGGAGATGGTAAACATTCCCCAGTAACCCCAGGGAGGGAAAACCATAGGGGAGATGTAACATTCCCCAGTTGACACCAGGGAGGGAACCATAGGGGAGATGTGTAAAACATTCCCGCGCACCAGGGAGGGACCATAGGGGAGATGTAGAAACATTCCCGGACCCCAGGGAGGGGAAACAATAGGAGATGTAAACATTCCCAAGTGACCCCAGGGAGGGAACCATTAGGGGATGAGTTGTAAACATTCCCCAGTGACACCGAGGAGGGAACCATAGGGAGGATATAAACCACTTCCCCAGTGACCCGCAGGAGGGAACCATAGGGGAGATGTAAACATTCCGCATTAACCCCAGGGAGGGAACCATAGGGGATGGGGGGGGTTATAACTATAGCAGTGTTATATCTACCATCTACTACATAATGACAGGGTGTATTGTTATAACTATAGTTGTGTTATATCCACCATCTACTACATAATGACACGGTGTATTGTTATAACTATAACAGTGTTATATCTACCATCTACTACATAATGACACGGTGTATTGTTATAACTATAACGGTGTTATATCTACCATCTACTACATAATGACACGGTGTATTGTTATAACTATAGCGGTGTTATATCTACCATCTACTACATAATGACACGGTGTATTGTTATAACTATAGAGGTGTTATATCTACCATCTACTACATAATGACCGGCGTATTGTTATAACTATAGCGGTGTTATATCTACCATCTACTACATAATGACACGCGTTTATTATAACTATAGCGGTGTTTATATCTACCATTCTATACATAATGACACGGCGTCATTGTTATAACTATAGCGGGTGTTATATCTACCATACTACTAATAATGACACGGCGTATTGTTATAAATATAGCGGTGTTATATCTACCCATCTACGACATAATGACACGGCGTATTGTTATAACGATAGCGGGTGTTAATCTACCATCTACTATAATGGACACGGTGTATGTGTATAACTATAGCGGGTTATATTACCATCTACTACATAATGACACGGCGTATTGTTATAACTATAGCGGTGTTATATCTACCAATCTACTACATAATGACACGGCGTATTGTTATAACTATAGCGGTGTATATCTACCATCTACAAAATGACACGGCGTATTGTTATACTATAGCGGTGTTATATCTACCATACTACACATAATGACACGGCGTATTGTTATAACTATAGCGGTGTTATAATCTACATCTTACTACATAATGACACGGCGTATTGTTATAAACTATAGCGGTTGTTATATCTACCATCTACTTACATAATGACACGGCGTATTGTTATACTTAGCGGGTCCCCCCCCCCCCACCCAACACCCCCCTTATATCACCATTAATTAAATAATGACACGGCGTAGTGTTTGATAACTATTAGCGGTTTGTATATCTACCATCTACTACATAATGACACGGCGTATTGTTATAACTATAGCAGTGTTATATCTACCATCTACTACATAATGACACTGTGTATTGTTATACTCACGAAAAAGTGTCCCCCACCCCTCCCATCGGAAGAGACAGTTCCATAGCTTTAAAACGTTCTCACAAGACAAACCCTTCCCAACTCTACTTTATGTATCAATACCAGAAGTAACTTGTAACATTCCTGTTTTTTGTTAGGAAACTCATCCAGCTTTTTATGTGAGTAAAACCTGACCAATGACCTCCTGCCATAACAAACGTCCAATGGAAGACAGAAGACAGTTCCATTAGCTTTTTACCGTTTCTCACAGTGACAAACCCTTTCCCAACTCTACTTTATGTATCAATTACAGTTAAATTGGAACCATTCCTTGGTGTTTGTTGTAGATAGAAAAGATGTAGAAGGCAACTCATTCCAGCTTTTTTATTAAACTTGACAGTTGAACCTTTCCTGCCATAACAACGTCCACTGGAAAGACGTTTCCAAGTCTTTACCGTTCTTGTCTTCTCACAGTGAAAAAAACACTTCCCAACTCTACTTTATGTTCATACCAGTAGTTAACTTGCAACATTCCTTGTTTTGCAAAAAAAAAACTCATCCAGCTTTTGTGGAGAACTCTCAGAACCAAGAAACCTGCCATAACAAACGTTCCCACTCGGAAGAAACAAGCAGTCCATAGCCTTACCGTTTCCTCACAGTGAAAAAACAAAAACCACTTTCGGAGCTTGAACCTGTAAACCATTGTTCTTCATCAAGTCTTAAGGGGGATGTCCTTGTGTCCGTTGACATGTTTATTGGTGAAACAATGCCCCACAGACCAAGATCAGATAGTGTTTTTTTTTTTTATTTTTTGTAGGCCCGTTACCCGTTAAGTATTTATACACAGTAAGTAATCATATTCCCCACCGCAAGCGCCATTTCTCCAGCGTTGACATAATAGTAACTTTTCCCAAGTTCTCTTCATATTCAAGCTCCGCCAATCCCCTTAGTATTTTAGGTGCCATTCTCCTGAACCCTTTCAATTTTCAAAAGAGTCCTTTTGTAAACAGGATTCCAAAATTGCACAGAGATTCCAAATGAGGCCTCTTTACCAATGCATTGTAAAGAGGGAAATTACATTTTGCCTCCCTTGAATCCCTACTCTCTTGTTTATAAAAGACAATACCATGCTTGGCCCTGGCTATTGCGCCCTGCACTGCTGGCCTTCCGTGAAGTTTGATTATCCACACAATCCAAGATCCCTTTTCAACAGGGCATTCCACTAACACCGAGCTCATTTATAGTAAAGTAGACAAGGATTTTTTTAAAGGCATGTCCAAACCACAATAATTTTTTATATAAGTTTCCCAGGGCTCCAGCCCCAACCGCTATACTGTATCTTCAGAAAGCCCCCCCAAACTCTACTTAAACCTCCCCTCTGTCCTCCGCCGCCGCCACGGGCCCTCTGCTTGCAAGGAAAATGCAAGCAGGATGGGGGACCGGCAGCCGAGCCCGCGTCGTTGATTGGTGAGCGGCAAGCCCATCACAGAGCGGCTGGGCCGGCACCCAGCTCACTTCACCGGAGGAAGGGAGGAGAAAGACAGAGGAGAGGTAAGTAAGAGTTGGGAGCTTTCTGAGACTACCAAATATTGCGGTTGGGGCTGGGAGAGACATTGTGGAATACCTGCACTGAAGGGGTTTATGGTAGGGGAGGGATAGTAGAATGGAGGGAGAGGGAGGGGGACGGAGGGGGGAGGAGACAGGGCTTGCAGTACGCATGGCCAAAAATCTACCTGAGGCCCAGATAGCAGGCAGTGTCCTTATGGACCTGCTAGCCTCCTGGTGGTGCAGTTTTGTTTTTTGTCAGTTTTTGGACTTTGGGGGGGGGGACTACAGGGATGAAGGGAACCCTTTTATGGAGTTGGGGAGGATGTGAGGGTATAGGATTTTTATTATGAAAAATTTGATATTTTTATTGTAGGATATATTTTATAAACTACACTACATGAATGGGGCAGTAGTTGGGGGCGGGGATTATAGTGTTTGGGGGGTGTGTGGGGACATTTGCCTCTTTTAAGTCCAAAATGCAATACGATTACATTTATCAACATAATTTCATCTGCCACTTAGCAGCCCAACTTGATTAATCTATCTAGATCCCCCTGCACTATTATTGCACATCATCTGAACTGAAGTTTGAAATGGTCGTCAATTTTTGTGTTGTCGAAACACAGAACCTTTGCTCTGACATACATCCAAATTATTAATAGCTTCAACTTGTCATTAGCAGTTGTTTTGGACAGCCTTTTCCATTTTGTCCCACAATATCCCATGAACAATTTTGTGCAACCAAAGATGTATATATGGATCCTAAGCACATAGCTTCTTGTTTGTTTTCTTTTCAAATTTTTAATAACTGAGTAGTAGTTTGTTCAAGCCTTGCTATATTTTTCCAATATGATAAGCTACTTTCAGTCGTAGTCGTTGGAACACCCTTTTTTATGTATAGCCAACAACAAAATGGGCCTTGGCCTCCTTTGACCATTGTCTGTATGTTATATAATACTTAATGTGTCTGATCTTGAATCCCATTTAATTGCAGTGTGTTTACACACTACTTGGAATCTTTGTTACTTTTACACATTTTTATTTTTTTGGATTGAATGTTAACAAACAAAAATAGCGTCTGCCATTTTTAACTTCTTAGCATTTGCAAGACCTTACATGAATTTCCTTCTTAAAGGGCAAAGGTCCTTTGAGAGGTGTTTGCTGCTTGCAACCTTATTCTGGAAGGAACATGATGTGGTGCGCTGGTTTTGCAAACCACACCTTTGCTTCCCGGAAGTGTTCACTCTCAGTTTTGGTGGGAGTGAGGTGGGTGGGGGGAGGGAGGGGAGAGGGGAGGAGAAGAGAGTGGTTGCCAGTTAAAGTTATAAACGTGCCTTGACCCACTTTCCAATTGTGCTACTTATGCGAGTGGAAAAGTTGCCCAGTGGGGGAAGCAAATGGCCATTCTAGGGCGCAAAGTTTCATCAGTGAGGTGTTTCCTTCCAATCTCCTGCTTAAAGGAGTAACTCAATCCAATTTTTTATTTACTCCAGAATCTGAAAAACAACCTTTCCCCTAAAAACACCAATAAGCTATGTAATATGACTTCAGTAATTGTATATTAAAGTATGTGAAGCCTGTGAAGGACTGAATGTATGAATGAATTTAAAGTATCTGTGTGTATGGGCAGTTTAGGTTCAACAGACCACACCTCCTGACCCTCAGTCACATGTCTTCCTTGCCTATCTATCTGTCTGTAAAGGATTGAGCTAGGCTCGCTTAGATATGTAGTAAGGGGTGTTGTTTTGTGGTCTGTTTGTCTGTTTGTGTGGTGTTAGGTAATGGGCTGTGTGTTGTCGTGACCAACTGTCTGTTTAACAGTTTAGCCATAGTAGAGTTCTGAGCAGTGTGCAGAAACATAAGGTCGTTTTGAGCAATTGAGCACGACTGTTTGATACTTAAATGCTGGGGAAGTTAAAGTAAAAGTAAAGCACAAACCATGTTATATTATTTAGGGTGGTAAATTTCCCCAGCAACCCATATCAAAATGAGAGGGTTAAGACATGGTAAGACACTGACTTCTGGCTTTATATCCAGGTGTTTCTGCATTCTGTTCAGTTGGTTCTGTGGCTTTTGTGGCTTTAGTTGTCCTTAAAGGCAAAGTCCCTTTTGAGGTGTTGTTTGCCCCTGTTGGCGACTCTTTTCTGGAAGGAACCTGATTGTGGATGCGCTTCTGGGTTGCAAAACACACTCTTGTATTTCCGGGGATGTGTTCACGTCTCAGTTTTGGGGTGGGGTGGGTGGGGGAGAGTGTGGGGGGAGAGGGGAGAGTGGTTGGGAGAGTGGTTTGGAGAGTGGTAGTGGTTGAGAGCGGGAGTGGGGAGAGAGTGGTAGTGGTTCGAGAGAAGAGAGAGTTGGAGAAGTGGGTGCAGTGGGGTTTTTTTTGAGGGAGGAGAGGAGAGGGGGGAAGAGTGGTTGGAGAGAGAGTGGTTTTTGCCACAGTTGAATTGTGATGATGAATGAAAAGTAGGGGGGGAGTGGTTTAGTGGAGTGGGAGAGTGGGAGGGGCAGGAGAGTCGTGGGCGAGTTGGTCGAGTGGGTTTAGGGAGAGAGGGGGGAGGAGGGGGGAGAGTGGTTGTTTTAGTGGGTTTGGTGGAAGAGTGGTTTTTGCCGGAGAGTGGTTGCCAGTTTTTGAATGGGAGAAGTGGTTGCCAGTGATGAAGTTGTGGAAAGTTCCTGCCTTTTGCCTTTGATTTCTTGACCACTTTCCATGTGCTACTCATGCGAAGTGGAAAAGTTGCCCAGTGGGGGAGCACAATGCAATTCTGTATTGTTTATAAACTCATTAGCATGTTATATCTACCGTCTACTACATAATGACACGGTTGTTGTATTGTTATAACTATAACAGTGTTGTATACTACGTCTACTACATAATGACACTGTGGTATGGTTATAACTATAGCGGTGTTATATCTACCGTCTTCACTACATAATATGACACGGTGTATTGTATTTAAACTAGCAGGTGTGATATCTACCGTATATACATAATGACATGTGTTATTGTGATACTATAACGGGGTTATATCTACCATCTACTCCATAATGACACGGTTGTATTGTTATTATAACTATAACGGGTTATATCTCCATCTACTACATAATGACAACGGTGTATTGTTTATAACTTAGCGGTGTTATATTACCATCTACTACATAATGACACGGTGTCTTGTTATAACTATAGCAGTGTTATATCTACCATCTACACATAATGACATGGTGTATGTTATACTAAAACACAGTGTTATATCTACCATTCTACTACATAATGACACGGTGTTTGTATTATAAACTATAGCGGTGTTATATCTACCATTTACTACATAATGACACGGCGTATTGTTATAACTATAGCGGTGTTATATCTACCGTCACTACATAATGACCGGTGTATTGTTATAACTAATAGGCGGTGTTATATCTACCTCTACACATAATGACACTGTATTGTATAACTATAGCGGGTGTTAGATCTACCGTCTACTACATAACGACACGTGTATGTTATAACTATAGCGGGTTATACTACCATCTACTACAAATGACACGGTGGGTGTTGTATTGTTATAAACTATAACAGTGTTATATCTACCATCTACTACATAATGACACGGTGTATTGTTATAACTGTAGCAGTGTTATATCTACCATCATACATAATGACACGGCGTATTGTTATAACTATAGCGGTGTTATATCTACATCTACTAAAAATGACACGCGTATTGTTATAACTATAGCAGTGTTATATCTACCATCTACTACATAATGACACGGCGATTGTTATAACTATAGCGGTGTTATATCTACCATCTACTACATAATGACAGGAGCGTATGTTATACTATAGCAGTGTTATATCCTACAATCTACTACATAATGGACACGGTGTATGTTATAACTTAGCGGTGTATATCTATCTTACTACATAATGACAGGGCGTTTGTTATAACATAGAGTGTTATATCTACCATCTACTACATAAGACAGGTTGTATTGTTATAACTATAGCGGTGTTATATCATATCTACTACATAATGACCGGTGTATTGTTATAATATAGCAAGTGTATATCTACCCATTACACATAACGACACGGCGTATTGTTATAACTATAGCGGTGTTTATATCTACCATCTACTACATAATGCACGGCGTATTGTTATAACTCAACAGTGTTATATCTACCATCTACTACATAATGACACGGCGTATTGTTCTAACTATAGCGGTTGTTATATACCAAAAAAAAAAAAAAATTTTTAAAACGTAACATATGACACGTATGGTATTGTTATTAACCATAGCAGTGTATATCTACCATCTACTACATAATGACACGGTGTATTGTTTTATAACTGTAGCAGTGTATATCTACACTACTACATAATGACACGGTTGTATTGTTATAATATAGCAGTGTTATATCTACCATTACTACATAATGACACGGGTATTGTTATAACTATAACAGTGTATATCTACCATCTACTAATAACGACACGGTCATGTATATCTATAGCAGTGTGTATATCTACCATCTACTACATAATGACACAGTGTATTGTTATAACTATAACAGGTGTTATATCACATCTACTACATAATGACACGGTGATTGTTTTATAACATAACAGTGTTATATCTACCAATCTACTAATAATGACACGGTGTGTTGTGTTTGTTATTAAACTTAGCAGTGTGTATATCTACCATCTACTACATAATGACACGGTTGTATTGTTAAACTGTAGCAGTGTTATATCTACCATCTACTACATAATGACACAGTGATTGTTATAACTATAACAGTGTATATCTACATCTACTACATAATGACACGGCGTATTGTTATAACTATAGCGGTGGTTATATACCATCTACAATAATGACACGGCGTAGTATTATTATAACTATAGCTTGTTATATCTAACCATCTACTACATAATGACAACGGCGTATGTGTTAAACGATAGCGGTGTTATATCTACCATCTACTACATAATGACACGGCGTATTGTTATAAACTATAGCAGGTGTTATATCTACCCATCTACTACTAATGACACAGGGTATTGTTATAACGAAACGGTTTTATATCTACATCTACTACATAATGATACGGGTATGTTATAACTGTAGCAGTGTTAGATCTACCATCTACAACATAATGGACACGTGCGTATTGTTTATAACTTAGCAGTGTTAATCTACCATTATACATAAACACGTGTATTGTTATAACTATAACGGTTTGTTATATCTACCATCTACTACATAATGACACGGTGTATTGTTATAAAACATACGGTGTGATATCTACCATACTACATAATGATACGGTGATTGTTAGAACTATAGCAGGTGTATATCTACCTCTACTACATAATGACACGGTGTATTGTTTAAACTATAAACGTGTTATATCTACTCACTACATAATGAACGGCGTATGTTATAACTATAACAGGTGTTATATGCTACCTGTCTATACATAATGACACGTGCTGTATTGTTATAACTATAACAGTGTTATATCTACCGTCTACTACATAATGACACGGATGTATTGTTATAAAACTATAACAGTGTTATATCTACCGTCTACTACATAATGACACGGTCGTGGTTATAACTATAACAGTTTTATACTACCTCTACTACATAAGGACACGGCGTATTGTTATAACTATAACGTGTATATCTTTACCTCTCTATAATCAAATGACACGGCGTTATATTTATAAACTATAACAGTGTTAGATCTACCGTTACTAATAATGACACGGGGTTTGTAGATTATAACTTAGACATGTTATATCTACCTCTACTACATTAATGACACGGTGTATGTTATAACTATACGTGTTATATCTTACCATTATACATTAAGCAGGCGTATTGTATAGCTATACGTTTATATTACCATCTACTACATAATGACACGGCGTATTGTTATATATAGACAGTGTTATATCTACCATCTACTACATAATTGAACGGTGTGTATTGTTTATAATATAACAGTGTTATCTATCTACCATCTACTACATAAGGACACGGTGTTTGTTATAACTATACGGTGGTTATATCTACCAATCTACTACATAATGACACTGGGATGTGTTATAACTATAACAGTGTTATATCTACCGATCATACTACATAATGACACGGCGTATTGTTATAACTATAACAGTGTTATATCTACCATCTACTACATAATGACACGGTGTATGTTATAACTATACGGTGTTATATCTACCATCTAACTACATAATGACAGGCGTATGGTTATAACTATAACGTGTTATATCTACCATCTACTACATAATGACACGGGTATTGTTATAACTATAGCGGTGTTATTATCTACCATTACTACATAATGACACGGCGTATTGTTATAACTATAGCGGTGTTATATCTACCATCTACTACATAATGGACCGGCGTATTGTTATATACTATAGCAGTGTTATTATTCTACCATCTACTACATAATGACACGGCAGTATTGTTATAATTAACGGGTTATATCTACCATCTACTACATAATGACACGGGGTATTGTTAAATAGTAGCGGTGTTATATCTACCATCTACTACATAATGACACGAGCTGTATTGTTATAAACCATAGCGGTGTTATATTACTACCATCTACTACATAATGACACGGCGTTATTTTAAACTATACGGGTTATATCTACCATCTACTACATAATGACACCGGCGTATTTTTATAACTATTTAAAAATAAAGCGTTTATTAAGCGGTTGTTAACTTAATCTGTTAATGAACGCGGATAGCGGTTTACATAAGACGGTGTGTATGATTAAGGTGTATATCTACCATCTACTACATAATGACACGGCGTATTGTTATAACTATAGCGGTGTTATATCTACCATCTACTACATATGACACGGCGTATTGTTATAACTATAGCGGTGTTATATCTACCATCTACTACATAATGACACGGCGTATTGTTATAACTATAGCGGTGTTATATCTACCATCTACTACATAATGACACGGCGTATTGTTATAACTATACGGTGGTATATCTACCATCTACTACATAATGACACGGCGTATGTTTATAATATAGCGGTGTTATATCTACCACTACTACCATACGGACACGGCGTTTGTTATAACTATAGCGGTGTTAATCTACATCTATACATAATGAAACGGCGTATTGTTTATAACTATAGCGGTGTTTGTTTATCTACCATCTACGTACATAATGACACGGGTATTGTTATAACTATAGCGGTGTTATATCTACCATCTACTACATAAGACACGGCGTTTTATAACTATAGCGGTGTGTTATAGTCTACCATCTAACATAAGACACGGCGTATTGTTATAACTATAGCGGTGTGATATTACCATCTACTACATAATGACACGGCGTTATTTTATAACTATAGCGGTTGTTATATCTACATCTACTACATAACGACACGGCGTATTGTTTATAACGGTAGCGCGTGTTATATCTACCATCTACTAACTAAGACACGGCGTATTGCTTTAGCGGTGTTTTAATCTACCATCTACTACATAACGGACACGGCGTTATTGTTAAACATAGCGGGTGTGTTTGTTATATCTACCATCTACTACATAAAGACTCAGGCGTATTGTTTATAACTATATAGCGGTGTTATATTCTACCATCCTACTACATAGACACGGCGTATTGTATAAACTATAGCGGTGTTATATCTACCATTCTACTACATAACGACACGGCGTTATTGTTATAACTATAGCGGTGTTTGTTATATTACCAACTTAATACATAACGACAGGCGTATTGTTATAACTATACGGTGTTCTTATCTACCATTCTACTCACCTTTACCAGCCCCCACTCCCACAACGGTGTTTGGTTATTTGCGGTTTATATCTACCATCTACTACATAAGACACGGCGTATTGTTATAACTATAACGGTGTTATATCTACCATCTACTACATAATGACACGGCGTATTGTTTAACTTATAGCGGTGTTGGGTGTTATATCTCCAATCTAATAATAACTGACACGCGCGTATTGTTATAACTATAGCGGGTGTTTATATCTACCATCAACTACATAAGACACGCGGCGATGTTATAAACTGTTAACGGTTGTTTATATACTCAAGTCATACTACAATAACGACACGGCCGTTATTGTTATAAACTAGCGGTGTTATATATACATCTACACAGTAAACACACGGCGTATTGTTATCTATAACGGGCGCTGTTATATTACCTCGCTACACATAAGAACGGGTTATTGTTAACTATACGCGGTGTTATATCTACCATTTATACTACATAACGGACCGCGTCATGTAGAACGATTAGCGGTGAACCATTAACTACTGTCTCAAGGGGGTTAAGAATCCAAATGCGTCTAGAACTGAGGACAGAGATTAGTCTGCTCATATGGGTTCAAAAAGTCAGGACCGGAACAGACTAGAGGGAGATGATGAAAGCACTAGAAATCCGCGGCAAGATGTAGTAGAGTAGTTACGTCACGGACATACCGCAAAGTAACAGGGAGACTTTGTGAAAAATGACTAGCTAATGTATACGGAAGTGAAGAGATGATAGAGGAAGCCCCTTCAGCCTATTAGGATCGCATGTCGAAACATAAGGAGCTAGGATGAGAATTCCAGGGAAGCGTGTCTGGGCGGTGTTCCCGATGCAGTTGTGGGAGACAAGGAACACCGGAAGACAGGAAATTTAAAGGTATTATAGAAGTTATATTCGCCAGGTGTAAGGGAGTGAGAACTCTGAGCCCATGTAAACGTTGAAGGAAACGGGCCATTGGCCATCGGCTGGAGACAGTTCCTGTAAGAAACTTTTCCGGGAGAACTTTTAACAAACCCAAACCTGCTGGATAGACAATGGGTGGATTGTGCATCGCTATTGGCCACATGTTCATATCTACAGCACTCACCTTGGATCTTCTGGTGAAGTCTTTGCAGAGCCTGTGACAATCGCTTTTTGGGGGGCTCTCTCTTCGCACGCTTGTGACCGTTGCCCACAATCTGAAACAATGACCAACTCAGCACTGCGCACACAAGGAAACATCCCGGCACAGATGGCAATGCGAAAGGACAACTAAACCATTATAAAAACCCGTTAAAATGACCCCGAATCTTTATATTGAGTACGACTGAGCGCCATCTATTAAAAACCAAGATCTAGCATTTAGGTTTCCTCCTGATTATGTTTTTTTTTTTATTTGGGAAAGATGGTTATTGGTAACAATGTCATACGAAAACCACGGACATTTGCGTGACGTCATGTTTTGTAAAAGAACAAACTAGTAACTAGTAACATGTAACCTCGTGACATCGTACACCTAAGTGAACATGTGACTAGTATCATAGTAGCATAGTAATATATACATAGTAACATAGTATATAGTACTAGTGACAGGTAACATAGTGCATAGTACTATAGTACATGTAAATATAGTGACATTAACTAGTAATATAGTAACTAGTAATATACTAACTATAGGAGATAGTACCTAGTGAATATGTGACATAGTTAATATAGTGACATAGTAATATCGTCAATTGTAAGATACTATATGAACATAGTAAAATACTAACAAGTAGATCTACGAGTAAGTTACTAACATCATATAGTAACATAGTAATTGGTAACATAGTAACATGGATATGTAACCTCTTATATACTACGTAATATCTTAACATAGTAATATCTAACATATATATTACTATGTTATATATTACGTGTATACAGTATATTCACTGTGTTACTATATTCCTGTGTTCTATCTACGATGTTAGTATTTACTAGTGTAGTATATTACTATGTTAGTATATTACTATGTTAGTATATTACTATTCTTAGTATATTACTATGTTTCTTAAATTACTACTGTTAGTATATTCTAAATCGTATATACTAACATAGTAATATAGTAACATAGTAACATAGTAATATAGTAACAGTAACCGTATGACTATATTGTCATCTGTTTATACATAGTCCCAACCTAAAGACATACAGGGCACAGAAAGGGTTAACGTGACTTTAATACAGAACTGGCAGTCGTTGCCGTAGAATAAATAAAGATCAGTAAACAATCCCCGCAGCATGTATGGAAAGATCGCTTAACTCTGATATGACCTATTAGTGAACAATGCACCAGAGAGTTTATTGTATGCACATTAATATATTGTATAAGGTTATATGTTCCCCACGCACCAGCCGCTTTCTTCTTCTTCTCCCATGTAACGCCCACTTGTCTCATCTGCCTGCATTTCAAGCCCCTCCATTCCCCTTATTATTTAGTTATAACTTGTCTATCGTGCCTGCATATCAAGCCCCTCCATTCCCCTTATTAATTGAGTATAACTTGTCTAATCTGCCTTCATAGTCAGCCGCCTACATTCCCTTATTAATTTAGTTATACTTTCTAATCTGTCTAATCTGCCTGCAAGGTCCAGCCCCTCCATTCCCTTATTAATTTAAGTTATAAGCTTGTCTACTCGGGCCTGCTAGTCAGACCCCTCCCTCCCATTATTAATTTCGTTATAACTTGTCTAATCGCCATAGCCTAGTCAAGCCCCTCCTTCCCTTATAATTTAGTTAATACTGTTCTATCTGCTGCCCTGCATAGTCAGCCCTCCATTCCCCTTATTTTTAGTTTATACTTGTCTAATCTGCCTGCATAGTCCCAAGCCCCCTCCATTCCCCTTCTTAATGTTAAGTATACACTTGTCTAATCGCCTGCTAGTCAAGCCCCTACATTCCCCTTATTATTTTAGTTATCACTGGTCTAATCTTGCCTAACATATAGTCAAAAGCCCTCCATTCCCCTTTTAATATATTTATCACTTTGTCCTACCTGCCCTGCATAGTCCAGCCCCCATTCCCACTTTTAATTTGTTATACTTTCTAATCTGCCTGACATAGTCAAGCCCCTCCATTCTCCCTTATTAATTTGTTTATAACTTGTCTAATCTGCCTGCCTGGTCAGCGCCTACTTCCCATTATTAATTGAGTTATACTCTGAATCTATCTGCCCTACATTCAGCCCCGCCTTCCCCTATTAATATGTTATACGTTGTTCTACCTGCCTGCATAGTCAAGCCCCATATTCCTCCCTATTAATTTAGTTCATAACTTGCCTAATCTGCCTACATATCAAGCCCCTCCTATTCCCCTTATTATTTAGTTATAACTTGTCTAATCTGCCTGCATAGTCAAGCCCCTCCATTCCCCTTATTAATTTAGTTATAACTTGTCTAATCTGGATTTTGCAGACTACTTTAGAAATACCCCAGGGCAACTCTCGCCTTCTTCTGCTGCCCCCACCGGCCCTGCCGTTCAAAGAATCTTTCCCCGGTCACTCCCGTCTGCAGTCGTCGACCTCCTATTGTCCTCCCGCACTACAGGTGAACCCTAGATCCATGCCCTCCTTCCTCCTACGCCTGCCGCTAAAATCCTTCCCCCCTTTCCCCCGCTCGTCTCACATTTCTAATTCCTCCCTGACTCTTGGATTTCTCCTGCCCTGCTTGAAACTGCGTAGTTCTAAACCTCTGTCTGAGCAAACCCTCTCTGGACCCACCACCTGCACCTGTCAACTACAGCCTGTCGTCACACTACCGCCCTGTCTTTCACCCGCCCTGTCTGTCAACGACCCCGCAAGAACCCAGCCCTGTCTGTTCACACTACCGCCCTGTCTCAGCAAACTACCAAACTACTGCCCTGTCTCTCAACTAAACCCCGCCACCTGTCTCTCAAAAACTACCGATACCACGCCCCCTGTCTCTTCAAACTAACCGACTACTAAACTAACCCTACCGCCCCGTCTCTCAAACTACCGCCGACTCTCAAACTACCGCCCCGTCTCTCAAACTACCGCCGACTCTCAAACTACCGCCCTGTCTGTCAAACTACCGCCGTCTCTCAAACTACCGCCCTGTCTCTCTTTTACCGTTTGCATCTAAACTCCTAGAACGTCTCGTCTCTACACACATCACTAAATACCTCCATGCTAATAACTTATTGGACCCGTTACAATCAGGATTCCTATGACCAGGTCATTCAACTGAAACGTCCCTCTGCAAAGTCTCAAATGACCTACAAGCTGCCAAAGCCAAAGGACAGTTCTCGGTCCTCGTACTCCTTGACCAATCGGCTGCCTTTGATACTGTGGACCACTCTCTTCTTATGCAGATTCTATATATCTGGGACCTAGTCCTCCCTTCCCCATCTCTATTGACAATATGGTCATTAACCCAGTGGATTCTGCACACTGCCTTGGAGTGATCTTTGTCTCCTCTCTCTCCTTCCATCATCACATTAACAACGTCGCTAGGACCTGTCGTTTTCTCCTTCACAATATTGCCAAGAACCGCCCTTTTCTCTCTCTCTCCACTACTAAAATTCCCATCCATGCCCTTATAATCTCCCGTCTTGACTACTGTAACATTCTACTACTTGGACTCCCGGCCTCTCATTTCTCTCCTCTCCAGTCTATATTAAAATGCTCATCCATGCCCTTATAATCTCCCGTCTTGACTACTGTAACATTCTACTGTGGCGCTATATAAACATACACATACATACTGTATAATCTGTATTGTTATAATGTACATCGCTGTGTCCCCAAGTGGCGCTATATAAATAAACATATACATTATAACAATACAGATTATACAGTATGTATGTATATGTTTATTTATATAGCGCCACTTGGGGAC
>CM033476.1:108249015-108311960 GCA_019447015.1 Hymenochirus boettgeri | reverse complement strand
ATCCATTAATACTTTCCCATCTAGACTGTTATCCTACCTTTATAACTATCTCCCTCTCTCGCTTCGCCTGGTGACATCCAATTATAACTATAAACGGTTTTATCTACCGTTCCGTACTGACAATAATGAACTAGTGTTATGGGTTATATAACATTAGCAGTGATATGCATCCTATAACCACCATCTCGACCATCAAATGACCTGTAGTATTGTTAAAAACATATATAACGGTGAATATCTCTACGATCTTTACTTACATAATAGAATACAGGTGTTTGATTATTAGACCATATGGGACGGTATGTTATAATCTACCGTCACTACATAATGACACTGTGTATGTTTATAACTATAGTCAAGTGAATATCACCAGGCTACTAAAAACTTGAACGATTTCGGTGTAATTGCTAATCAACTATACGTGCTTATAGAATAGGTCTTTCTACCATCCTCACATAATGACACTGTGTCTTGTTATAATATAAACGTGTTATATCTAAACCATCTACGACATAATGAACACATAGTGTAGTTGTTATATGAGCCCTTAAACGCACAGTGCTTAGATCCAACCATTTCTAATACATATGCACTGTGTATTGTTTATAACTATAACGGTGTTTATACTTCGACATCTACTAGCTAATGACACTGTGTATTGGTAAAAATACATATAGTCTGTTATATTTCTAACCACATCTCCTACATACTGGAAGGTGTAATTTGATTATAAATCTCTAGCAGTGTTAGACACATACCATCCTCCTACCTAAATGACCAGACGGTGTATGTTGATAATATGCAGTGTTTTATCACTACCACTATCTCTCAACACATAGTGACACTGTGTAATTGTTTCTATCACCACTATAGCAGTGTTCTCTCTACCATCTACTAAGCTAATGCCCTGTGTTATTGTTTATAACGAAGCGGTGTTAATACATCTACCAATCTACTACACATCTGACTAGGCGTATTGTTTATAACTATAAAGCTGTTATATCTACCCTCTACTACATAATGACACGGTGTATTGTTATAATAATAGCGGTGTTATATCTACCATCTACTACATAATGACACGTGTATTGTTATAACTATAGCGGGGTTATATCCAACATCTACTAATAATGCACTGTGTATTGTTATAAACTATAGCGGTGTTATATCTACCATCTACTACATAATGAACAAGGTAGTCAGGTGTATCCATCACGTTACACTATGCAGTGTTATATCATACGCGATATTCACTACAATAATGACATAAGGGTATGTTATAACTTAGCAGCGGTGTTATATCTACCATCTACTACATAATGACAACGGTGTTTGTTATTACTATAGCTAGTGTTATATCTTTCTACTACATAATGACACGGTGTATTGTTATAACTATAGCAGTGTTATATCTACCATCTACTACATAATGACACTGTGTATGTTATCAACTATAATTGATATTCTACCATCTACTACATAGATGACCTATTGTATTGTTATATATATAGCGGTATGTATTATATCTTATCCATCTACTACATTGACACGGTGTATTGTTAACACCTATAGCGTGTTATCCTACCATCTACTACCTAATGACACTGTGTATTGTTATATACTATAACGGTGTTATATCTACCATCTACTACATAATGACACTGTAGTTTGTTATAACATAGCGGTGTTATATCTACCATCTACTACTAATGACACCTGGTGTATTGTTTATCAACTATAGCGTGTTATATCTAACAATCTACTACATAAGGCACTGTGTATTGTTTTAATAGACTTATGCGTGTGTTATCATACCATCTACTACATGAAGACAGGTGTATTGTTATAACTATACAACGTGTTACGTTATCTTACCATCTCACATAATGACAACGGTGTATTGTTATGACTACTAGACGGTGTATATCTACCATCACTACATAATGCACTGGTGTATTGTGTACTACTATAAGAGTGTTATATCTACCATCTACTACATGAATAGACTGGACGTGTATTGATTAATAGCATATACGCGTGTTTCATATCTAACCATCTACTACATAATGACACGTGTGTAGTTGTGGTTAGTATACTATAACGGTGTTATATCTAACCATACTACTACATAATGTACCATCGGCTGTATTGTTATAAACTATAACGGTGTTATATCTACTCATCTACTACATAATGACACGTGTATTGTTATAAAACTATAGCAGTGTTATATCTTACAATCTACTACATAATGACACGGTGTATTGTTATAACTTAGGGTGTTTACCATTCTACACCATCTACTACATAATGACACTGTGTATTGTTAAAACTATAACGTGTGTATAATCTAAAACCTCTACACCTATTCTGGTAATTGTATATAGACTTTTATGCATACAATCTACTACTAATGACAGTGTATTGTTATACTATAGCAGTGTTATATCTATCAGCCATGTGATAACATTTCTCAATGCGTCGAGATTAGACCATAAATTTCATGGCGTAGAAAATGGTCATAAAAAAAAAAAACACACATAAATGTTGTGTAAAACTTAAGTACATTGCTTGCGGAAAACTGTGCAACTCTGCTGCAACACCATTTATACACCACACAATACACTTTGGTGAAAGTTAGAGTGAAGGCGTGTGTCGATACATAGCAGCCATTGGTAACCACCCCTGTATGTCCCTATAGTAACGTGGGGAATTTTGGAGGGTATGGAATCATATAGGGCTATTTAGTAAAATCTGGATTTACAAAAGAAATACTCTTTACCAAGCACCGTTTTATAACTGAATACATAGGATTATCCGTTCCAAGAGAACTTTCCATTATTCTTATTATTCAACTTAAAGCAGCAAGAGCAAAATCAACAGCGACAGTGGATCCTAAAGGTCAATACCGAGCCAAGGATCTTATGAATAAAGTTCCATTTAATCTCTCATAATGTACAGTCATTTATATATCAAACAGCGCCCCTATGTGGTGAACAGCCCCTGGCCCGACTGTTATAACGGATCCTCTCTGGCAGATTTCCATGAAATATACGCACCGACAATGATAGAAAATCCAGCAGTCTCAACCGTGACACCCCAGGGAGCTCAGTGGATCCTGTTTTTTCTTCTGTCGTACAAAAGTTTCAATTGTCCACTTCCTCCTCGTCCACAGCATCCTCTTTCCTCTCCATCTTCTCCTCCTCCTCCTCATCCTCCTCCTCGTCCCGACTCTTGTCTTGATCCTCAGATCTGCTTTTTGTCTTTGTCTTTCTATGTCTCCTCCGTGGCTGCTCCTGGTTCTGCCTTGCTTTTGAGTCCTGGTACTGCTAGCTGTGGGACAAGACAATGTGGGACGGTAATGGTCTAGTTCCCCTTTGATGGTATAATTATAGGAAATGGTGAACAGCCTATTACTGACCAAATTTGTTACTTCAATGAATGAACGAATTTGGAACTTTAAAGATTTGACGTCTTGACCACGACTAGAGGAGTCAAAATGTAATATCAATAGATTCATAATAACAGCAGAACAGGTCAGAGGCCAGGTGAAGGGGGGGGGGGAAGAGAGAGAGTAGAAGAGAGAGAGACGAGAGAGAGCAGAGAGAGCGCAACGTGCAGAAGAGCAGAGAGGGAAGGAAACAGGGCTGAATTGACAGAGAGAGAACAGGGCAGGATGAAAGAGAGGCTGACTTGCAGGGATTATTTTGACTCTGTTGGTGACACTGGATGTCGAAACCCTATTTGTCCATCCCTAATAGTATTAGAGGCAGCCAAATCTGCAGGTGTAGACTAAAACAGTGTTTTATGAGTACCCTCCATTATCACACTCACATCTGTTTATTTCACCTATTGCAGTTTGTTCTTAACCCATTGATAATGGCTTTAATGACCTTCTTCCCCTTGTTTAACCTTCCTGGCTTGTCCCAGTGTAACACAGATTCTAAGGGAATATAACAGCAGAGGTAACAACCCAGACTGAGTTCATCATCCTGCCTTGGATTACCCACAGCCTGGCTTTGCACATGTTCCTTACTACCCCCCTCGTACATTGTCCATCCCTGCTGGCCCACAGCAAGAGGTTAACTACAAGGGAGGCTATAGACCACAGATTGATAAAGCAGGGAAGGAGCCCCATGACAGTTTTGGGGGGCCACAGACAGATTAGTAAAACAGTTACGCTTGCGCCACAAGGGTGAGGGGGGGAACTGAGACAGGAGCGGGGTTTGGTAAATACCGTGATCTCTAGTTAATGTCTCTGCCTGTCCTGCAATCATCTACCAGAGCCATGGGGCTACTTGCCACCCATACCTTCCAAAGCCCTCTTTCAGTGGCGTCAGAAACCTCTGACTCCATTTCCTCTCCTCCATCGCAGCCCAAAACGTCACTGGTGTTGAAGTTTTGCGGTTTTCCCCCTTCATTAGCGAAGTTATTGGGCGCTTCATGGTGGTAGAACAAAGTAAAATTGTAAGAAAACAAGCAAAAAAAACCTGAATTAATCACATGGTCCATGTCAAATTCTGAATCCTTAATCACTATATGGTAAACACGTATAATACTCGAGATAATCGATTTTTCAGGCTTTAAAGTTAGCCTGAAAACCTACCTAACTATACTCGGGTCAGGGTCCTAATTTAAATCCAAATTCTGCAATTGCACATAGTAACCAGTAAGGTGGCAACTGTGTTAACCCTGCATGTTACAGAGCTGATCTGCTTCTAATCACTTCCTGCTGCTCCTGTGTCAGGCTGCTGGACATCCCTCGCACTGTCAGTATATTTCAATTACAAAAACATTTGATGAAACAAGGATTGTTATATTCAGCCATAGGGATTTGGCACAAAAAATCCTACAATTAACACCAAATCATTAATTGTGGTTCTCCATCAAAGTGCCCTCAATGCAAAAAAAATCATAAATAAATCACCAATATCTTTCAAACAGCCTAGTTAAGTTTCTAGCTGCTGTAAACCAAAGTTACAGCTTGTACAGTCCCACTTTCTTGTTTCGTCCCTCCTTTGCTTGACAGACATGTGTGAAGCCCCACCCTGAAACACTCTGTTTCTCTCACTCACATCTTTTAAATCCAGTTACAGGCCGGTAATCATTCTTGGGCTTATCTCTGCCTATGACACGCTATGGAGAGAGAAATCTGCTTGCAGGCTTGTGGCTACGCTTTCAAACGTGCAAGAACTTCAGGGGCCGGGCTTATGAACAGCATCTTTCCTCTGCCCCAGAATGGGATACAAGTGGGTATGTCAAGTCATCAGCAAGGGGGTGGAGCAACAGTGCATGCCGATGTCCCAGCTCAAGTGTAAGCAGGAAGCACCACCCCATATACTGCATACTTTGGATAGACTGCACTAGAAGCATGATACAGGAGTCATTTTAAGGTAGGAGTGTGATCGTTTATCAGATGCTAGTTACCCTTTAAATATAACTTATTTCTTTCAATTACCTTGCCTTACTACTAAAATAAATGTGATTAACTACTACTTTGGCCATGACATAGATTTTTAGACCAATATTAAATATGTGTAAATATCCATAAAGCAGATGATTTATGACAATCCTTACCATGATTGGCATACAGTAACAAACACTCTCTCCTGGTATATGGCCTCGGGCTTCCTTAGAGATGTTAAACCCCGTCTGGAGGCTGGGAAGGAAAGAAACAAACTTCAGAGTAATTGGCCGCCCTGTAAATAGCAGCATGGATTAATGAAAGGGAACAGGTCAGTGTTATAAGTATCCAGTGTGACCAGACGTTTCCATAACACGGGATTTTTGCAGTCTCCTTATAGGGAAGCTAGAGTGATACAAACCATAGAGATAATCAGACAGGGTGCCCACATATGGAAAGACTGCTGGTGGGCTTTAATAACCTGGGGGTCCAGACACCTAATTTAACTTTAACTGCAACTTACGGCTTCCTTTATATACGTGTGATGACGGCGTTGGGGAGATTGAGATCTTCTGGTCTCTCTGCCATTTTCTAAACAGAAAAAGTAAAAAAAATTCTCACTACAGCAACTGTACATGTGTGTATGTCAGAACTAAAGTTACTTAAAGGGTAACTAAAGTCAAAAAAACTAATATTAGATTTCTCCTCATAAAAGATAGTTTTTGGTTGTAAACACAAAAAGACATACGAATACGGTAACCCCTCAACCAGACCCAGGACACACACCTACTGATCTACTTATCCATTACCTGGGGCAGCCATACTTAAAGGGTAACAAAAGTCAAAAAAAGCAATTTGATAATCAAAAAAGTTTGTTTTTTTAACCCCTTTCATTGGCCTTATTGAGTTTAAAATCTGCAGCACAAACCACACATTCCTTTCCAAAATGCGGCCTTTCCAAATATGGACCCGTGCCCATTCCATCTCCGTCATCCTCGCCTTTCTACCGTCTAACCCCCCGCTTTATTCCTTTAGAGGCTCTAATATTATAACTGTCCCTACTCTGTCACCTTCGCTCTTCCTTTTTCCTGTGGCCCTCCTAACACACGGTTCTATGTTACAACACACACCTTATCCATGTTCTAACGCCTTCCATCTCCTGGCTCTTACGGAGACTTGGATCTCCCACCATAGTAGTCGGTGGAAGCCTTCCATTACACATGGTGGTCTATCTTTCTCTCATTCGCTCGTTCCTCAGAACAGGGTGGGGGGTAGTCTTCTCTTCTCCCTATCTGCCACTTTAAACTAGTTTCTCTTCCACCCTCTGTGACTTTTCTTCATTTGAAGTCCACGATGTCGACTTTCCACCCCTTATGTCTACGGTAGGCATCATATACAGACCCCCTTCTGCTCACCCCAGACCCTTTCCTTACAGAGTGTGAACCCGGCTCTCTATCTTTCTTTCCTCCGACTGTCCGGCTATAATTCTAACTACTTCAATTGTCACATTGACGTACGCTAAGCAATCCTGTCCCTCTCGCTATCTCACCCGTCCTCCTTCTCCCTCCAGCAGTGACCAACACTAGCACCATAAGGATGGTCTCCTCCTAGACATGGTTCTATACTAACATCTTTCTGTCTCTCAGTTTGTTAGTAACTCCTTCCCACTCTCGATCACAGACTAATTACTTTCCTCTCCCACCTACTCTCCCACCCCTCCTCTGACTCTCCATATACTGTCCTTGTTCCCAACACCGTGTAATAACCTTCCTGTCTCTCTCCTTCTCTCTCAGTTCTACCCGCTGCCTCATGTCTCGACTCTACCGGATTCCCTAATACATTCCTATAACTTTACCTTATCCCTACTATTGACTCCTTTACCCCCTACACCCACAAACGTCCCCCCTACCCCCCGTCCTTGGCTCAGATACCAAGTTCCTACCCACTGTCCTCGTGTAGCTGAGCAGCTGTGGAACAATTCACGTAGTCAGACGGACTTAACCACTACAAGCTCATGTTGTCATGTCTAAAGAATAACTATCGTGTGTTAAAGTTTATTTAAAAAACAGTTAAACTGAAAAGTACTTGGGATAGGACATAGGACGGGTAACTCCTACCTCCCAATCATTGTTTCTGGGAGGACACCGCCAAAGAAACGGATTATGCCAGTCTTCCTCATGCTTCAGCACTATTCTTTAATACAGAAAGTCCAGGACTAACCTGGCAATAAACGGTTAGTGCTGTAGCTCCTCAATGAAATAATTGTATGGTACGAATAATTCCTCCCTCCCTACCCCAGGTAGTTTATTTATTATATATTTTATTAATTATCACACTCTCTAATTCCCCCCTGACCTGGAATTTTTCCTGCTGGACCCCCCCTGCCGGTCAAAACTACCGCCCTGTCCTCCCCTTTATGTTTGCTTCAAAACTCCGAGACGTCTGGTCTCTACACACATCACTAATTACCCCTCCATACAATACTTATGGACCTGTTACAATCAGGATTCTGACGGTTCATCAACTGAAAACGTCCCTCTGCAAAGTCTCAAATGACCCACAAGCTGCCAAAGCCAAAGGACATTCTCAGTCCTCTTCTCCTTGACCTATCGGCTGCCTTTGATACTCTGGACCACTCTCTTCTTCTTATGCAGATCTATATTCTCTGGCATCCGAAATCAGCTGCTGCGTGGTGGTTCTTCATATCTCTCTAACAGATCTTTCACTTTCTCTTTTACTAATAAGACTTCCTCTCCTATTCCCTTAGTGTGGGGGTCCCACAGGGCTGGGTTAGACCCCTTGTTCTCCCTCTACCTATCATCTCTGGGAGAAATAATCCGTTCTTTTGGTTCTAAGTATCACTTATATGCTGATGATCCCCATTTACTGGTCCACCCCACACTAACCCCTGAGGTTCAATCCCCAAATCTCTAAATGTCTGCTCTCTATCTCTTCCTGGATGGCCACACCACCCTTAAACCAGTCTATCCAAAACGAATTAATCATTCCCCCCTAAACTGGGACCTAGTCCTCCCTTCTCTCCATCTCTAGTGACAATATGGTCAATAACCCAGTGGAATCTGCACGCTGCCTTGGAGTGATCTTTGTCCTCCTCTCTCTCCTTCCATCTCACATTAACAATGTCACTAGGACCTGTCGTTTTCTCCTTCGCAATATTGCCAAGATCCGCCCTTTCCTCCTCTCTCTCCACTACTAAAATACTAGCTCATCCATGCCCTTATAATCTCCCGTCTAACTACTGTAACATTCTATCTACTGCGTGGACTCCACCTCTCATCTCTCTCCTCTCCAGCTATTTAAACGCCCATCCATGCCCTTATAATCTCCCGTCTTGACTACTGTACATCTACTGCTTGGACTCCCAGCCTCTCATCTCTCTCCTCTCAAGTCTATATTAAAATGCCATCCATGCCCTTATAATCTCCCGTCTTGACTACTGTAACATTCTACTGCTTGGACTCCCGGGCCTCTCATCTCTCTCCTCTCAGTCTATATTAAAATCTCATCCATGCCCTTTAATCTCCCGTCTTGACTATGTAACATTCTACTGCTGCTTCGACTCCCGGCCTCTTCCTCTCTCTCCTCTCCAGTCTATTTAAAATGCCCATCCATGCCCTTATAATCTCCCGTCTTGACTACTGTAACATTCTACTACTTGGACTCCCGGCCTCTCATCTCTCTCCTCTCAAGTCTATCTTAAACTCACCAGCTCGGATCATCTCACTCTCCTCCAAAAGAGAACCCGCAACCCCGATACTTCAGTCCATAGGATGGCTTCCCATCAAACAAAATCCTATTCAATACTCTTTAAATCCCTTCGCTCTACTGCACCTCCCTACTTATCTCCTCTCTTGGTCCCTTATGTTCCAGGCTGTGCCCTCCGTTCCTCCCAAGGAAATCTCCACAGACCCCCAACTAACACTGCTGCCTCCCGCCTTAAACCATTCTCTCTTGCTGCTCCCTACCTTTAAACTCTCATATCTCCTCCCTCTCCGCTTCGCCTGGTGACATCCATTAATACTTCAATCTAGACTGTTTTCCTACCTTTCTAACTCTCCTCCTTCTCTCCGCTTCGCCTGGTGACACCATAATACTTTCACATCTAGACTGTTTATTCTACCTTTATAACTCTCTCCCTCTCTCGCGCTTCGCCTGGTGACATCCATTATACTTTCCCATCTAGACTGTTATCCTACCTTTAAACTCTCTCCCCTCCTCCGCTTCGCCCGGTGACATCCATTAATACTTTCACATCTAGACTGTTATCCTACCTTTATAACTATCTCCCTCTCTCCTTCGCTTCGCCTGGTGACATCCATTAATACTTTCACATCTAGACGTGTACCTACCTTTATAACTCCTCTCTCCTTCGCCTGGTGACATCCATTATACTTTCCCATATAGACTGTTATCCTACCTTATAACTCTCTCCCCTCTCTCCCTCGCTTCGCCTGTGACATCCATTAATACTTTCCCATCTAGACTGTTATCCTACCTTTACAACTCTCCTCCCTCTCTCCTCGCTTCGCCTGGTGACATCCATTAATATACTTCCCATCTAGACTGTTATCCTACCCTTTATAACTCTCTCCCTCTCTCGCTTCGCCGGTGACATCCATTAAACTTTCCCATCTAGACTGTTATCCACCTTTATAACTCTCTCCCTCTCTGCCGCTTCGCCTGGTGACATCCATTAATATACTTTCCCCATCTAGACTGTTATCCTACCTTTTATAACTCTCTCCCTCTCTCCTCCTCGCCTCGGTGACATCCTTAATACTTTCCCATCTGAACTGTATCCTACCTTTATAACTCTCTCTCCCTCTCTCTCGCTTCGGCCGGTGACATCCATTTACTTTCCCATCTAACTGTTTATCCTACCTTTATAACCTCTCCCTCTCTCGCTTCGCCTGGGTGACATCCATTAAGACTTTCCCATCTAGACTGTTTATCCTACCTTATATAACTCTCACCCTCTCCTCGCTTCGCCTGGTGCAATCCATTAATACTTTCCCATCTAGACTGTTTATCCTACCTTTATAACTCTCTCCCTCTCTCCCTTCGCTGGTGACATCCATTAATACTTTCCATCTAGACTGTTACCCTACCTTTATAACTCTCTCCTCCCTCGCTCCCTCTCTCCCTTCCCTTGGTGACTCCATTAATACTTTCCTCCATCTAGACTGTTATCCTACCTTTATAACTCTCTCCCTTCGCCTGGTGACATCCATTAATACTTTCCCATCTAGACTGTTTCTCATACCTTTATAACTCTTCCCCTCCCTCTCTCCTCTCTCACTCTTCCCTCTCCTCGCTCTCTCGCTCGCCTGGTGACATCTATTAATAACTTCCCCTCTCCCCTCTCTCTCCCTCTCTCTCGCTTCGCCTGGTGGCACCCTTAATACTTTCCCATCTAGACTGTTATCCTACCTTTATAACTCTCTCCATCTCTCGCTTCGCCTGGTGACATCATTAATACTTTCCATCTAGACTGTTATCCCTACCTTTTAACTCTCTCCATCTCTCCGTCTCCGCTCGCCGGTGACATCCATTAATACTTTCCCATCTAGACTGTTATCCACTTTTAACTCTCACCCTCTCCTCGTCGCTTCGCCTGGTGCACTCCATTAATACTTTCCCATTAGACTGTATCATCCTACCTTTATAACTCTCTCCCTTCGCCGGGTGACATCCATTAATACTTTCACATCTAGACATGTTATCCTACCTTTATAACTCTCTCCGCCTTCGCCTGGTGACAATCCATTAATCCTTTCCCATCTAGACTGTTATCCTACCCTTATATACTCTCTCCTTCGCCTGGTGACATCCATTAATACTTTCCCATCTAGACGTGTTATCCTACCTTCAACTTTACAACCCTCCCTCTCTCCCTCTCTTCGCCTGGTGACATCTATTATACTTTCCCCCTCTCCTCTCTTCGCCTCCTTCGCCTGGTGACATCCATTAATACTTTCCCATCTAGACTGTATCTCTACCTTTAACTCTCTCCCTCTCCCTCGCTTCGCCTGGTGGCATCCATTAATACTTTCCCATCTAGACTGTTATCCTACCCTTTAGAACTCTCTCCCTCTCTTGCTTTCACCTGGTGACATCCATTAATACTTTCCCATCTAGACTGTTATCCTACCTTTATACTCTCTCTCCCTCTCTTTGCTTCGCCTGGTGACTCCATTAATACTTCCCATCTAGACTGTTATCCTCACCTTTATAACTCTCTCCCCTCCTCTCTCTCGCTTCGCTTCGCCTGGTGACATCCATTAATCCTTTCCCATCTAGACTGTTATCCTAACCTTTATAACTCTCTCCATCTCTCGCTTTCCCTGGTGACATCCATTATACTTTCTTCTCCATCTAGACTGTTCTCTACTTTAGATAACTCTCACCCTCTCTCGCTCGCCTGTGACATCCTTAATACTTTCCCATCTAGACTGTTATCCTACCTTTATAACTCTCTCCCTTCGCCTGGTGACATCCATTAATACTTTCACACTAGACTGTTATCCATCCACCTTTATAACTCTCTCCCTTCCGCTGGTGACATCCATTAATACTTTCCCATCTAGACTGTTATCCTCCTTATAACTCTCTCCCCGCTCTTCCCCTTCGCCTGGTGACATCCATTAATGAACTTCATCATCTAGACTGTTATCTACCTTTATAACTCTCAGACTGTTATCCTACCTTATAACTCTCTAATTATCCTCCTTAACCTCTCTCCTTCTCTCTCCCTCGCTTCGCCTGGTGACAATCCATTAATACTTTCACATCTAGACTGTTATCCTACCTTTATAATCTCTAGACTGTTATCCTACTCTTATAACTCTCTCCCTCTCTCGCTTCGCCTGGTGACATCCATTAATACTTTCATCATCTAGACTGTCCTAACCTTTCTGAGCACCATCACAAACTAAGATTGTTACCCCATCAATCACTGGACCCACCCCCCACTTGTATCTGTGGTTTGTCCCTCCCACTTAGATTGTAGCTCTTTGGGGGCAGGGATCTCATTCCTAATGTGGCGAGGCTTGTTACCCTTGTATCCATTTATACATATAGTATTCTTTACCGATATATGAAATTGGTATTTAAAGGGCAATGTCAGCCCTAAATGAAAACTTACATACAGTAAATCGCCCCCCAAAACCCTAAACGGTAATGTTTGAAATGGTAAAGGTGTAAGTCTAACCTGAAATCCTGCACAATGTCCTGTTTCCTCCCTCCTCCTTCTCTCTCCCCCGTTTCTGTTTTCTTCTGGCTTCCGTGTTCTTCCGTTAGTAACTGTCAGTTATGGATTTGACAGTTGACATCACAGCCAATGACTGAATGTTAATCCCCTGTCTGTCTCTTCTGAGCATGCCCAGGCTCAGTACAGGCTCAGTACAGGTTTCTAAATGGCTCAGTTTCCATGAGGCATCCAGAAGCATAGCAGGCATACAGTAATGAATTCATAGGGCAAACTATGATATATCAACATATTATAAAGAGGCCATTCTATCTAAAAGGTGTTCTTATGGGGGTGGAGTTGTCCTTTAACTTAATTTAAATCTATATGTATAATTACAATTATCCCCTTGTTTGTATAATCTGCATTGTTATAATGTACAGCACTGCGTACCCAAGTGGTGCTTTATATATAAAATTATACATACATACATACATACATACATATAGACAGACAGATACACATACATACAGATACACATACATACAGATAGACAGATACACATACATACAGATACACATACATACCGATACACAGACAGACAGACAGACAGACAGACAGACAGACAGACAGACAGACATACAGACAGACAGACAGACAGACAGACAGACAGACAGACAGACAGACAGACAGACAGACATTCACAGGATCTCTCTCACCTCTTGTCCCTTCTTCCTGCTTTTCCCGCCTTGTAACCTTTAACCTCACTGAGCACCACGTGGACGCCAAGCCCCGCCCATCCAGGAAATGCTTCCGTGCGTTTAGAATGTCTAGATTACGGCTCCGCGCGCTCGGTCCCTCCTGTCCCGGTTCCTAATCCCAGTCCGGGGGTTTCCATCTCCTCACACAGTTTGTCCGTATCTTTACAGAAAGGAGAGAAATTACACCCATGTAATGAGTTTCAGCCAATGGAAAAGGAGGCGCTAAAATGAAAACGAGACATGGAACGCAGGGCGGCCATATTGGCCTGGGAGGGGCTCCCGGAAGCGTCTTGTGTTGTTATGGTAACCAGGAGCTGGTGAGTTAGGAGAATCTGTGGCCCCTTGTGTGACTCATTCTGAGGGCCCTTTAATGTGATGTCATGTAGGAGTGTCAGAACATTCCCCAGTGACCCCAGGGAGGGAACCATAGGGGAGATATAAACATTCCCCAGTGACCCCAGGGAGGGAACCATAGGGGAGATGTAAACATTCCCCAGTGACACCAGGGAGGGAACCATAGGGGAGATGTAAACATTCCCCAGTGACCCCAGGGAGGGAACCATAGGGGAGATGTAAACATTCCCCAGTAACCCCAGGGTGTTGGGAACCCGACTGACAGTCACCAGCAAAGGGCCAGGGGATCTATATTGTCTCACTTTCACCCACACTACTCATCTCTCTGTCTGTCTGTGTGTGTGTGTGGATAATAGTAATAATAACAATAATAATAGTACTGCTACTAATAATTAATGATAATAATAATTAGCAAACCTCAGAGGAAGTGGGACGCCCACGAAACGTGTCAAGCGTAATTGTGGATTAATAAAATGAAGCTTTTATTGTTCCCATGAGTAGTGCATCATATTTCTATAATGATTATAATAATAATGATAATAATATTAATACTACTACTACTACTAATAATACTATTAACAATAATAATAATAATAAATGTAAATAATAATAATGATAATACTACTAGTGTATTAAAGGACATGTCCACCCTTCAAAACAAAACTGGTGACTTGTCAGTTATCTGCCCACAACCCCAACAGCTATTTTTACCAGTTTGTTACATGGATTTGTAACCAGATATTTAATGATAAGTTCTATTCTGTTCTGGTAAAGGGATCTGCCACCCCCTCTGCACATAATCAAGCTTATTAAGCAGAGGGGGTGGCAGATACCTTTACCAGAACAGAATAGAACAGGCAGCAGAGGAAACAGCTGTCAATCATTGGTTGTGAAGTCAGCTATCACAGCCTTGATTGACTGCATAGAGGGAGGGGCCAGCTTACTCTGCCAGAATGGGGACAATAAGTATTCTTAAATATCTGGTTAGTAATACAGGTAATAAAGTGCTGAATATATCAGTTGGTGTTGGGGACAAGTAACTGACAATTGGGCAGTTTTTAGTTTTAAGGGTGAACATGCCCTTGGTCGCCTATCTTTTTGCATTTCCTTTATGGGACATTTACAATCAGAATATAGGAAGTAACTTATTGCACAGAGCTGTGCTATGATCAGGAATACTTCTTTACCCTCCCCAGCTCTGCAGCAGGATAACTAAGGGGGCAATGTTGGAGGGTATGACTATCACCCTTCCTTTACCCAAACCTACAAGCAGGATTTCATTCATCCCTACAGTTAAAGTTCTCTAATTGATAGGGTATCCCATGTTTAATAAGTACATAAGAAGCCTGTCTTTATTTCTGATATGGATAATGACACTAACTGTCCTGTGTTTCCTCCTTAAGGTTGAATTCCCCAGCTGACTTAGGTCTGGAACATGCAACTTGATGAAACTATGTGTCAGGACCCGGTGTGCCAGCACCCTCAATGCTGGATGTCTTTCCAAAGGATTGAACGTGGAAAGCCTCATTATCAGCCTAAAGTTTGTTACCAGGGATCTACTGGTAGAGTGAAAGGTATTGGATCCAGGGTGGTTAGTAAAGGGGAGTGTCTATTTACAGTGAATGGGATTAGTCTGCATTGCATTAATACCAGTGGGGCAATCCAAAGGGTGTTATCATTACATTAGGTTTTATGTAGTTGCAGTGATTGTCAGTCTGGTCGTGTGGTTTTAATGTGCTTCTTCTGCTTTGTGAAAACATTGTCCTTGCTTATGAATGTTAAAGGAATAGTTCACTCGAAAGGTGAACTATTCCTTTAATGTATTGATTGAAGAACGGGAGGTTCTTCAATCAATACATCTTACCTTCTGTTCTTCAATCAATCTCTCAGGAGCCAGGGACAAAGAGAGAAGATATTTAACTTACACGCGATTCTCCATAGTTATAGCTCCTTAACCTTCCGGTCTGCTATCAATACATTAAAGAAATAGTTCACTAACCTTCCCTATGATAAAAAGAAGTACCGCACACCCGTCTTATGCTGTTTATAAATAAAAAGCATTTAATGAATTAGACAGTTTGCGGTGGTTGCTCTACATGCTTATGTATGGCTAGGAAGAGTTGCTACATACTAGACCAATATTGTTTAATTCTATTGTCAATATCGTCTATTTATGCTCTAAACATTTGTCCGAAAGGTGCATTACCATTGCTGTCATTGACCACCCTGCCAGATCTCCCACGTTCTTCATTCAAACTCAAGACAAATGACTTTCAAACAATCTCCCAAGTCAGACTTGCAGGCCTGTCGTGCCCTGAATTATATGAACTCTATAGGAAGGCTGCTACTTACAGGTACAGTCTAATTATGGGACTCTAACAATCAAAAGAAATCGGATGGACCAGAACAAGAATGTTTCTTGTAAAATGTCTTAGTTGCCATGAATGGAGCAGTTGCTATTGAGTAAAGATGCTTTGAACTGTCAGTTAGTAAACATAGTAATTGAGGTTGAATAAACCATCAAGTCCAACCTATTCACTTAATGTTTATTAAGTTCGAGATTCACATTTTGTGCTAGAACTAGAAAAAAAATATAGAGGGATTTGAATAAATTAGTGTTTGGGTTTTTTCTCCAATAAAAATAAATTGTAATTTACTGTAATTTCCTTCATTACCACCAACAACATTTTATTTATTACTAGAAGTGAAAAGAAGACACTTCCATCCTTACAGCCAAACAAGGAATTCAAAAGGTCTAAAGGCAGAAATAGGCCGAACGTCTCTCCCCAAACCCTGTACAACGTAAGTATGAATGGGGTATTGGTATCCAGTGCTGGACTAGACAATACTGTATTATTTATACAATTACATTGGAGCTGTGTGTAGAGTTATCCTGATATGCATTCCCTACCCATAATGCTTGACTTTTCTTTTCCAGTCTGATGTGATGGAGAGTAACAGCTTGTCTTTAATTTGGGTACCAAACACTCAGTGGGACTCTAAGCAAAAAAAGGAAGAAAAGTATGTAACATAGTAGCATGTAACATAGTAACGTGATTATGCACATAGTAACATTGCATACTAGTAACATGTAATTATGTAACATAGTAACATGTAATTATGTAACATTGTAACATAGATACATGTAATTATGTAACATAGTAACATGTAATTATGTAACATAGTAACATGTAATTATGTAACATAGTAACATGTAATTATGTAACATTGTAACATAGACACATGTACTTATGTAACATAGTAACGTAACATAGACACGTAATTATGTAACATAGTAACATGTAATTATGTAACATAGTAACATGTAACATTGTAACACATAATTATGTAACATGTAACATAGTAACACGTAATTATGTAACAAAGTAACATGTAATTATGTAACATTGTAACATAGACACATGTACTTATGTAACATAGTAACATGTAACATAGACACGTAATTATGTAACATAGTAACATGTAATTATGTAACACAGTAATATGTAACATTGTAACACATAATTATGTAACATAGTAACATGTAACATAGTAACACGTAATTATGTAACATAGTAACATGTAACATAGACACACGTAATTATGTAACATAGTAACACGTAATTATGTAACAAAGTAATGTACTCTGTTATTTGCCCAAATGGGATTAACTGCTAATAAATCCAAAGACTGTGTAACCTCTTAACCAATTTCACAAGTTTTGAAAAAAATAAAGGATGTTTTATTACTGCTACACAGAGAAGTTTATATAACAGCTTTGAACTAAGTTTGGAAGTCCATATTGACTTGCTTAGGTTGCAGACCAGCTCCAAGACCTATCCCAGGGTTCGTATGGGACCTCAGACATTAAAGAGTAACTGTGGTCTCTCATACCTTGTAAACAGGCCTAGGATGATGCCTATGGATTTTAAGTTATAGGCTTGTAAAGTTGCACTTCCTGGTCTGAGGAGCTGTGTAAAGGGTTCGGGATGCTGTTCAGTTAAAACACTGATAACTCTATGATATTAAACATTTAAAAATCAAGCAAATAAATGTGAAATAAGCGATTGTGACTCTTTACATTTCATTTCCATAGCGAGAAAATTCTAATTGGTTCATTCGGTTCTTTTTTTCAGAGGCGAACCCTTTAAACTTTGCATTAAAGAGCTGTCACTGGAGAGTCTTCCTTCTAAAAATGGGAAGAGCCAACCAGGGGTAAGTCTGGGAGCCCAAAGGGGACGGAGCTAGAACAGATGTAGCATTGTAGTACGTTACACCGCGTCTAAATAAAATGCTAGAGATCACGTGGTATTTCTGGGTTTGTTTCAGACTTTAACCTGAAGTCATATGAGAAACATGTTGTATTGTGGATGTAAAGTCATTTGTTTTGTCTGTTTCAGCAACATTCCAAGAAAAAGTCTTCAGTTCCCACTGGTGGCTGCCCCAGTAATCTGTCAGTGACTCTGATCCAACCTCCAGCAAGGGGATCCATAAGAAGGTAGGAAGGGACCACTTTCTCTATATGTACATATTTCCCCTTTAAATCTTGGTGCACCTTGTCCTAAAGCGAACATTGTTTAAAGCATATGTCCAAAATGAAATAAGAAACTAGTGACTTGTCCGTTATGTGCGCACAACCCCATTTGCTATTTTTACCAGTTTATTACATGTATATGTAACCAGTTCTATTCCTTCCTGGCAAAGGTAGCAGGGGAAACAGCAGTCAAACCATATCTGGTTAGTAAAGCAAGTAATTGTTATTATTATTGATTTATATAGTGCCAACATCTTTCGTAGCGCTTTACAATTACATGTATACACTTGAAGAGCTGAAGCGCTTACAATCTAAGCACATTTATGACACATACAACCTATCAGTCTGTCTTTATGATTGTGGGGGAAACCCGAGTGCCTGGAGGAAACCCACACAAGCACGGGGAGATCATACAAACTCCTTGCAGATGTGTCCAAGGGTGGAATCGAACTCAGGAAATGTCCTTTAATGTTCTCCTGTCCAGTAACGGGTCCGTAACATGATTCTGAAAGTCAAGTCTTCTATAAACTTATGTTCCGTCTGAAAGTTAATGGCTAATCTGATCAATCGATGTATATATTATTCTAGCAGTTGGACCAAGGAGAACAAGGATGATTTGCTAAAAAGGAACGAGAGGTTCAGTAGCTGCCAAAGCGCTAAAAAAGCTTTAACATCTACTGCGATTGTTCCAGAGTTGGAGAATCAACGTGTAATACTTCACCATGTAAAAGAGAGACACCAGCAGGGGGCAGCATTGCAAAGAACAAGCCCCGTGTACAAAATGGATGACAAAGTGAGTGACGGGATTCTATTTTTTCTTGTACTGTTTTGCTGGCCGTACACATCTCACATTAAGTAAGTAAGTTCCCTAATGAATGGCCTTCACAAGGCTATCTACATACATTAGATTAAGTTCCACGTGACCTCCATTTTCTGTTTAAATTCTCTTTTAGCATCCAGATGATCTGAACGACACGGACATTAAACTGGAGAGTATTAAAAACCAGTCTTACCTGTGGAACAAATGCATCACCTCTGCCAACCATAGCAGCAGAGTTAAACCCTCAGGTAATTCATTTGGCTGGAAGAGACAAAATCTGTTCTTTCTATTTCTTTCTTTTACTTCCCCTTTATTGTTCTGTTTTTTGGACTGTATCTCGTCCCACAGTTTTCCAGCTACAGACAAAACGGTACAGACGTTCCTAGCTAAGGAATCAGCTGGAAGCATTACCATGTTATCTGAATTCTGGGACATTTTCACCGTTCACTATAATGGGTCCAATCCCCAAACAGGAACATTCCGAGCTTACAGGGTCATGTGATCAAATCACAGCTGTCACTTTCTGTATGAAATGCACCTGGTCTGAAGCTACACTAACTACACACTGTGTCTCTCTGACACAAATACACACAACTACACATACAACAGAATTTAGAATTATATTTAGGACTGGACATTAAGCCCGTTACATTAACGGGCACTAGAAGCCCAGAGTCCCCTCTTAGTCTCCCAAGGCCAGAGTCTCCCCTCTGTCCCAAATCCAGAGTCCCCCCCTTTGTCCCAAATCCAGAGTCCCCCCACTTGTCAAAGCAGGTCCCCCCCTTTGTCCCAAATCCAGAGTCCCCCCCTTTGTCCCCAATCCAGAGTCCCCCACCTTTGTCTCAAATCCAGAGTCCCCCCTTTGTCTCAAATCCAGAGTCCCCCCTTTGTCCCAAATCCAGAGCCCCCCCTTTGTCTCAAATCCAGAGTTCCCCCTTTGTCTCAAATCCAAAGCCCCCCCCTATGCCTCAAAGCCAGAATCCCTCCTCTGGGAAAAGTCCAGAGTTTCCTCTAAGTGTCCCAAGCAACCTTACCTGCGGTCTGTGTCCATGCCTCTGCGTAATTGCGTTCTGCCTCTAGTGGTGAGTCAATAGGAACTGCAGAGACAATCTTACCATCTCCCTCTAGTGGTGAGTCAGTAGGAACTGCAGTGACACACACACGGCAGCACGGACGCAGCTGTTAGGCTTTTATTATATAAGATTAAGTATGAAATTTGGTTTTATAGCAGGGATGCCCCTCCTGTGGTGCTCCCGATGTCTGCACACTACAACTCCCAGAATTCCCTGCTGCCATCTGCTGTTGGCTAAATGCTTAGAGTTACTTTTCAAACATCTGCATCTCTCTTTTATGGTCACACAAAAACCTACCCCCTAACACCACACAGATACAGGTACACACACCTACTGATACACCCTCAAACCACACAGATACAGGTACACACACCTACTGATACACCCTCACACCACACAGATACAGGTACACACACCTACTGATACACCCTCACACCCAACCTACCTTCCGTTTCTATGGCAACCATTTACACAATAATAACAATATATGTATTTAATCAGAATGAATTCTGAAATGTGAATGTCTCTTTCATTACCATAGCAAGATTATTGGATTTTAAAACCTGCAGCCCAGACACCCCCGTAAATCGCTATATAAACGTTATTGTATCATATTATTTTATTATTCCATAGTGCAGACCTGTCAATCCAAATTCAAAGTTTATACCTGAACTTCCCCTTTCTAGGTAATGTTTATCTGTCTGTGGGGGGGTCTGTACAGTTACACGACTAATTAGCAGGGATAATAAATAATACTGTTATAATCAACTGGCTGCCCGTCTACGTCGCCCATTGCAGTAGGAATGAGAGCACGCGTTAACGCATTGTCCTCTTACTTAGATCACCAGGAACCGAAATCCTGCAGGATTCAACTGCTGACACTGGGGGTGATCGGGAACATGCGGCTTCTTCCGTACGATGCGTGTTACTACAAACGTCATTCAGCTATGTCAACTGAAGGTATCGGTCTGTGTGCGTCTAACGAGATCCTTTAAACGTTACAGATACACACAAGGTCCAGGAATATAATCTATTGGATTCTGAATATAGGAAAGAGCAGCTTGTAATCCTAGTAATAGTCCAATGTATATAGAGACAGAGTTCTGATTTCTATCAAACTGACCTGTTAGTCCATATAAATAGTATCACAGAACTCTACTTCCTACTATATATAGTCTTAAGCCTAGTTTGGCAATATTGAGGGCAAGGCCAGGATCAAAAATGGCTGAAGGCTGAGTAGGAGAACACAAAACCTTAACTTTCTCCCAGACATCAATCTAGAGAACTGTTTGCACCGCCCTATTTCCTAAGGACCAATAAACGATCTGATCATGTTAGGTAAGGTTTCTCACTGCTGTCTGGACCCTATAGGTTATATCAGGAGCTGCGATGTTCCAGTTACGATGCGGGATGTTTTATTTGAGAATGAGACAGAGAATAAACGGCAGTTTAGTATCCAGTATCCCAGTAAATCTGACGTTCGCCTGTGTTGCACCTCCAGGTTCCGTATTCTGCACCAGTGACACTGAAAACAGGGAAGGAATGTCCGAAGGAAGCAACTGGGCGCAATCTGGCAGATCAGTGAGTAACAAACTAGATACCTCTCTATGTGACAAGGATTTGCCCACTGAGCAATTTATATCTCTAAACCCTTATGGGGCCCATACACGCACCAATCCTGCTTGAACGATTGGTATCTTTCCGACAACATTTTTTTGGTCCGATACAAAAAAAAAACCAGACGGCAATCGGACGATCGGCATACACAAACCGACAATTGTATGATATCGGGGTGTCCTGATATCGTATGACCAGGATTGGTGCGTGTATGGCCTCCATAAGACATTATTATTATCAATGCTATCAGACTAAAATAAACACTCTTAAAGCTGGTATGGATGTGAGATTTTACATTCCACCAGTTATTGGCCACACCGCACAATAATCGTAGGTGTATTCCCATGCACAATCGCACATCTGTAGCTTAGGAATGATCTACGATGAATGGTGCTTTACTCTGTCATTCATTTTCCTAGTCTGCAGGGGTGGAAAGCAGAATGGGGTCCTTGAGAGAAGAGCCTGATGAAGATATCACCCATGTTGATTCCCTGAAAATTACTGGAGAACAGGAAGGTCAGAATTGCATCTTCTCACTTTGTCTTGTGGGTTTCTGGAGTGGAAATGAATAAAATGACATTGTCAGTCACAGTGGATATATTGTCACAATGCTTGGTCCTGTGTGTTATCATTAAAGTTTGTTGAGTTGAGCGAATAGTACAGTGTTTTTTATCCCGCAGATTTAAAACCAACACAGATGGCGCAAGACGTGCAAACGCTGTCCAGCAATCCAACAGAAATCTGTGATCTAAAAGGGAAAGATGAAGAGACACCCTTATTGCAAAGTCTACCGACCCCACAACCGCATTCTCCACCGCCAACACCAGGCAGCCTTTTATTAATGACCCATAATGCACAGCGACGTACGTGAATATTCAAGAGCAATTGTATTTCTCAGCAGGCCGCATTGTGACGGGCTGAGCCAATATGTTCAACTCAGTATAGAGATCGCAAAACTGGATTTTATGAAGATGAAAGTAATATCCCTGATTTATCGGGATTTAATAGAAAGAATAGGAAGTGTGTAAAATTTTATATCCATTCTATAAAATTTGGTTATTATTTTTGTGGGTCTAGGTCTAGTATTGAGGGGCCAGTCAGGGGCTGCATGTGGCCCCCAGGTTCAGACAAGGGCTCTAGTCATTTATATAATATTCTTACCTATAATCACACAGGTGCTGGTGGTTGTAAGATATAAACATTAGATGGCAGTAAAGCACAGACATCTCTCAGAATGTGGCACTGAACTAGTTACCGGATGTGGCCGAATTTCATCCTACTTGTGCAATTAGTGCAAATAATCTATCGATTAGCCAAATATAGGACAGGGAAAGAAGGAAGATAATTGTAGATATGATTTGTTATGTAGAGGATGCAAATAAAATGGATTTGTTTACGTTGGAGTCTGGTTTTTACCTTATTTTACGTTATTTTTTTAGGCAATTTATACAGTATTATTATCCACAAAGAGAGATGTAGATAGGGAATCAGCTGAGTTAATCAAAATCTCTATATGTACATATTTCCCCTTTAAATCTTGGTGCACCTTGTCCTAAAGCGAACATTGTTTAAAGCATATGTCCCAAAATGAAATAAGAAACTAGTGATTGTCCGTTATGTGCGCACAACCCCATTTGCTATTTTTACCAGTTTTATTATGTATATGTAACCAGTTCTATTCCTTCTGCAACAGTAGCAGGGGAAAACAGCAGTTCAAACCATATCTGGTTAGTAAAGCAAGTAATTGTTATTATTATTGATTTATATAGTGCCAACATCTTCGTAGCGCTTTACAATACATGTATCACTTGAAGAGCTGAAGCGGCTTACAATCTAAGCACATTTATGACACATGCCCTATAGTCTGTTTTATGATGTGGGGGAAACCCGAGTGCCTGGAGGAAACCCACAAGACGGGGAGATCATACAAACTCCTTGCAGATGTGTCCAAGGGTGGAATCGACACTCAGGAAATGTCCTTTAATGTTCTTGCCAGTAAGGGTCCGTAACCATGATTATGAAAGTCAAGTCTTCTATAACTTATGTTCCGTCTGAAAGTTAATGGCTAATCTGATCAATCGATGTATATATTATTCTAGCAGTTGACCAGGGAACAAGGATGATATGCTAAAAGGAACGAGAGGTTCAGTAGCTGCCAAAGCGCTAAAAAAGCTTTAACATCTACTGCGTTGTTCAGAGTTGGAGAATTCAAGTGTAATACTTCAACATGTAAAAGAGAGACACCAGCAGGGGGGGCAGCATTGCAAAGAACAAGCCCCGTGTACAAACATGGTGAACAAGTGAGTGACGGGATTCTATTTTTTGTTTGTACTGTTTGCTGGCGTACACTTCACTAAGTAAGTAAGTTCCCTAATGAATGGCCTTCACAGGCTATCTACATACATTAGATTAAGTTCCCGTGACCTCCATTTGTTCTGTTAAATCTTCTTTAGCATCAGAGGATCTGAACGACACGGACATTAAACTGGAGAGTATAAAAACCAGTCTTACCTGTGGAAACAAAGCATCACCTCTGCCACCATAGCAGCAGAGTTAAACCCCAGGTAATTCATTTGGCTGGAAGAGACAAAATCTGTTCTTTCTATTTCTTTCTTTACTTCCCCTTTATTGTTCTGTTTTTGGACTGTATCTCGTCCCACAGTTTTCCAGCTACAAGACAAAACGCGTACAGACGTTCGCTAGTAAGGAATCAGCTGGAAGCATTACCATGTTATCTGAATTCTGGGACATTTCACCGTCCTATAATGGTCCAATCCCCAACAGGAACTTCCGAGCTTACAGGGTCATGTGATCCAATCACAGCTGTCACTTTCTGTATGAAATGCACCTGGTCTGAAGCTACACTAACTACACACTGTCTCTCTGACACAAATACACACAACTACACATACAACAGAATTTAGAATTATATTTAGGGACTGGACATTAAGCCCGTTACATTAACAGGGCACTAGAAGCCCAGAGTCCCCTCTTAGTCTCCCAAGGCCAGAGCTCCCTCTGTCCCAAATCCAGAGTCCCCCCCCTTTGTCCCAAATCCAGAGTCCCCCCCCTTTGTCCCAAATCCAGAGTACCCCCTTTGTCCCAAATCCAGAGTCCCCACTTTGTCCCAAATCACAGAGTTCCCCCCTCTTGGCTCAAACCAAGAGTCCCCCTTTGTCTCAAATCCAAAGCCCCCCCCTATGGCTCAAAGCCAGAATCCCTCCTTGTGAAAAGTCCGAGTTTCCTAAGTGTCCCAAGCAACCTTACTTGCGGTCTGTGTCCATGCCTCTGGTAATGGCTGCCTCTAGTGGTGAGTCAATAGCAACGCAGGACAATTACCATCTCCCTCTAGTGGTGAGTCAGTAGGAAATGCAGAGACACACACACCCGGCAGCAGGGACGCAGCTGTTAGGCTTTTATTATAAAGATTAAGTATGAAATTTGGTTTATAGCAGGGATGCCCCTCCTGTTGGTGCTCCCGATGTCTGGCACACTACAACTCCCAGCATTCCTGCTGCGCCATCTACTGTGGCTAAATGCTTAGAGTTACTTTTCAAACATCTGCATCTCTCTTTATGGTCACACAAAAACTTACCCCCTAACACCACACAGATACAGGTACACACACCTACTGAACACCTCACACCCAACCTACCTTCCGTTTCTATGGCAACCATTACACAATAATAACAATATATGTATTTATATCAGAATGAATTCTGAATGTGAATGTCTCTTTCATTACCATAGCAAGATTGATGGATTTTAACAAACCTGCAGCCCAGAACCCCCGTAAATCGCTATATAAACACGTTATGTATCATATTATTTATTTATTCCCTTCATAGTGCAGAATGTCAACCAAATTTAACTTACACGCGATTCTCCATAGTTTTAGCTCTTAACCTTCCCGTCTGCTATCAATACTTAAAAAAATATTCACTAACCTTCCCTATGATAAAAAAAGTACCGCACATGCCCTTCTTAATGCTGTTATTATTAAAAGCATTTAATGAATTAGACAGTTTGCGGTGGTTGCTCACTGCTTATGTATGGCTAGGAAGGTTGCTACATACTAGCCCAATATTGTTTAATTCTATTGTCAATATCGTCTATTTATGCTCTAAACATTTGTCCGAAAGGTCATACCATTGCTGTGCATTGACCACCCTGCCAGATCTCCCACCGTTCTTCATTCAAACTCAACAAATGACTTTTCAAACATCTCCCAAGTCAGAACTTGCAGGCCGGTCCTGCCCTGAATTATATGAACTCTATAGGAAGGCTGCTACTTACATGTACAGTCTAATTATGGGACTCTAAACAATCAAAAAGATCGGATGGACCAAACAAGAATGGTTTCTGTAAAATGTCTTAGTTCCATGAAATGGAGCAGTTGCTATGGAGTAAAGATGCTTTGAACTGTCAGTTAGTTAAACCATAGTAATTGAGGTTGAATAAACCAATCAAGTCCAACCTATTCACTTATGTTTATTAAGTTCGAGATTCACATTTTGTTGGCTAGGACTAGAAAAAAACATTAGAGGGATTGAATAAATTAGTGTTTGGGTTTTTTCTCCAATAAAAAAATTTTAATTTACTGTAATTCCTCCTTACCACCAACAACATTTTATTTATACTAGAAGTGAAAAGAAGACCTTCCATCCTTACAGGCCAAACAAGGAATTCAAAAGGTCTAAAGGCAGAAATAGGCCGAACGTCTCTCCCCAAACCCTGTACAACGTAAGTATGAATGGGGTTTGTTATCCAGTGCTGGACTAACAATACTGTATTATTATACAATTACATTGGAGCGTGTGTAGAGTTTATCCTGATAATGCATTCCCTACCCATATGCTTGACTTTTCTTTTCCAGTTCTGATGTTGATGAGAGTACAGCTTTGTCTTTAATTTGGGTACCAAAAACCTCATGGGACTCTAGCAAAAAGGAAGAAAGTATGTAACATAGTAGCATGTAACATGTAACGTGATTATGTACATAGTAACATTGCATACTAGTAACATGTATATTACATAGTAACGTAATTATGTAACATTGTAACATAATCACATGTAACTTATGTACATAGTTACATGTATTATGTAACAATAGTAACATGTAATTATATTCATACTAGTAACATGTAATATGTACATTGTACATAGACACATGACTTGGTAACATGTAACAACATAGCACGTAATTAAATAGAACATGTAATTATGAACTAGAACATGCAACATGTAACACATAATTGTAACATGCTACATGTACCTAATTATTTCACAAAGTAACATGTAATTATGTAACTGTAAACATAGCCACATACTTATGTAACCTAGTAACATGTACTAACACGTAATTATGTAACATAGTAACATGTAAATTATGTAACACAGTAATATGTTACATTGTAACACATAATTATGTAACAAGACTGAAGTAACATTGTAATATACAGTGTAACATAAAGTAATTAATGTAAGCATATAACTACCGTAATTATGTAACAAGTAATTACTCTCTTATTGCCCAAATGCGGGATTAATGCCTATAAATCCAAAGGACTGTGTAAACCTCTTAACCAATTTCTAAAGTTTTAAAAAATAAGGATGTTTTTATTACTGCTACACAAGACGTTTAATACCAGCTTTGAACTAAGTCTGGAAGTCTATTGACTTGCTTAGTCAGACCAGCGCCAAGACCTATCCATGGTTCGTATGGGACCTCAGACTAAAGAGTAACGTGGCTCTCTACCTTTAAACATCTAGGCCTAGGATATGCCTATGGATTAAGTTAAGGCTTGTAAGTTGCACTCGTCTGAGAGCTGTGTAAGGGTTCGGGATGCTGTCAGTTAAAACACGATAACTCTATGATTAAACATTGAAAAATCAGCAAATAATGTAAATAAGCTATTGTGACTTTTACATTTCATTTTCCATAGCGAGAAATTTCTAATTGGTTCATTCGGTTTCTTTTTTTCAGAGGCGAACCCTTTAAACTTTTGATTAAAGAGCTGTCACTGGAGAGTCTTCCTCTCAAATGGGAAGAGCCAACCAGGGGTAAGTCTGGGAGCCCAAAGGGCGGAGCTAGAACAGATTGTAGCATTGTAGTACGTTACAACACGCGCTCTAAATAATGCTAAGATCACGTGGTATTTCTGGGTTTGTTTCAGACTTTAACCTGAAGTCATATGAGAAACATTTTGTATTGTGGATGTAAAGTCATTGTGTTTGTTCTGTTTCAGCAACATTCCAAAAAAAGTCTTCAGTTCCACTGGTGCTGCCCCAGTAATCTGTCAGTTGACTCTGATCCAACCTCCGCAACGGGGATCCATAGAAGGTAGGAGGGACCACTTCTCTATATAGTACATGTTTCCCCTTTAAATCTTGGTGCACCGTGTCCTAAAGCGAACATTGTTTAAAGCTATTCCAAATGAAATAAGAAACTAGTGACTTGTCCGTTATGTGCGCACCCCCATTTGCTATTTTTACCAGTTTATTACATGTATATGTAACCAGTTCTATTCCTTCATGGCAACGGTAGCAGGGGAACAGCATCAAACATATCTGGTTAAAGCAAGTAATTGTTATTATATGATTTATATAGTGCCACATCTTTCGTAGCGCTTTACAATTACATGTAACACTGAAAGCGTGAACGCAGTACATCTAAGCACATTTATCACATGCAACCTATCAGTCTGTCTTTATGATTGTGGGGGAAACCCGGTGCCTGGAGGAAACCCACACAAGCCGGGGAGATCATACAAACTCCTTGCAGATGTGTCCAAGGGTGGGAATCGAACTCAGGAAATGTCCTTTAATGTTCTCCTGTCCAGTAACGGGTCCGTAACATGATTCTGAAAGTCAAGTCTTCATAACTATGTTCCGTCTGAAAGTTAATGGGCAATCTGATCAATCGATGTATATATATTCTAGCATTTGTACCAAGGAAACAAGGATGAATTGCTAAAAAGGGAACGAGAGGTTCAGTAGCTGCCAAAGCGCTAAAAACTTTACATCACTGCGATTGTTCCAGAGTTGAGAAATCAACGTGTAATACTTCAACCAGGTAAAAGAGAGACCCCAGCAGGGGGGCAGCATTGCAAAGAACAAGCCCCTGTATACAAATGGATGAACAGTGAGTGACGGGATTCTATTTTTTTTCTGTACTGTTTTGCTGGCCGTACATCTCACATTAAGTAGTAAGTTCCCTATGAATGGCCTTCACAAGGCTATCTACTACATTAGATTAAGTTCCAGTGACCTTCCATTTTTCTGTTTAAATTCTCTTTTAGCATCCAGATGATCTGAACGACAACGGACATTAAACTGGAGAGTATAAAAACCAGTCTTTACCTGTGGACACAATGCATCACCTCTGCCACCATAGCAGCAGAGTTAAACCCTCAGTAAATTCATTTGCTGGAAGAGACAAAATCTGTTCTTTCTATTCTTTCTTTAACTTCCCCTTTATTGTTCTGTTTTGGTGACTGTATCTCGTCCCACAGTTTTCCAGCTACAGGACACAAACGGTACAGACGTTCCTGCTAGGAATCAGCTGGGAAGCATTACCATGTTATCTGAATCTGGGACTTTTCACCGTTCCTATAATGGGTCCATCCCCAAACAGGAAACGATCCGAGCTTACATGGTCATGTTATCAAATCACAGCTGTCACTTTCTGTATGAAATGCACCTGGTCTGAAGCTACACTAACTACACACTGGTCTCTCCTGACACAAATACACACAACTAACACATACAAACAGAATTTAGAATTATATTTAGGACTGGACATGAAGCCCGTTACATTAACGGCACTAGAAGCCCAGATCCCCCTCTTAGTCTCCCTGTCCAAGAGTCTCCCCTCTGTCCCAAATCCAGAGTCCCCCCCTTTGTCCCAAATCCAGAGTCCCCCCCCTTTGTCCCAAATCCAATCCCCCTTTCCAAATCCAGAGTCCCCACTTGTCCCAAATCCAGAGTCCCCCCCTTTGTCTCAAATCCGAGTCCCCCCCTTTGTCTCAAATCCAAGCCCCCCCCTACTGCCTCAAAGCCAAGAATCCCTCCTCTGTGAAAAGTCCAGAGTTTCCTCTAAGTGTCCCAGCAACCTTACTTGCGGTCTGTGTCCATGCCTCTGCGTAATTGCGTTCTGCCTCTAGTGGTGAGTCAATAGCAACTGCAGAGACAATCTTACCATCTCCCTCTAGTGGTGAGTCAGTAGAACTGCAGAGACACACACACGCACAACGACGCAGCTGTTAGCTTTTATTATATAAGATTAAGTATGAATTTGGTTTTATAGCAGGGATGCCCCCCTGTGGTGCTCCCGATGTCTGCACACACACTCCAGCCTTCCCCTGCTGCCCATCTACTGTGGCTAAATGCTTAGAGTTAACCTTTCAAACATCTGCATCTCTCTTTTATGGTCACACAAAAACTTACCCCCTAACACCACACAGATACGGTACACACACCTACTGATACACCCTCACACCCAACCTACCACTTCCGTTTCTATCTGGCAACCATTTAACACATCAATAACAATATATGTATTTAATCAGAATGATCCTGAATGTGAATGTCCTCTTTCATTACCATAGCAAGATTATTGGATTTTAAACCTGCAGCCCAGACACCCCCGTAAATCGCTATATAAACGTTATGTATCATATTATTTTATATCCCTTCCATGTGCAGACTGTCAATCCAAATTCAAAGTTTAGACCTGAACTTCCCCTTTCTAGGTAATGTTTACTGTCTGTGGGGGGTCTGTACATTTACACCTAATTAGCGGAATAATAATAATACTGTTATAATCAACTGGCTGCCCGTCTACGTGCCCATTGCAGTAGGAATGAGACACGCGTTAACACATTGTCCTCTTACTTAGATCACCAGTGAACGCGAAATCCTGCAGAATTCAACTGCTGACACTGGGGGTGATCGGGAACTGCGGCTTCTTCCGTACGTATGCGTGTTACTACAAACGTCATTCAGCTATGTAACTGAAGGTATCGGTCGTGTGCGTCTAACAGATCTTTAACGTTACAGATACACACAAGGTCAGAGAATTAATCATTGGATTCCGAATATAGGAAGAGCAGCTTGTAATCCTAGTAAATAGTCCAATGTAAATAGAGACAGTTCTGATTTCATCAACTGACTGTTAGTCCATATAAATATATCACAAACCTACTTCTACTATTATAGTCTTAAGGCCTAGTTGGCATAGTGAGGGCAAGGCCAGGATCAAAAATGGCGAAGGCTGAGTAGGAGAACACAAAACCTAACTTTCTCCCAGACATCAATCTAGAGAACTGTTTGCACCGCCTATTTCCTAAGGACCAATAAACAATCTGATCCTGTAATAAGGTTTCTCACTGCTTGCTAGACCAAGAGATGTTATATCAGGAGCTGCGATGTTCCAGTTACGATAATTCCCAGATGGGATGCGGGATGTTTATTTGAGAATGAAGACAGAGAATAACGGCAGTTTAGTATCCAGTATCCCAGTAAATCTGATTCGCCGTGTGTTGCACCTCCAGGTTCCGTATTCTGCACCAGCGACACTGGAAAACAGGAAGGAATGTCCGAAGGAATCAACGGGCGCAATCTGGCGATCAGTGAGTAACCAACTAGATACCTCTCTATTGGACAAGGATTTGCCCACTGAGCAATTTATACTCTAAACCCTTATGTGGCCCATACACGCACCAATCCTGCTTGAACGATTGGTTCTTCCGACAACATTTTTTGGGTCCGATACAAAAAAAAACCAGACGGCAATTCGGATCGGCATACACAACCGAAATTGTGTGAATACGGGGTTGTCCTGATGATTGTATACCAGGATTGGTGCGTGTATGGCCTCCATAAAGCATTATTATATCAATGCTATCAGACTAAAATAAACACTCTTAAAGTCTGGTATGGATGTGAGATTTTACATTCCACCAGTTCAAAGGAGCAGCGCTTATTGGCCACACCGACACAATAAATCGTAGGTGAATTCCCATGCACAATCGCACATCTGTACTAGGAATGATCTACGATGAATGGTGCTTTACTCTGTCATTCATTTTCCTAGTCTGCAGTTGTGGAAACAGAATGGGGTCCTTGAGAGAAGAGCGATGAAGATATCACCCATGTTGATTCCCGGAAAATTACTGGAGAACAGGAAGGTCAAATGCATCTTCTCACTTGTCTTGTGGGTTTCGGAGTGGAAATGAATAAAGACTTGTCAGTCAAGTGCTAATTGTCACAATGCTTGGTCCCTGGTGTTATCATTAAGTTTTTGATTTGAGCGAATAGTACAGTGTTTTTATCCGCGAGATTTAAAACCAACACAGATGGCGCAAGACGTGCAAACGCTGTCCAGCATCAAGAAATCTGTGATCTAAAAGGGAAAGATGAAGAGACACCCTTTTGCAAAGTCTACGACCCCACCACACCGCATTCCTCCCCCGCCAACACCAGGCAGCCTTTTATTAATGACCCAATGCACAGTGACGTACGGTGAAATATTCAAGAGCAATTGTATTTTCGCAGCCGCATTGTTGACGGGCTGAGCCAATATGTTCAACGTCAGTATAGAGATCGCAAATGGATTTTATGAAGAGAAAGTAATATCCCTGATTTATCGGAATTTAATAGAAAGAATAGGAAGTGTGTAAAAATTTTATATCCATTCTATAAATTTGTGGTTATTATTTTGTGGGTCTAGGTCTAGTATTGAGGGGCCAGTCAGGGGCTGCATGTGGCCCCCAGGTTCAGAACAGGGCTCTAGTCATTTATATAATATTCTTACTATAATCACACAGGTGCTGGTGGTTTTAAGATTATAAACATTATATGGCAGTAAAGCACAGAACATCTCTCAGAATGTGGCACTGAACTAGTTACCGGATGTGGCCGAATTTCATCCACTTGTGCAATTAGTGCAAATAATCCATCGATTAGCCAATATAGGACAGGGAAAGAAGGAAGATAATTGTAGATAATATTGTTTTATGTAGAGATCAAATAAAATGGATTTGTTTTACTTGGAGTCTGGTTTTAACCTTATTTTACAGTTATTTTTTTAGGCAATTTATACAGTATATTATCCACAAGAGAGATTAATATGGGAACACTGAGTTAATAACACACAATGGCTCCTGATCTCACAACGTATATATAGGGGAATCAGTCTAAATAAAATGGCTTCTAATATGGTGCCTGATCTACATTCTAACCTAGATAGGGGATCAGCTGAGTAAGACAACAATGGCTCCTGATCTACAGCCAATTACATTGGGGATCAGTGAATAAATCAAATATGGCTCCTGTTTTACATCTAACTAAATGGGGAATCAGCTGAGTAAGACAAAATGCTCCGTTTTTACATTCTAACTAAATAGAGGGGATCACTGAGTAAAAACAAAATGGCTCCTGATCTACATGTAACTTTCCTCATTCTCTTCCAATCTAACTTCCCCATAGTGTTATAATGAAAACATAGAAGGAAATGACTGGGGCACGTGGAATCCGGTTTTTCTGGTTGGGTCGGTTGATATTTAGATATCCGAGTGTTCAATTTGCAAATTCAGCGCCTTAAGGTTTCAGCTTTGAATATCTCATGAAAACTTCTGATAAATGGTGATTGGTTTGACGTAAACACAATGGGAATGTGATTGGGTGAAACTAACTGAATGGAGTGAACTTACCTCTTACTAACTGAGTGATCAGTATATAGCAGGGATAGGCAACCAGTAGATCTCCAGATGTTTGAAAACTACAACTCCCAGCATTCCATTACAAGGATTCTGTAGTTGGGGAATGCTGGGAATTTTTAGTTTTTTTTTTTTTTTTCTGGAGATCTACTGGTTGCCTATCCCCGGTATATAGTATAGTATAGTATCAGTATATAGTATAGTATAGTATCAGTATATAGTATAGTATATAGTATAGTATCAGTGTATAGTATATAGTATAGTATCAGTATATAGTATAGTATATAGAATAGTATCAGTATATAGTATAGTATCAGTATATAGTATAGTATATAGTATAGTATCAGTATATAGTATAGTATCAGTATATAGTATAGTATCAGTATATAGTATAGTATATAGTATAGTATCAGTATATAGTATAGTATATAGTATAGTATCAGTATATAGTATAGTATATAGTATCAGTATATAGTATAGTATAGTATATAGTATAGTATCAGTATATAGTATAGTATCAGTATATAGTATAGTATATAGTATAGTATCAGTATATAGTATAGTATAGTATATAGTATAGTATCAGTATATAGTATAGTATATAGTATAGGGGACCAACTGTACTAGATGGTTCTGTATTAAATATGATCAGAGAACAAGCAGTGGGGGACTGGTAATGGCCATTTCCATGTGATCTGTACTGGAGGGAACACATGTTCGGTTATGGATGTGAGCTGACATTTCCCTCCCTTTCTCTCCTTTTCTCTCCAACCCACTCTATCTCTGGCCCTCTCTTTCCCCACCCTCTTTGACCCTCTCTCTCTGACAGTCTCTTTCCCCACCCTCTTTGACCCTCTCTCTCTGACAGTCTCTTTCTCGCTTTCCCCACCCTCTTTGACCCTCTCTCCTCTGACAGTCTCTTTCCCCACCCTCTTTGACCCTCTCATCTCTGACAGTCTCTTTCCTCTTTTCCCCACCCTATTGACCCTCTCTTTCTGACAGTCTCTTTCCCCTCCCCCTCTTTGACCCTCTCTCTCACCGTCTCTTTCCCACCCTCTTTGACCCTCTCTCTCCTGACAGTCCCTCTTTCCCCACCAGCTTTGATGACCCTCTCTCTCGTCTCTCTCTGACAGTCCTTTCCCCACCCTCTTGACCCTCCTCTCTGACAGTCTCTTTCCCCACCGACTCTGTGACCCTCTTCTCTCTTGACAGTCTCTTTCCCCACCCTATTTGCCCCTCTCTTTCTGACTTCCCTTGCCCCACCCTCTTTGACCCTCTCTCGCGGACAGTCTCTTCCCCCACCCTATTTGACCCTCTCCTTTCTGACAGTCTCTTTCCCCACCCCCTCTTTGACCCTCCTCTCTGACAGTCTCTTGCCCCACCCTCGTTGATGGACCCTCTCTCTCTGACAGTCTCTTTCCCCACCCTCTTTGACCCTCTCTGTCTTTGGCCTTTTCTTTTCCCACCCTCTTTGACCCTCTCTATCTCTGGCCCTCTTTGACTCTTCTTTATTTCTCTGACCCTCTCTCTCTCTCTGACCCCCCTCTCTCTGGACACCGCTCGTCTCGCTCTGAACCCCCCCCACCCCCCTCCGACCCCCAACAACACTGACCCCTGACCCACCCTCCCCACCCCCGCGAACCACCGCCCCCCCCCACGCCCGCCCCCCCCCCTGACCCCCACCACCCCCCCCTTCTTACCACCACCCCCCACGACCCCCGCTGACCGCCCCGCACCTCCACCCACCCACCCAACCCCCCCCCCCCCCCCCCCCCCCCTGACAAACCCCCCCCCCCCCCCCACCCGCTGACCCCCCACCGACCCCTCGACCCCCACAACCCCGACCCCCCCTCTCTGACCCCACCCACCCCCCCCTTGACCCCCTCGACCCCCCCGACCACCCACCCCAAAAACCCCGCTCTGACCACCGCCCCCCCTAACCGCCCCGGCCACCCCCACCTGACCCCACACACCCACAACCCCCTTTTTTCCCACTCTGACCCTCTCTCTCTCTCATCTCTCTGACCCCCCTTTCTCTCACCCCTCTCTCTCTCTCTCTGACCCCTTTCCTGACCCTGCTCTCTCTCTCTGACCCCTTTCGACCCCTTTCTCTGACCCTCTCTCCTCTCTCTCTGACCCCCTTTCTCTGACACCTCTCTCTCTCTCTGACCCTCTCTCTCTCTGACCCTCCTCTCCTCGCTTTGGTTCCTCTCTCTCTCTGACCCTCTCTCTCTCTCTGACCCCCCTCTCTCTCTCACCCCCCTCTCTCTCTCTCTGACCCTCTTTCTCTGACCCTCTCTCTCTCTCTGACCCCCTTTCGCTCTTATCCCTCCCTCTCTCTCTCTCTCTCTGACCCACTTTCTCTGACCCTCTCTCTCTCTCTGACCCTCTCCTCTCTCCTTGGGTCCTCTCATCTCTTTGGTCCTCTTCCTCTCTTCTGACCCTCCTCCGCTCGGACCCGAACCCCTCTCTCTCTCACCCCCCTCTCTCTCTCTCTCTCTCTGACCCTCTTTCTCCTTAACCTCTCTCCTGACCCTCTCTCTCTCTTGTACACCCTCTTCTGACCTCTCTCTCTCTCTGACCTCTCTCCCGGACAACCTTCTCTGACCCTCTCTCTCTGACACCCTCACTTGGATTCCCCCCCCTCTCTCTGGTCCTCTCTCTCTGACACCGTCTCCCTCTCATCTCTAAACCCCCTCTCCCTGTCCTCCTCTCTGTGCGCCCCCCCCCCCTCTCTGTCCTCCCTCTCTCTGATTCCCCTTGGGTTTCCCATTTATTTGTTGGTTACCCTTAGATGGCCAATACACTTGTAATTAGTTGAAAGGGAGATGAAGCAGGTAACTGGATAGGTAGTTGATTGATACATGGAATGAATGGCGGCTCTTCGGTTCGTCTGTTTCTCTGTTTGGGTTTCGTTTGTGGCTTTGTGTCGGGGATCATTGTAGTTTGTATTGGAGGCTAAAGTGGGCAGAATTAAACCACAAATGATGACAGATCACAAACATAATTGTAACTTAACACAGGGGAGAACGGCGGGGGGTCAGGAGCTAAGAGGGGCCCCCATCTTCTATTTTTTCCTAGACAGATATGTTGTATAACCTATATTAACTTATATTAACTTATATCAACCTTATTAACTGAACCTTTATACACTATATCAACCTATACAACCTATATAACGCCAGTTAACCTATATAAACACATATTAACCTATATTAACCTTTATAAACCTATATCAACCTATACAACCCTATATAAAATTATATTAACCTATATAAACCCATATTAACTATATAAACCTATATTAACGTATATAACCTATATTACCCTACATAAACCTATATTACCCTATATCAACCTATATTCAACTTTATAAACCTTATTAACGTATATAAACCTATATTACCCTATATAAACCTATATTACCCTATATAAACCTATATTAACCTATATAAACCTATATTAACCTATAGTAACCCTATATACCTACTATATAACCATATTAACCTATATAACTATATAAGTACCTACTATTAACCCTACATCAACCTATATTACCCTATATAACCTATATTTAACCTTTTATAAACCTAGATAACGTATAATAAACCTATAATTACCCGTATAAACCTATATTAACCCTATATAAACTATTAACCTATATAAACCTTATTAACCATATCTAAACCGATATTAACGTAATATAACGCTATATTACCCTTATAACCTATATTACCCATATAACCTATATTAAACCTAATATAACACCTATTTAACGATATGAACTTATATCAACATCATAACACTTTATAAACCTATATTAACCTATATACAACCTATTTAACCCTATATAACCTATATTACCCTGATTAACACTATATAACCTTATAAAAACCTATATAACGTATTTAACTTATATCAACCTATTTAACCTTTATAAACCTATATTAACCTTTATAAAACCTATAATTACTACCCTATATAAACCTATTTACACCTATATAACTATATTTTTTAAACTTATATCAACCTAGTTAACCTTTATAAACCTATTCACACATAACAACCCTAATATAAACCCCATATTACCTCTATTTAACCTTTATAATCTATATTAAACCTAACTATTATCTATACAAACCTATATAAACCAATATTAACCTTATAAACCCATATTAACTTATATAAAACTTAATCAACCTATATTAACCCTTTATAAACCTATATACCCCAATTAACCTATATCACACCTATACAACCCTATATAAACCCATATTAACCTATATAACCCATATTACCTATATAAACCCCATATTAACCTATATAACTTATATTAACCTATATAAACCCAATTATCTTTATTAACCCATATAACCCAAGTTAACCTATATTAACCTTTATAAAACCCTATTAACCAAATTAACCTAATTAACCTAACACCTATCAACCCATATTAACCATATAACCCTATTAACTATATAAACTTATATTAACTTATATACACCCAATAATCTATATTAACCTATATAAACCCAATTATCTATATTCCCATATAAACCTAATAAGCCTTATAACCCATCTAACCCCAAGTTAACTATAATAACCCATATTACCTTATAGTTAAGCTATTTAACCGTATATAAACCTTTAACCTGTGTATCCAAATGAACAATTCCTTGTGAGTTATGGGGGTTGTGATGTCCACAGGATTAGTGCCGGTTGTAACTGACACCGATGCTCGTATGGTACATAATGCTGCCATCTTGGTCCCATTGAAATGTTTTGAAGTGTTCTATAGACGTAGGTTCCTCTCCCCCTCCCCCTCTGGTAACAGTAGAATAGGAAAACTTTATAAGGAACATTTCCGGTGAAGTTTCTTGGGGGTGGAAGGATTATAGGATATATATCTATCTTATAGGATATATTATAATATTATTATAAGGAAGCATATACAGGGCGATCTGTAACATTAAACCCCAGAACCATGACATTCACACGCCCCATTCTGCACGTTTCTAAACAGATCGGATATCGCATTGTACAAACCTTGCCGAGCGATGTAGGGTTTTAATTACCCAAGATCTAAAGAAACAGGTGGACATAATGAAACTCAGCCACCCGCCTTTGGGTTCTGGGGCATGCCATTTTATTGTTGGGTGGGTTTTGCTGTTATGTTTTGTTGTTTGCTTTTGGACTGTGCTAATTTCTTGTTCTTGATTGGTGTGTGTCTTCTTTTCCTTTCTTCTTCACACAACAAGGGAGCCACAAAAAAAAAGGGGGGGCAGGGGAAGGGGAGGGGGTCAGAGGGAAGAAGGGATAGAAGAGGGGGGGGAGGGGGTAAAGAAGAAGGGGGGGGTGAACGGAGGGGGGGTGGGGGGGGGGGAGGGGGTGGAGGGGAAAAGGGCTGGGGTCAGGAAAAAAAGGGGGGGAAAATATGGGGGTGGGTGTGTGGGCCATGGTATAGATGCAAAAGAAAGTGACGCGTTCTTTTAAAGGGCATCTAGACTCAAAAATGTTTTTTACGAGTTTACGTTTCCCATTACTTGAAACTTAATTCTTCCCCCAACAATCACTGTACAATTGTTCGGTGCTTGGTGATCAGGTGTAGTCGTGGTTGCAATGTGGGCAAAGGGGTGGTGCTTGGTGTGTGTGGTGTGTGGGGTGGTGGGGGGGTGGGGGGTTTGTGGTGTTGTGGTGGGTTTTTGTATATATTACGGTTGTGGTGTGGGGGTTTTGTTGTGCGCTGTGGTGTGGGGTTGTGTGTGATGATTGCCGTTTTTGGCTTCAGTGGATGTGGAGGGTATAGGTATGTATAGCTGTGTGAAACGGGGGGTTGGGTGTGAGAGATAGATTCTGTGAATGGTGTGGGATAGGGGGGGGTTGTTCTAGGGGGATGGGAAGTTCCCTCGTCACAGTGCTGCCTCATAGTGATTACTGAGCATGGGTGCTTGCCCTTATAAAAAAGGTCGGGTCCAGAATTGAAGGGGATTGTTAAAAGAGGGAAAGGCAGGGCTAGTGTGTGGGCTGTGGAAGGCAGGGTGTACAGTGTGACGGGAGGGAAGCAGTAGTGTGTCTGTGTTGGTGGCCCCGCCGACGAGCAAGCTAGGCTGGCGACGGCAGAGAGTGGAGGACAGAGGGGGGGGTAGTGGTGTTGTGAAGGTGGGGGGGGGGGGGGTGGTGTGGTTGGGCAGTGGGTGTCGGTCGGGTACGGAGCAGGGGGGAGGCGAGGGGGTGTCGGGGAATGGGGGCAAGCTAGCAGAGCAACCAGACTGGAGAAGGGAGGGATGGGACGGGGTTGTTGAGGTGTCGGGGGGGTGGGGTGGGCAGAGCGGTAAGGAAACAGGGCGAGGGACCCTGAACCGTGAATAGGGGATTGCTGGTCGGAGCGAGTCCTCACGCCGGGGGATTCGGCCTGAACGGAGAAGGAATGGACCTGCAGCTGAAGGGATTGTGCTGAAGCACAGGGTAATGATGTCACTGGCAGCCAATGGCAGCCTGGTTTAACTGCTATTAGTCACCTGACTGGCCGTTTTGGCGAATATCAATGGGTCTTGGCTCCTTAAGTAAGTTTGCCCTTTGTACACAATGTATTACAGCCGCACACTATGGGTCACTACTACTACCAGACTATACCCCGTACCCATCCTAACACCTACTGGGTCCCCCGGGTGTCAGTGGTACCAGCCCTTTTGTGCTTGGGATATTCTCATGGCAAGATACGGGGGTAACCTCTGGCATGCGTGAAGGCTTGTGTGCCCACTGACCTGCGTTGCTCGTCCTGGTGTGCGGGCAATTGATAAACGATGTCTAGCATCCAACTTCTCCTATAGTATAGTATAGTATCAGTATATAGTATAGTATCAGTATATAGTATAGTATAGTATCAGTATATAGAACACCAGTAATATGTCCCCCCAGGGACCAACTGTACAAGATCATTCTGTAATAAATACGATCAGAGAACAAGCTGTGGGGGACTGGTAAAGAGCCATTTCCATGTAATCTGTACTGGAGGGAACATGTTCGGTTATGGATGTGAGCTGACATTCTCTCTCTGACCCTCTCTATCTCTGGCCCTCTCTTCAGTATCAGTATATAGTATAGTATAGTATCAGTATATAGTATAGTATTGTATCAGTGTATAGTATAGTATAGTATCAGTATATAGTATAGTATAGTATCAGTATATAGTATAGTATCAGTGTATAGTATAGTATCAGTATATAGTATAGTATAGTATCAGTATATAGCAGCTGAGTTAATCAAAACAATGGCTCCTGATCTACACTCAACGTATGTAGAGGAATCAGCTAAATAAAATGGCTTCTAATATGGCTCCTGATCTACATTCTAACTAGATAGGGGATCAGCTGAGTAAGACAAAATGGCTCCTGATCTACAGCCAATGTACATTGGGGATCAGTTGAATAAATCAATATGGCTCCTGTTTACATTCTAACTAAATAGGGGATCAGCTGAGTAAGACAAAATGGCTCCTGTTTACATTCTAACTAAATAGGGGATCAGCTGAGTAAAACAAAATGGCTCCTGATCTACATTTAACTTTCCCAATCTAACTTCCCATGTGTTATAAGGCTATAATCTTACAGTTTTTCCTCCCATAGAAATCCCTACAGGGGTGGTTATAGCTATAATCTTACAGGTTCCCTCCCATAGAAATCCACTACAGGGGTAGGTGATAAGGCTTATCTTACAGTTCTCCCATAGAAATCCACTACATGGGTAGATTATTTATATTTATTGCCGACTATACCATTTCGCATAGATTATATTATATACAGGGTGGTGTGTCACCTTGGTAGTGGTAAAGGGGGGTCTGTTATGAATAACACTATAATAGACCTTTTGTAAGGATTAAGACCCCTTGCGCTCCTGACGTTAGAAGTGCGAATTCCACAAATACATAGGCCCCATTCATGGGACCTTCACATCTTTCCACCTGAAGGGTTAAGCTTTTCAGATTCACTGCCAAAATATTAAAACAATGGGCCCTATTGGCCAATCTGGTCCTGTATTAGGAGCTGTGGAAGATCAGTTCATGTATAGACAAAATGGCCGACCTGTCGCCATAGTCCGGACCTTCCCCTGGGCACAGTAAGAACAACCCACCTCAACACAGACAACAACATTTACAGGTGGCGTGTTGAGATTTCTAGTTGCCAACTGCAGGAGGGTTTTCTCACGAATGTCCCGAATTAATGGTGTTTTTGTCTGCGCAACCAACTTGGCTAACTCAATATACATTTTCTCCATAAACTATATAAACGCACCTGATTATAGAATGGATTGTGGCATCTGTCGATGCAAGCCAGCTGGCATCCACAGCACAGAAGCAGTTTTATAAACTATTTATGTCTATGGGGTATTAACATCCCTGTTACTGTAATTGGGCAGAGAGACGGGGATCTTACCGGGGGAAGATGTAGAGACACCACTGTGGATGAATCAGCACGGATAGGGGGCCCCAATCATAAGTTTTAACTGGGTGCCCCGGTGATTCCTATTTTACGCCACCCGCCTGCATATACGGACCTCTTTGTATTTCCCCCGCACCCTCCTCCGGGCGATGATGACGGCCATTGATGTTTTTGTTTTTGCAAACAGTGTATCCTCTGGGAGTTTTACAATTCAATGCCCAAGGTATCCCAACACACACAGCATCGCCTGGTAATTGTTACCCCAACACATTGTAACCCCGATCCATTTCACTAGGTCACGGTTATTTATTACGCCGCACACTGCGACAGTATAGCCCTCACATAACCCCCGGGTTATAATATATTATAAATTATTTATTTATTAGAATCTCTTATCTAATTTCAAACTTCTAACCATGTAACACACGTACATGTACAACGTATCCAACGTACGCAAACGTACCAAACGTACAAACGTACCAAACCACGACCAAATGTCCGTCAATTTTCGTTTTGACCTGATGAAGATTGGCGATGCACTCCTGGACGATAATGATGTTTAACCCAGTGTTAAAACCTGTAAATCGGTCAGGCAGTCGCAGGTAATTCGTATAACGTATGGACTTAGATCTTCAATCGCAGCGGACCAATCGAATGGTTGGAGATTGAATGACAATCTACCAACTGAATCGTTTATCACAAAGCATTTTCATCATAACAGAAAAAAAGGGGCCCATATCTACTGGGTCGTACGATATCGCAACATCATACCTCGTCGGACCTTGTATTGCACCTAAGTGACGATTAACGGTGCCTCATACGGCAACGTGCCCATTGTATGACTATATGTCCCATACTTATAACCTAAAGGTTTCCCATACGTTAGAACTAAGGTGCCCATATGTTAGATTACGTTATAGTGGTGCCATACGTAAGAAAAACTAAGGTGCCCATATGTTAAGAACTAAAGGGTCCATACGTTAGAACTAAAGGTGCCCATATGTTAGACATAGGTGCCCATCACGTTGACTAAGGGGCCCTATGTTTGAACTATAGGTCCCATTACGTTAAACTAAAGGTGGCCCATAACGTTAGAACTAAAGGTGCCCCATATGTTAGAACTATAGGTCCCATACCTTAGAACTAAAGGTGGCCCATATGTTAGAACAAAGGTCCATTACGTTAAACTAAAGGTGCCCATATGTTTAGAACTATAGGTGCCCATCCGTTAACTAAGGTGCCCATATGTTAGAACTCAGTTTCCATATGTTTAGACTATAGGTGCCCTACATTAGAACTAAAGGTGGCCATACGTTATAACTAAAGGTGCCAATCCGACTACGGTTGCCGTATATTTGTGAACGATAATAGTAAATCCCGTTGGGGAATGACGGAATTTTACTCATTATCGTTCGTGTATAGGAGCTTTTCCCCGACCAGATCGGAGTGCCACGAGGAATGACTGAAATTTCCGTCGGCCCTATCGGCTCCCTTTACTTTACGTAGAGAGAGCCCATACGATTGTGCGTTGTATGGCCGCACAACAGCCGATCCCCTGTAAAATAGGGACGTGGGTCTGTTTATATGTATTCCTGTTTTCCCACAGGATGTGTGCTGACAGATACCAATGTGATCATATACCAATGATGTTGATCTGTCGCACACTGCTGCGAATCCCATGTGTATAGCCATATTTACCCTGCCATTTCAATCAATTCTTCTGGAACCCGCCTTTTCCGGGTTTCTTCCGGAAAATGACCAGGCAGGACTTCCATGATCATCAAATGGTCGCAAAGCACTGTGTGGTGTCTGTACCAATGTGTGTATATGGGCGTGTTGGGGACAATGTTCCATGTTACTAGTGTAGGGGACTTTGTTATTTTACGTCCCTTGGCTGGTGTTCTCTCACAACCAAACCAGAAGATTAACTGGATAGGAAAGCCAAGATACAGGAATGTACCCCCACCACCCATTCCACCAGGGGAACGCCCCTAAACAGACCATAATAGGGATCAATGTACTTGATCCTCCAATAAAGATCTTTCCAAGATCGTGGTCACGGTTAATTGAAGAGATTTTGTGCATCTCTCCTAGAAAACCGTGGGTCTTGTTGCCCCGCCACACTTTTGGTCCAGGGCCTGAACCAATAAGAGTGCTTCTTGCCATTGGATACATCCCAGACAGAGGTAGGGGGGAGCTTACGCCAAAACGCTTGACTGGCCTTTCAAATTTTTTTAACGCAGTAAAACCACCATGGTAGCAGCCATATTTTCTTCTCGTGCTCCCTTATGCTCCCCGTGAACTGTGTAACATACATGATTTCTAGATAAATGATACATAACATAACGTTATTAATATGATAATAAACAAAATCCCAAGTTATCAATCATGAAAAAATCTATCACAGACCGCGGAATCATATAAGTAAATTGGTTTTTTAAATGCAGGTTAGTTCCCCCTTACACAACGTACCGATAACATCCCAGATCGAGAGTCTTTGACTTGGTTACCATATCTGCCCTAGTACCACGTACCAGTACCGCAGTGACCTGAATTGACCTGTTAAACCGGATGTCTGTGTATTTACCCGGCTGCCACTGGAATGAAACTTGTGTTTGTTAAGAACAGAACAAAGCCCTAAGACATCCCCATTTGTTTTTGTTATAACGTCGCTAACGCACACATGTGGTCTGTCAATGTGGAGCCATACACCACAAGATATTGGTAAGACCGGATTCACTGTGATGTGCATTATTGTGCCTGGGATTGGCTGATGAAGGGCATCTTGGGGCATTAGGGGCCCCCTGCCTTTTATTTTGGTATCCCGCCAGATTTATGTCCAACGATGTTTCCACCAATAATGTCGGTAATTCACAGCTGATGCCAACCCGTTGATCAGGATTAATGCACTACAGGGGAGCAAAACCGCAAACGGGGGCCCCATAATCCAAGGGGCCCCATCTTCTTATTTTTTTCTATGAACGATATGTCTCCTCCCAGAAAACCACTGTGGACGAAGCAGGTATAGGGCCCCATCGTAGTTTTGCTGGGGGCCCAGTTATTCCTAGTTAAGTCAAACCGGTCGCTGCGACAGTAGCCATGGTCTCAGTTTGCCGTGTCCCAGGGAACTGCTCGATTGCCCGTGATTTAAACGGTATACCCAATGGTATGACCCAAGATTGGTTGGTTACAGGCTTCCATCACTAACTCTATTTTAATCTATTGGCTGATCTCTGGCCCCCACATATATTAGGCTATAAAATCTCCCCCCATTAAGGCTGAGGCCACACAGAAATCGCTAGCGTTATATGGAACGCTGGCGTTAACGCACAAAATAGTGAACGCATGCTGTTACCAAACGTGAACGGACCGCATTGGAAATCGCGGGAATTTTTTCGCCTTCCCACGATTTACTTTTAGACGAAAATCGCAGGGCGATCGCGAGCGCGAAACGCGTGCCGCAAACGTGCAAAAAACGCCTAGTTGGGCCTAGCCCCTAAATGGTCCATGTGTTAGGGAGGATTTCTGTGATTTATATAATTTTCCTACAGTTCAAGCGTCGGATAGATCATCCAAGTGCTGCAGTGGGAGACGCCCTACTGATTCCTTCCAATGTGACACATCTAATCCCTGCTCTGTGCTTGGCCCTGACCTGGGACTCTCGCTCGCCTGCGGAACACGACTGAGAAGTTTGGCATGCTAGACATTCCGTTATACAATGCCAGCAGGGAGCAAGCAGGTCAGTGGGCACACAGGCCTCACTCATGCCAGAGGTTACCCTATTCTTGGCCATGAGAAATCTCCCAATCAAAAAGGGCTTTGTACCCACTGACACCCGGGGACCCCCAGTAGGTGTAGGATGGTACGTGGTATGTCTGGTAGTGACATGTTGGGCTGTATACATTGTGTACACAGGCAACTTTTACTTCCAGGAGCCAAGAACCCATTGATATTACCCGCCACACTGTCAGTCATGTACTAATAAGCAGTTTAACCAGGCGGCCATTGCTGCCAGTGACATCATTACCCTGTGCTCAGCATCAATTGCCCTGCCAGCTGGCAGGTCCATTCCTTTCCGTTCAGGAAGAATAAAAAGGAAGTGTATGATTAGATACGAACAGAATAAAATAATTCAGGTCTCAGTAAATAGACATGTTTTTATAACAGATTCTGACAACCTAACAATTATCACGTCACATTATCAGTCCTGGTTGGCTCTGGTAGCTTGACCTTAGCAACCAGGATCTTCCGTTAAAAATGCACTATACCTGAAAAAAAATCTGTAATCAAATATGTGTAAGTAGCACTTACTCTGAGGTGTGTGTGTGCTTCAATCCAGTAAATTGTTTTGCTCAGCTTAGTATGCCTTTCCTCTTTTACCACTCCCCCCCCTTCATCGACCAGACTTGTTTATAAGAGGCAAGCATGCTCCAGTAATCACTATGAGGCATCACTGAGAGAGGGAAACTTCCATCAGCCATTCACACACATACCGACTGTTTAACATTTCCATTTACATTAAACGACAACGGCACACAGCAGAAGAATATTTATGATAATACAGGCACTTGATGACAGATGAAATGTAAATGAAAAATTGTACAGTGGTAGTTGGGAAGAATTATAGTTTCCAGTAATGGGCAACTTAACTTTAAAAACTTTTTTAGTATAGAGCCTTTAAAAGGAAGTAAATCTTTGCATCTTAAAATGGAGTGGCATACTGCTTTCCCTGTTAAAGTGTTGTGTCTATGGCCTGAAGGCGGGTGGCCTGAGTTTCATTATGTCCCCTGTTTTAGATCTCTGGGTAATTAATATAGCATCGCTACGGCAAGGCTTTGTACAATGCGATATCCGTCTGTTTAAACTTTGCAGAATGGGGCTGTGAATGTCATGGTTCTGTGTTTAATGTTACAGATCTGCACTGTATATGCTTCCTATATAATAATATATAATGATCCTTATAATAGATATTATAATCCTATAATCCTTCCCCCAAGAACTTCACCTGTAAATGTTCCTTATAAAAGTCTTTCCTATTCTACTGTTTACCAGGGGAGGTTGAGAGGACCTACGCTATGACACTCACTTCATAAACATTTCATTCATTGGGACCAAGATGGCGCATTATGTACCATACGGCATCGTGTCGTTTACAACCCTAATAACCGAACCCTGCACTAATCCTGTGACCTCACACCCCCGCATAACCACCAGGAATTGTTTCATTTGGATCACAGGTTAAAGGTTTTATACAGGTTTAAAATAGCCCTAACATAGTTTAAATATGGGTTAATTAGGTTAACTTGGGGTTATATGGGTTAATATAGGTTTATATGTGGTTAATATAGGTTAACTGGGGTATTGGTTAATATCGGTTTATAATACGGTTACTCTGGTTTTTGTATCTAGGTTCCTATCGATTACATTTGGTTATAATAGGTTAACTTGGGTTATAATGGGTTAATATAGGTTTATATGGTTAATATAGGTTATTTAGGTTTATCTGGTTTACTCTCGTTTACTCGGTTCATATGGGTTTCTTTGGTTACCTTAGCTTCCTTTGGTTTCTCTCGGTACTCCCCGTTTTATCTCGTTCCTCTGTTTTCTCTCGGTTCACTTGGGGTTCTCTGGGTTCACTCTCGGTTTCTCTGGGTTCATCTCGGTCATTTCGGTTTTCTCTGGTTCCATCTCCGTTTCTCTCGGTTCCTCTGGGTTTCTCTCGTCCTCTCGCTTTCTTTGGGTTTCTCTCGGTTCCTCCCCGTTTCTCTCGGTTCCTCTGGTTTCTTCGGTTCCTCTGGGTTTCTCTCGGTTCCTCTGGGTTCTCTCGGTCCTGTGTGGGTTTTCTCTCGGTTTGTCTCGGGTTCTCATCGGTTACTCTCGCTTTCTCCGGTTCCTCTCGGAGTCCTCTGGGTTTCTCCTCGGTTCCTCTGGGTTTCCTCTCGGTTTCTCTCTTTTCCTCTCCTTTTCCTCTCGCGTTCCTCGGGGTTTCTCTCGGTTCATTGGGTTTCTCCCTCCTTTGTCATCGGGTTCCTCGCGGTTCCTCTCGCTTTCTCCCGGTTCCTCCGGTTCCTCCTCTGGGTTTCTCCTCGGTGCCTCTCGGTTCGCTCGGGGTTGTCTCGGGTGCTCTCATTTTCTCCAGGTTCCTTCGGTTGCTCTACCGTTCCTCTCCGTTCCTCTCCGGTTCTCCCGCCGCTCTCTGTCCCTGCCCCCTCCCGCCGCTGGGGCCCTCTTCGCTCTGGCACCCCCCGCAGTTCTCCCCTGGTCGTTCCCTGTCCCCTTTCTGACTTTGTTGCTCTGTTCCTCTTTGTGGTCCTTCTGTCCTTTCGCTCCCCTACCACCTCCCCTGCTCCCCTCCCCCCCTCCCTCCAACAGAACCAACAGAGAAACAGACAACCTAGGCCGCCATTTATCCATCGTATCACTCAAACACATCCCCTATCCTTTTACCTACCTGCTCATCTCCCTTGTCAACTAATTTTCACATTTTTTATTGCCATACTCATTGTAACCCACAAAAATGGAGGACCCCAATGGTGGATCAGAGAGAAGGTTAGACAGAGAGAGAGAGAGGGTCAGAGGATGAGGGTCTAGAGAGAGGGTCAAAAGTGGGGAAAGATAGGAACCAGAGATAAGTGGGTTCAGAGAGAGAGGGTCAAAGAGGGTGGGTAAAGAGACGGGCCAGAGATAGAGAGGGTCATAGATAGAGGGTCAAAGAGGTGGGGAAAGAAGGCCAGAGAATAGAGAGGGTCAAGAGAACGGGTCAAAGAGGGGTGGGGAAAGAGAGGGCCAAGATAAGAGGGTCAGAGATAGAGGGTCCAAAACAGGGTGGGGAAAGCTAGGCAGAGAAGAGAGGGTCATAGACAGAGAGGGTCAAAGAGGGTGGGAAGAGAAGGGCTCAGAGATAGAGAGGGTCAGGAGAAGGGTCAAAAGGGTGGGGAAAGAGAGGCCATAGATAGAGTGGGCAGAGAGAGAGGGTCCAAAGAGGGGTTGGGAAAGAGAGGGCAAGATAGAGAGGGGGTCAAAGATGGTGGGGAAAGAGAGACCAAGATGAGTGGGTCGAGCGAGGGGTCCAAGAGGGGTGGGGAAAGAGAGGGCCAGAGATAGAGAGGGTCAAGAGAGGGGTCAAAGCGGGTGGGGGAAGAGAAGACCCGAGATAAGTGGGTCAGAGATAGAGGGTCAAAGATGGTGGGGAAGAGAGGACCAAGACCATATATTGATTGGTCAGAGAGAGAGGGTCAACCGGGTGGGGAAAGAGAGGACCAGAGATAGAGTGGGGTCAGAGAGAGATGGTCCCAAAGTGGGAAGATAGGGCCAGAGATAGAGTGGGTCAGAGAGAGAGGGTCAAAGATGGTGGGGAAAGAGAGGCCGAGATAAGAGAGGGTCAGCGAGAGGGGGTCAAAGAAGGGTGGGAAAGAGAGTGCCAGTAGAGAGAGTGTTAAAAGAGGGTGGGGAAAGAGAGGCCAGAGATAGAGAGGGTCAGAGAGAGGGGCAAAGAAGGGTGGGGCAAGAGAGGGCCAGATATAGAGAGGGTCAGAGAGAGGGGTCAAAAGGGTGGGGGGAAATAGAGGCCCAAGAGATAGAGAGGGTCCGAGAGAGAGGGTGAAAGAGGGTGGGAAATAGAGGTCAGTGAGAGAATGTCAGCTCACATCCATAACCGAACATGTTCCCTCCATACAGATTACTGGAAATGCCTTCGTTACCGTCCCCCACATCTTGTTGCTCTGATCGTAAGTTATTACATAATGAATCTGTTTTACAGTTTGGTCCCGGGGGACATATTACTGGTGTTTCTATATACTGATACTATACTATACTTATCCTGATACTATACTATATACTTATACTATACTATCCTATATCTGATACTATACTATACTATACATCTGATACTATACTAGACTATATCTGATACTATACTATACAACTGATACTTATACTCTACTATAACTGATCCGATACATACTATATACTGATACTCATACTATACTCTACACTGATACTCTACTAATACTTATACTGATATATACTTATACTAATATACTGATCCTATACTATATACTTGATCCTATCCTATACTTATACAACACTGATACTATACTATACTATACTATATACTGATACTATACTATACTAATACTGATTACTAACTATACTATACACTGATACTATACTATATACTGATCCTATACATATACTGATACTATACTATATACTGATACTATACTACTATAGTACTGATCTATACTATACTTACACTGATACTAACTATCACTGATACTATACTATCTATACTACATATACTGAATACTATAACTATACACTGATCTATACTATACTATCATACTGATAACTAATACTATACATACTACGGATACATATAAACTATACACTGATACAATACTATATATATACTGATAAAAACTAATACTATACTAAATATCTGATACTGAAGAGAGGGCCAGAGATAGAGAGGGTCAAGAGAGAATGTCATCTCCACATGCCATAACCGAACATGTTCCCTCCAGTACGATTACATGGAAATGGCTCTTTACACCAGTCCCCCCCACAGCTTTTGTTCTCTGATCGTATTTATTCTCAGAATGATCTTGTCGCGTTGGTCCCTGGGGGGACCTAGTACTGGTGTTCTATATACTGATACTATACTATACTAATAATCCTGATACTCAACGATATACTGATACTAGACTTACTATACACTGAATATATACTATACTATATACTGATACTATACTCTACACTGATACTATACTATACTATATACGGATACTATACTATACTATATACAGATACTATACTATACTATACATACACTGATACTATAACTATACTATATACTGATACTATACTATACTATAACTGATACTATACTATATCCTGATACTAACTATCACACTGATACTATACTATACTATATACTGATACTATACTATACTATACACTGAATACTATACTATACAATACTGATACTATACTATCTACTGATACTATAACTATAATCTGCTACGTATACTAAACTGATACTATCGATCCCTATTACACTGATACTATACTATATCCTGATACTCTACTATACATATACTGATCCTATACTATACACTGATACTATACTAATATACTGATACTATACTATACTATATACTGATACTATACTATACTATAACACTGATACAAAATACTATAACTATATACTGATACTATACCTATAACTATTCTGATACTTACTATACATATACTGATACGAGACTATACTAATATACTGATACTATACTTACTACCTGATACTATACTATACTATATACTGATACGTATACTATACTATACTACTGATACTATACGCATATACTGCATACTATATACTATACTGATATAATGAGATCTATACTCTATCATACTGATAATACTTATACAGCTATACTATAACCTGATACTAATATACTATAACTAACTGATTACTACTATACTATATACTGAACTATACTATCTAGATACTATGACTATAACTTATATACTAAGATCCTATACTATACCTATAACTGATACTATACTCTATACAAACTATATATACTATAGATACTAACTATACTATATACCGGGGATAGGCAACCAGTAGATCTCAGAAAAAAAAAAAAAAACTAAAACTTCCCAGCATTCCACCAATACAGAATCCTTGTAATGGGAATGCTGGGAGTTGTAGTTTCTCAAAATCTGGAGATCTACTGGTTGCCTTTCCCGCGCTATCTACTGATCACTCGTTAGTAAGAGGTCAGTTCATCCATTCAGTTAGTTTCACGACCAATCACTGTCCCATGTGTTTACGTCAAACCAACAAATCACCATTTATAGAAGTTTTCATGCGATACTTCAAAGCTTGAAAACCTTGAAGGAGGCGCGGAATTGAAATTGAACCAACCAGAAAAAACCGGATTCCACGTGCCCAGTCATTTTCCTTCTTGTTCATTACTAACACATGGAAGTTAGAGATAGGGGATCAGCTGAGTAAGACAAAATGGCTCCTGATCTACATTTAACTTTCCCAATCTAACTTCCCATGTGTTAGTAATGAACATAGAAGGAAATGACTGGGGCACGTGGAATCCGGTTTTTCTGGTTGGGTTCTGGCCCTCTCTTTCCCCACCCTCTTTGACCCTCTCTCTCTGACCCTCTCTATCTCTGGCCCTCTCTTTCCCCACCCTCTTTGACCCTCTCTCTCTGACCCTCTCTATCTCTGGCCCTCTCTTTCCCCACCCTCTTTGACCCTTTCTCTCTGACCCTCTCTATCTCTGGCCCTCTCTTTCCCCACCCTCTTTGACCCTCTCTCTCTGACCCTCTCTATCTCTGGCCCTCTCTTTACCCACCCTCTTTGACCCTCTCTCTCTGACCCACTCTATCTCTGGTCCCCCACCCTCTTTGACCCTCTCTCTCTGACCCACTCTATCTCTGGTCCTATCTTTCCCCACCCTCTTTGACCCTCTCTCTCTGACCCTCTCTCTCTGACCCTCTCTCTCTCTCTGTCTACCTCTCTCTGATCCACCATTGGGTTCCCATTTATTTGTGGTTACAATGAGATGGCCAATAAAACTGTAATTAGTTGAAAGGGAGATGAGCAGGTAACTGGATAGGGGATGTTGATTGATACGATGGATAATTAATGGCGGCTCTCGGTTGTCTGTTTCTCTGTTGGTTCTGTTTGTGGATTGTGTAGGGGATCATTGTAGTTTGTATTGGAGCTAAAGTATCAGAATTACCACAAATGATGAACAGATCAACAAATCAGAATTGTACATGTAACTACCAGGGGAGGAACTGCTGGGGGTCCAGGAGCTAAGAGGGCCCCATCTTCTTATTTTTCCTATGACAGATATAGTCTGTATAAACCTATATTAACTTATATTAACTTATATCAACCTATATTAACCTTTATAAACCTATATCAACCTATACAACCCTATATAAACCTATATTAACCTATATAAACCCATATTAACCTATATTAACCTTTATAAATTTCTGAACACAAATACTAAAGCCACCACTACACATAAACAGAATTTAGAATTATATTGACTGGACATTAAGCCCGTTACAATGAATCGGGCACTAAGCCCAAGTCCCCTCTTAGGCTCCCAGGCCATAGTCGCCCCGCTGGTCCCAATCCAGATTCCCCCCCCTTTGTCCCAAAATCCGAGTCCCCCCCTTTGTCCCAAATCCACAATCCCGAGTCCCCCCCCTTGGCCCTCAAATCCAGAGTCCCCCCACTTTGTCCCAATCCAGAGTCCCCCCTTGTCCTCCAATCCAGAGTTCCCCCTTTTCTCAAATCCAAAGCCCCCCCCTATGCCTCAAAGCCAGAATCCCTCCTCTGTGAAAGTCCAGAGTTTCCTCCCCTAAAGTGTCCCAAGCAACCTTACTTGCGGTCTGTGTTCCATGCCTCTGCTGCGTAATTGCGTTCCTGCTCTAGTGGTGAGTCAATGCAACTGCAGAGCCAATCTTACCATCTCCCTCTAGTGGTTGAGTCAGTAGGAACTTCAGAGACACACAAAACGTCAGCACGGACGCAGCTGTTAGGCTTTATATTATATAAGATTAAGTTATGAAATTTTGGATTTTATAGGCGGGATGCCCCTCCTGTGGTGGCTCCCATGTCTGCACACTACACCTCTCCCCAGCATTCCCTGCTGCCCTCTACTAGTTGGGCTAATGCTTAGAGAGTTACTTTTCAATACATCTGCGAATCTCGCTTTTTGGTCACAACAACAACTTACCAACCCCCTAACACCACACAGATACAGTTCACACCCTACTATTACCACATAAACCCTCACAAGCCCAACCTACCTTTTCCGTTTCTCTGGCACCTTTCCACACTAATAACATATATGGATTTACAATCAGAAGGAATTCTGAAATGTGAATGTCCTCTTTCATTAGCCATAGCAAGATTACTGGATTTATAAAAACCTGCAGCACAGACACGCACCCGTAAATCGCTATAATAAACTTTATTGGTATCCATATTATTTATTATTCCCTTACCATGTGCAGACTGTCAATCCAATTCAAAGTTTAGACCTGAACTTCCCCTTTCATGTAATGTTTATCTCTGTCTGTGGGGGGGTCTGTTAAGTTACACCAACCAAAACACAAACATTACAACAACAACAAAACACCACTAATTAGCAGGGAAAACTAATAAATACTACTGTTAGGTAAGGAATCAACGGGGAGGGCTTGCCCGGCGTTACTTAGCCCTTTCATAGATGAGAGCACCGCGTTAACCACCTTGTGTCCTCTTACTTAATCACCAAACCGAAAATCCGCGAATCCCCGGCTGACACTGGGGGGTTGATCGGGAACATGCGGCTATCTTCCCTTTTCTTCTTCTTTTCTTCCCGTACGCTGGCGTGTTATGTACTAACTCACAAGCGTCCATTCACTATTGTCCACTGAAGGTATAACGGTCTGCTGTGGTGCGTCTAACGAAGATCCTTAAAAAAACAAAAAAAAAAACATAAAAACGTTACAGATACACACAAGGAGGTCCCTGAATATAATCTATTGGTTCCGAATATAGGAAAGACAGCTTTGTAATCCTAGTAATAGTCCAATGTATAAAGAGACAAGAGTTTCTGATTTCTATCAAACTGACCTGTTAGTCCATATACATAGTAGCACAGAACGCTACTTCCTACATATATAGTCTTCAGCCTAAGTTTGGGCAGATGACTGGCAAGGCCAAGGAATCAAAAATGGCTGAAGGGGCCTTAGTGGAGAACACAAAACCTTAACTTTCGCCCAATACATCGAATCTAGAGAACTGTTTGCAAAAAACCGCCCATTATCCCTAAGGACCAATAACCACTCTTGATCATGTAGATAAGGTTTCTCACGTGCTGTCTAGACCTATAGGTTATAATACAGGAGCGCGAGGTTCCAGTACGATACATAATCCCCGATGGGGGATGCGGGGATGTTTTATATTGAGATGATACAGCGAAAAACCAAGTTTTAGTATCCAGTATCCCAGTAATATCTGCGTTCGCCTGTGTTTCAGGGCACCTCCAGGTCCGAATATTCTGTCTCACCAGCGACAACTGAAAAACAGGGAGGAATTTCCGAAGGAAGCAACGGGCGAATCTGTCAGATCAGTGAGTAAACAAACTAGATCTCTCTAGTACAAGAGATTTCCCCACTGAGCACTTTTAAATCTATAAACCCTGTTATTAGGCCCATACACGCACCAAGCCTGCTTGAACGATTGGTATCTTCCGACACCATTTTTTGGGTCCGATCAAAAAAAAGCAGACGGCAATCGGAACTCGTCATACACCAAAACCGACAATTTTGATGTGATATCGGGGTGTCCGGATATTTAGTACTGACCAGGATTGGTGCGTGTATTGCCTCCATAGACATTAATTATTATCCCATGCTATCATACAAAATAAACAACTTCTAAGCTGGTATGGATGTGAGATTTTACATTCCACCAGTTACAAGGAGAGCCGGCTTTTTGGCCCACCGCAACATATCGAGGTTTAATCTGCCCATGCACCAATCGCACATCGTAGCTAGGAAGATCTACGATGATGGTGCTTTAACTCTGGTCATTCCATTTTCCCTAGTTCTGCAGGGGTGGAAAGCGTAATGGGGTCCTTGAGAGGAAGAAGACTGATGAAAGATCTCACCCATGTTGATTCCCGAAAATTACTGGAGCACATGAAGGTCAAATTGCATCTTCTCCTTTGTCTTGTGGGATTCTGGAGTGGAAAATGAATAAAATGCATTGTCATCACAGTGGATATATTGTCCACATGCCTTGGTCCTGTGTGTTATCATTTAAAGTTTGTTGCATTGATCGAATATTACAGTGTTGTTTGATCCGCCGCGCATAATTAAAAAACCAACACAGATTGGCTCAAGACGGTTGCAAACGGCTGTCCAGCAATCCAACATACATCTGTGATCAACAGGGAAAGATGATAGAGACAAAACCCTTTTGCAAAGCTAATACCGCCGACACACCGCATTCTCCACCCCACCGCAACACCAGGCAGCCTTTTATTAATGCCATAATGCCACAGTGAACGTACGTGAATATTGCACAGCAATTGTTTTCTTCAGCAGCCCGCATTGTTACGGGCTGAGCCAATAGTTCACTCAGTATAGAGATCGCAAAACTGGATTTTATGAAGATGAAAGTATAATACCTGATTTTATCGGGATTTATAGAAATATATGAAGTGGTGTACCATTTTGTATATCCATTCTACACTTTGGTTATTAAATTTTTTTGTGTGGGTCGAGGTCAGTATTGGAGGGGCCAGGTCAGGGCTGCCTGTGGGCCCCCCAGGTTCATACAAGGGCTCATATCATTTATCTAAGATTCTTACCTATATCACACAGGTGCTTGTGGTTGTAAGATATAAAACATTAGATGGCAGTAAAGCACAGAAATCTCTCAGATGTGGACTGACCTAGTTACCGTTGTGGCGGAATTTCATCCTACATTGTGCAATTAGTTCAATAATCCATCGATTACCAAATATAGGACATGGAAAGAAGGAAGAATACTTGTAGATATGATTTTGTTATGTATATGATCAAATAAATGGTTTTTTACGGTGGAGTCTGGTTTTTTAAAAAAACCTATTTTCGTTATTTTTTTAGGACAATTTATCCAGTATTCATTATCCACAAGAGAGATGTAGATAGGGAATCGCTGAGTTAAATCAAAACATGGCTCCTGATCTACACTCAACGTATATTAAGGGGAATCCAGCTAAATAAAAATGGCTTCTATAGGGTGCCTGCTCTACATTCTAACTACACTAGATAGGGGATCAGCTTGAGTAACAAAATGGCTCCTGATCTACATCCCAATGTACATTGGGATCAGTTGAATAAATCATTGCTCCTGTTTCATTCTACTAAATAGGGGATCAGCTGAGTAAGACAAAATGGGGCTCCTGTTTACATCTAAAACTAAATAGAGGGGTCACAGCTGAGTGTGAAACAAAATGTCTCCTTACTACATTTAACTTTCCCAATCTAACTTCCCAGTGTTAGTAATGAACATAGAATGAAATGCTGGGGGCAACGTTGAATCCCGGTTTTTCCTGGTTGGGTTCTTATGACAAATTCAGCGCCTTAAAGGTTTCAGCTTGCCATATTCATGCCAAACTTCGATAAGGTGATTGGTTTGACGTAAACACAATGTGAATGGCTGGGTGAAACTAACTGAATGGCGTGAACTTACCTCTTACTAAGCTGGTGATCAGTATATAGCAGGGATAGGCAACCAGTGATCTCCAGATGTTTTGAAAACTAAAACTCCCAGCATTCCATTACAAGGAATTCTGTCGTTTGGGGGAATGCTGGGAATTTTATGTTGTTTTTTTTGTCTTTTTCTGGAGATCTACTGGTTGCCTAGCCCCGGTATATAGTATAGTATAGTATCAGTATATAGGATAGTATAGTATCAATCAGTGTATAGTATAGTATAGTATCATATAATATTATAGTATAGTATCAGTGTATAGTATCGTATAGTATCAGTAAATAGTATAGTTCAGTGTATAGTATGTATAAGTATCAGTATATAGTATAGTATAAGTAAGCAGTGTATAGTATAGTAAATCAGTATATAGTATAGTAAGTATCAGTAATATAGTATAGTACTCAGTAGCTAGTAAAATAGTATAGTATCAGTATATAGTATAGTAGTAATCAGTATATAGTAATAGTATACAGTATCTAGTATAGTATAGTAGATCATTATTGTATAGTGATAGTATCAGTATAAGTATAAAGTATAGTATCAGTATATAGGATAGTATTGTATCAGTGTAATAGTATATTATAGTATCAGTATATAGTCTAGTATATAATCATATATAGTATAGTATCAGTGTATAGTAAATAGTATCAGTATATAGTAATAAGTATAGTACAGTATATAGTATAGGTATCAGTGTTAGTAATAGTATATATCCGGGTATAGTATAGTATCAGTATAAGTATAGTAATCAGTATATAGTATAGTATCAGTATATATATAGTATCAGTGTATAGTATAGTATAGTATCAGTAATATAGTATAGTTAGTATCAAGTGTATAGTATAGTATCAGTATATAGTATAGTATCAGTATATATGTAATAGTATGTTATCAGTATATAGTATAGTATAGTACAGTGTATATATAGTATAGTAATCAGTATATAGTATAGTATAGTCATCAGTATATAGTATTGTATAGTATCCGTGTATAGTACCATAGTATCAGTCAGTAAATATAGTATAGGATGTATCAGTGTATATAATAGTATAGTATCAGTATATAGTATAGATAATCAGTAGATAGTATTTAGTATATATTCAGTATAAGAACCCAGTAATTTCCCCCCAGGGACCACTGTACAAGATCATTCTGTAATCAATACTATCGAGAACAATCTGTGGGTGACTGGTAAAGAAGCCATTTCCATGTATCTGTACGGGAGGGAACATGTTCGGTTATGGATGTGAGCGCCATTCTCTCTGGGGCTGACCCTCTCTATCTCTGGCCCTCTCTTCAGGATCAGTATATAGTATCGTATGGGAGGTATCTAGTATATAGTAGTAAGTATTGTATCATTGTATAGTAAAGTTAGTATCATATATATTATAAGTCTGTATCAGTATATAGTATAGTATCGTATCAGTGTATAGTTAGTATCCAGTAGTAATAGTATAGTCTAGAGTATAGATCAGTATATAGTATAGTAATAGTGTAAAGTATAGTATAGTAGCGTGATATAGTATAGGTATAGTCCATCAGTATGATCGTATAGTATCGTATATAGTATAGTCTCAGTATATAGTTATATTATCAGTTTGTATAGTTAGTATATATCAGTATATGTATAGCTATATGTACAGCTATATAAGTATTCTCAATAGTTAGAGTTCTGTGTGTCTAGTATAGTATATCTTAATTTATGTATCAGTATTAGTCATAGTAATCAGTATATAGTATGTATCGTTCAGTATATAGTATATTATAGTATCATGTATCGATCGTATAGTATCATATATAGTATAGTATCAGTATCATAGATAGTTCTATCGTAGCAGTGTAAGTCAAAGAGTTATCCTATATAGTCTGTATCGTATCAGTGGTATAGTATAGTATAGTAAATTATATAGTATATAGGTGTATCTGTATCAGTAATATAGTATAGATCATATATAGTATAGTATATCGGGTATCAGTAATATAGAACACCATTAATAATGTCCCCCAGGGACCAACTGTACAAGATTCATTCTGTAATACATACGATCAGTAGAACAAGCTTGTGGGGGACGGTAAAAGAGCCTTTCCATGTAATTCTTGGTGTCACTCGTGAGTGGAACATGTTCGGGTTTATGGATTGTGAGCTTACACTTCTCTCATGCTGACCCTGGGGGGGCTCTTTCCCCACCCTCTTTCGAAATTCACCCTCTTGCTCTCTGACCCTCTCTATCTCTGGCCCTCTCTTTCCCCACCCTCTTTGACCCCCTCCTTCGTCTGACCCTCTCTATCTCTGTTTAGCTCGTGCGCCCTCCTCTTTCCCCATCGCGAACTCTTGCGGTGACCACCCTCTGTACTCTGGAAAATATGCCCTGCGGTCTATCTCTGTCTGGCCAACCTCTTTCCCCACCCCGCTTCAACTGTCAGGTGGCCGGGCGGACCGGCACGTTGTCAGCCTGCGTCAGGGCCCCCCAGGCGTCGGGCACGCTGGGGCCTCGCGCGCCTGACAACGTCCCCCGACTCCTTACGGCCCAGGGCCAGCTCGAAAGGGCGCGCTCGTCTACCCCTCTCCTCCTGGACTCCTCCCATCGGTAAACGGCGTCGGTAGCCGTATGGTCCGCGATCGAGGCTGTTGCCCCCACCCCCAGTCGCCAAGACGGGTTTGAGCCCGTCCGATCTACACTGCACCACTAACGGCCACCACCACAAAGCGGGCCCTAACCATCTTTCACAGCGCCCAACGCCGCACTCAGGCCGACGACTACAAGTCTCTCAACCACCCAGTCTACCACTCACGGGGTCCGCAGACGTAATATCCCCAGCCAAAACCAAAAGCCCACCTTCTGGAACCCTCAACCCCAAAAACTCGACCCACTCAACAATCCACACAGAGTCCCACCGCGAGACAGAAATAAGACCGGAAAATCGGCACTCAAACACCACATCCTATGAGGACTCCGCACTTATCGCCAAGCAGGCGGCGGCAAAACCCACAGATCATGAAAAGCGCGGGGGCCTGCGCTTCTCCCCTCCCCTTGGACCGCGGCCCCCTCGTCCTCGCCCTCTCTAGCGCTGCCCCGCGGGCCCCACCCCTCTTTGAACCCACTCCGCAGTCAAACGCTGTCATCCCCTCCTAGAGTCCTGTCCCGCTAGTGTACCCCCCCACGCTTGGCCCCCCTCGGTGGCGAGGTGCCTGGGCCTGGCGCCCCCCCCGGGCCGCACTCACTTCCCCACCCTCTGTGACCCCGTCTCTCGACCGCACCGCGAAGTCGTACCCAGGCCTCTGTACCCGCGCTCCGCCGCGCTCCGGACCCCTCTTCTCGTACATACTCGGGGGCCCGGGCCTTCTCGGCCCTCCCCTCGCCTTCCTGACCCCCGCTCTCACCTCCTCTTCCGCCGCACCGCTGGTCATTTGCCCCCGCATCAGCCGACTCTTGATCCCGGGCTCTAAGCGCTGCCCTCAGCGCTGTGTCGACCCAGCGCCTGCGTGACCCTGGTCGCTCGGCGTGGACCTCGCTTCGATCGGTCTAGGCCCTCTCCTTTGACCTCTTCCCCCCCGCTTGGCGCCCCAGGCAGCTCTCAAGTTCGCTGACTCTCCTGGAGCTGGTCGGGTGCAGCGCGATATCTCATGGCGCCGATCGGGGAGAGCATCCCTCGCGTCCCACCCGTTCCTTTGTTGGCGGGCACCGCCCTGCAGTCCTGGCTCCCGAGGGGGGGGCGGTGCGTGTGTCTCGGTAGTTGTCGGTGGCCCGTCACTCCCCGTTGTCATCTGCTCTACTTTCCCCATGGCATTTTGGTTGTTAATGCACAATTGAGAGTGTAGCCAAGTAAAACGGGATGGAGTTGAAGAGGTAGACTCGGATAGTGGGAGTCCGTCGTTGTGTAAATCATTGATACGCATCTGTGTTCTGTATATGTTTTTCATCACCGGTCGGGACCGTGCTCTGTGCGCGCTGCCCCCGTGCACTGATCGCCACGGCCGTCAGGGTGTGGCACGCTGGTCAGACCCTGTGGACGCGATGCAGTCGTAGGTGAAGGTCTAACTAGGGGGGTAGTGGTCGTCGTCCTCTGGGGGCAAGGGCTGACGGGGAGGTTTGTGATAAGGGTGGGAAGGGGAAAGTGACGGGGTGTCTGAGCCCGCTGTCTATCGAGGCAAGGGATGACTGGCGCCGTGTGCGGTCGTGCCGGGGGGGGGCGAGGGCGCCCACGCGGAAGACCTGTGACTGCTAACCGTAGCTGTGGGGATAAACATCAATTTTGCATTATCATTTACCAGCCAACGCCTTTCCAGCTATCCTCACGCCACCGCGACTGTCCACAAACACCTCCATTCTCGTCTCCCGATGCCGGCCCCCTCCCCCTCGTCTCCCCCACGCGCGGGGACTTGTGTTAATGATCGCCGCCCCATGACCTCCGCCCCAGACGCCAACATAGAGTATGCCCACGCCCCCCCCCTCGCTTAGTGCCCTCTTAGGACCCATCGAGACGCGAGCTAAAACACTTCGAATCTCACAGTCCCCGAACAACAAGATCTATATTAATCCTCACCTCCATCCAACCTCAATGAACCCCCTGATCCAGGCGCATAAGTTCTCCCTCCCCTACACCCACAATCACACACATATATAAACTATACTGAACCGATAAACCCATACTCCCTACACCTACACCCTTACACCCTTTATACAACTCTATATACCACCTAATAACCACTACAAAGATAATAAAACTCCCTTATAACCTTTCCCGATATCAAGCCCAATATTACACATAATAAAACTTTATACTAACAATAACCCACTCCCAACCTATAAAACCACCCATACCACTTAACCATAACCCATATTAACCTATATTAACCTTTATAAATCTATATTAACCTATATTAACCTATACAAACCTATATAAACCCACATTAACCTATATAAACCCATATTAACCTATATAAACCCATATTAACCTATATAAACCCATATTAACCTATATAAACTTGTATTAACCTATATAAACCCAAATTAATCTATATTAACCTATATAAACCCATATTAACCTATATAAACCTATATTAACCCATATAAACCTAAATTAACCTATATTAACCCATATAAACCTATATTAACCCATATAACCCCAAGTTAACCTATATAAACCCATATTAACCTATATAAACTTGTATTAACCTATATAAACCCAAATTAATCTATATTAACCTATATAAACCCATATTAACCTATATAAACCTATATTAACCCATATAAACCTAAATTAACCTATATTAACCCATATAAACCTATATTAACCCATATAACCCCAAGTTAACCTATATAAACCCAAATTAATCTATATTAACCTATATAAACCCATATTAACCTATATAAACCTATATTAACCCATATAACCCCAAGTTAACCTATATTAACCCATATAAACCTATATTAACCCATATAACCCCAAGTTAACCTATATTAACCCATATTAACTTATGTTAAGCTATTTTAACCTGTATAAACCTTTAACCTGTGTATCCAAATGAACAATTCCTTGTGGTTATGGGGGTTGTGATGTCACAGGATTAGTGCCGGGTTGTAACTGACACCGATGCTCGTATGGTACATAATGCTGCCATCTTGGTCCCCATGAAATGTTTATGAAGTGTCTATAGACGTAGTGTCCTCTCACCCTCCCCTGGTAACAGTAGAAATAGGAAAGACTTTATAAGGAACAT
>CM033476.1:108137201-108248885 GCA_019447015.1 Hymenochirus boettgeri | reverse complement strand
TAAACCTATATCAACCTATACAACCCTATATAAACCCATATTAACCTCTATTAACCTTTATAAATCTATATTAACCTATATTATCCTATACAAACCTATATAAAACCATATTAACCTATATAAACCCATATTAACTTATATAAACTTATATCAACCTATATTAACCTTTATAAACCTATATTAACCCAAATTAACCTATATCAACCTATACAACCCTATATAAACCCATATTAACCTATATAACCCCATATTAACCTATATAACCCCATATTAACCTATATAAACTTATATTAACCTATATAAACCCAAATTAATCTTTATTAACCCATATAAACCCAAGTTAACCTATATTAACCTTTATAAACCCATATTAACCCAAATTAACCTATATCAACCTATACAACCCTATATAAACCCATATTAACCTATATAACCCCATATTAACCTATATAAACTTATATTAACTTATATAAACCCAAATTAATCTATATTAACCTATATAAACCCAAATTAATCTATATTAACCCATATAAACCTAAATAAGCCTTTATTAACCCATCTAACCCCAAGTTAACTTATAATAACCCATATTAACTTATATTAAGCTATTTTAACCTGTATAAACCTTTAACCTGTGTATCCAAATGAACAATTCCTTGTGATTATGGGGGTTGTGATGTCACAGGATTAGTGCCGGGTTGTAACTGACACCGATGCTCGTATGGTACATAATGCTGCCATCTTGGTCCCCATGAAATGTTTATGAAGTGTCTATAGACGTAGTGTCCTCTCCCCCTCCCCTGGTAACAGTAGAAATAGGAAAGACTTTATAAGGAACATTTCCAGGTGAAGTTCTTGGGGGAAGGATTATAGGATTATAATGATCTATTATAGGATATATTATAATATTATTATATAGGAAGCATTATACAGTGCAGATCTGTAACATTAAACACCAGAACCAATGACATTCACAGCCCCATTCTGCACACGTTCTAAACAGATCGGATATCGCATTGTACAAAGCCTGCCGAGCGATGCTATAATTACCCAGAGATCTAACAGGTGGACATAATGAACTCAGCCCACCCGCCTTCCAGGCCATAGACACAACACTTAACAGGGAAGCAGTATGGCCACTTCCATTTTATAGATGCAAAAGATATTTACTCTTCCTTTTAAAGGGCATCTATACTAAAAAATGTTTTTAAAAGTTTACGTTGCCCATTACTGGAAACTATAATTCTTCCCAACTACCACTGTACAATTTTTCCTTTACATTTCATCTGTCAATCAAGTGCCTTATTATTATAAATTATTCTGCTGTGTGCCGTTTTAATGTAAATGAAATGGTAACAGTCGGTATGTGTGTGAATTGCATGATGGGAAGTTCCCTCTCCCAGTGCTGCCTCATAGTGATTACTGAGCATGCTTGCCCTTATAAAAAAGTCTGGTCAGATGGAAGGGGGAGTGGTTAAAAGAGGGAAAGGCATACTAAGCCTGAGCAAAACAAATACTGGATTGAAAGCAACACACACACCTCAGAGTAAGTGCTACTTACATATATTTGATTACAGATTTTTTTTCAGTATAGTTGCATTTTAAAGGAAAGATCTGGTTGCTAATGTCAAGCTACATAGCAACCAGACTGTATAATGTGAGTGATAATTGTTAGGTTGTCAGATCTGTATTAAACATGTCTATTTACCCTGAGACCTGAATATTTTATTCTGTTCGTATCTAATTCACTCACTTCCTTTTTATTCTTCCTGAACGGAGAAGGAATGGACCTGCCAGCTGGAAGGGAATTGTGCTGAGCACAGGGTAATGATGTCACTGGCAGCCAATGGCAGCCTTGGTTAAACTGCTTATTAGTCACCTGACTGGCAGTTTGGCGGAATATCAATGGGTCTTGGCTCCTGTAAGTAAAGTTGCCCTGTGTACACAATGTATTACAGCCCACACTATGTCACTACCAGACTATACCCCGTACCCATCCTACACCTACTGGGTCCCGGGTGTCAGTGGGTACAAGCCCTTTTGTGCTTGGGATATTCTCATGGCAAGAATAGGGTAACCTCTGGCATGAGTGAGGCTGTGTGCCCACTGACCTGCTTTGCTCCCTGCTGGCATTGTATAAACGGAATGTCTAGCATGCCAACTTCTCCAGTGTTCCGCAGGCTGAGCTGAGAGTCCCAGGCTCAGGGCCAAAGCACAGAGCAGGGATTAGATGTGTCACATTGGAAGGAATCAGTAGGGCGTCTCCCACTGCAGCACTTGGATAGATCTATCCGATCGCTGAACTGTAGGAAATATATAAATCACCAGGAAATCCTCCTACCTGGACCATTTAGGGCTAGGCCACACTATCGCGTTTTTTGCACGTTTGCGCACGCGTTTCGCGCTCGCGATTGCGCCTGCGATTTTCGCTAAAATGTAAATCGTGGGAATGCGAAAATTCCCGCGATTTCCAATGCGTCCGTTCACGTTTTGGTAACGCATGCGTTCACTATTTTTGGTGCGTTAACGCAGCGTTTCCATAACGCTCGCGATTCCTGTGTGGCCTCAGCCTTAATGGGGAGATTTTATAGCCCTAATATATGTGGGGGGCAGATATCAGACCAATAGATTTAATAGATTTAGTGATTGGAAGCCTGTAACCAACCAATCTTGTGTCATACCATTGGGTATACCGTTAAATCACGGGCAATCGAGCAGTTCCCTTTGGACACGGCAAACTGACGACCATGGCTACTTTCGCCGCGACCGGTGACTTAACTAGGAATCACTGGGCCCCCCAGCAAAACTACGATGGGGCCCCTATCCCTGCTTCGTCCACAGTGGTTTTCTGTGAGGAGACTATATCTGTCATAGAAAAAATAAGAAGATGGGGCCCCTTGGATTATGGGCCCCCGTGCGGTTGCTCCCCTGTAGTGATTCATCCTGATCAACGGTTGTGCAATCAGCTGTGAATTACCGACATTATTGGTGGCAAACATCGATTGGCTATTAATCTTGGCGGATCCAAAATAAAAGGCAGGGGGCCCCTATATGCCCCAATATGCCCTTCAATCCAGCCAATCCCAGGCACAATAATGGGACATCACATTGAATCCTGATCTTACCAATATCTGTGTGTGTATGGCTCCACATTGACCAGACCACATGTGTGCGTAGCGACGTTATAAACAAACAATGGGATGTCTCTCGGGCTTTGTGTGTTTCTTAACAAACACAAGTTCATTACCAGTGGCAGCCGGTAAATACACAGACATCGGTTACAGGTCAATTCAGGTCACTGCGGTACTGGTACCGTGTACATGGGCAGAATATGGTCACCAAGTCACAGACTCTCGATCTGGGATTTTATCGGTTACGTTGTGTAAAGGGGAACTAAACCTGCATTAAATTTACTTATATGATTCCGCGGTCTGTGATAGATTTTTCATGTTGATAACTGGGGATTTTTGTATCATATTAATAACGTTCTGTTATGTATCATTTATCCTAGAATATCATGTATGTTACACAGTTCACGGGGAGCCATAAGGGAGACACGAGAAGAATATGGCTGCCTACCATGGGGTTTTACTGCGTTAACAAAATTGAAAGGCCAGCGTTTTTGCGTAAGCTCCACCCCTACCTCTGTCTGGGATGTATCCAATGGCAAGAAGCACTTCTTATTGGTTAGGCCCTGGACCAAAAGTGGGCGGGGCAACAAGACCACGGTTTTCTTAGAGATGCACAAAATCTCTTCAATAACAGTGACCACGATCTTGGAAAGATCTTATTGGAGGATCAAGTACATGTGATCACTATTAATGGTCTGTTTAGGGGCGTCCCTGGTGAATGTGGGGTGGGGGGTACATTCCTGTATCTTGGCTTCCTATCCAGTTTAATCTTCTGGTTTGTTTGGTGAGAGAACACCAGCCCAAGGGAACGGTAAAAAGTCCCACCTAGTAACATGGAACATTGCTCCCCCACACGCCCATATACACACATGTACAGACACACACAGCTACTTTGCGACCATTATATGATCATGAAGTCCTGCCTGGCTCATTTTCCGGGAAGAACCCGGAAAGGCGGTTCCAGAAGAATTGATTGAATGGCAGGTAAATCTGGCTATACACATGGGATTCCGCAGCATGTGTGCCGACAGATCACATTGGTATCTGATCACATTGGTATCTGTCAGCACACATCCTGTGGGAACAGCATAAACGGACCCGACGATCCCCATACGTGGTATAGGGATCGGTCTGTTGTGCGGCCATACAACGCACAATCGTATTGGCTCCCTCTACTTAAAGTATAGGGAGCCGATAGTGGCCGACGGAAATTTTCAGTCATTCCCTCGGCACTCCGATCGGTCGGGAAAAGCTCCTATACACGAACGATAATTGGTAAATTCCGTCATTCCCCAACGGGATTTACCTATTATCGTTCACATATACGGCAACCTTTAGTCGTATGGGCACCTTTAGTTCTAACGTATGGGCACCTTTAGTTCTAATGTATGGGCACCTATAGTTCTAACATATGGACACCTTTAGTTCTAACATATGGGCACCTTTAGTTCTAACGTATGGGCACCTTTAGTTCTAACGTAATGGACCTTTGTTCTAACGTATAGACACCTTTAGTTCTAACGTATGGGCACCTATAGTTCTAACATATGGGCACCTTTAGTTCTAACGTATGGGCACCTTTAGTTCTAACGTATGGGCACCTTTAGTTCTAACGTATGGGCACCTATAGTTCTAACGTATAGACACCTTTAGTTCTAACGTATGGACACCTTTAGTTCTAACGTATGGGCACCTTTAGTTCTAACGTATGGGCACCTTTAGTTCTAACGTATGGGCACCTATAGTTCTAACATATGGGCACCTTTAGTTCTAACGTATGGGCACCTTTAGTTTCAACGTATGGGCACATAAGTTCATACATATGGGCACCTTTAGCCGTATGGGCACCTTTAAATCGTCACTTAGGTGCAATTACACGGCCGACGAGTTGTATGATGTTGCGATATCGTACGACCGTAGATATGGGCCCCTTTTTTCTGATGAAAATTGCTTGTAAACGATCAGTTGGTAGATTGTCATTCAATCTCCAACCATTTCGATTGTCCGTGCGTTGAAGATCTAATCCATACGTTAATACGAATTACCTGCGACTGCCTGACCGATTTTACAGGTGTAACACTGGTTAAACATCATTATCGTCCAGGAGCATCGCAAATCTTCATCATCGTCAACCGAACATTAAATTGACGGTACGTTTGGTACGTTTGTACGTTTGGTACGTTTGGTAACATTTGGTACGTTTGGTACATGTACGTTTGTTACATGGTTAGAAGTTTGAATTAGATAAGAGATTCTAATAAATAATATAATTATAATTATATAAACCCGGGGGTTAATGTGAGTGGCTATAATGTCCATTGTGCGGCTGTATAAATAACCGTGACCTAGTGAAATGGATCGGGGTTACACTGTGTTGGGTTCCAATTACCAGGCGATGCTGTGTGTGTTGTGGATACCTTGGCATTGAATTGTAAACTCCCAGAGGATACACTGTTTTGCAAACAAACACATCAATGGCCTTCATCATCGACCCAGGAGGAGGTGAGGGGAAATACAAAGAGGTCCTGTATATTGCAGGCGGTGGCGTAACTAGGAATCACCGGGCCCCCCAGTAAACTATGATGGGGCCCCTATCCGTGCTTCATCCACAGTGGTTTTCTCTACATCTTCCCCCTGTAATATCCCCCGTCTCTCTGCCCAATTACAGTAACACTGGGATAGTTTATTACCCCATAGACATAATAGTTATAAACTGCTTTCTGTGCTGGAGATGCCATGCTGCTTGCATCTACAGAACTGCACAATCCATCTATAATCAGGTGCTGTTTATTATAGTTTATGGAGAAAATGTCTATTGAGTTAAGCAATTTGGTTTGCAGACCAAATCACCATTTAATTCTGGGACATTCAGTGAGAAACCCTCCTGCAGTTGCGCAACTATAAATCTCAACACCCACCTAGATAAAGTTGTTGTCTGTGTTGAGGTGGGGTTGTTCTTAGTGTGCCCAGGGAAGGTCCTGACTATGCGACAGGTCGGCCATTTTGTTCTATACTGAACTGATCTCCAGCTACTAATACAAGACCAGATTGGCCAATAGGGCCCATTGTTTTAATATTTGGCAGTGAATCTGCAGAGCCTTAACCCCTTCCAGCTGGAAGATGTGAAGGTCCATGAATGGGGCCTATTTATTTGTGGAATTCGCCTTCTAACGTCAGGGAGCGAGGGTCTTAATCCTTACAAAAGGTTATTATATGTGTTATCATAACAGACCCCCCTTTACACCTACCAAAGGTGACACCCACCCTGTATATAAATATATCTATAGCTACATGGTATAGTCTGCATAATATATAAATAATCTACCCCTGTAGTGGATTTCTATGGGAGGAACTGTAAGATTATAGCCTTATAACCACCCCTGTAGTGGATTTCTATGGGAGGAACTGTAAGATTATAGCCTTATAACCTACCCCTGTAGTGGATTTCTATGGGAGGAAATGTAAGATTATAGCCTTATAACCTACCCCTGTAGTGGATTTCTATGGGAGGAACTGTAAGATTATAGCCTTATAACCTACCCCTGTAGTGGATTTTCATGGGAGGAACTGTAAGATTATAGCCTTATAACCACCGCCCTGTAGTGGATTTCTATGGGAGAACTGTAAGATTATAGCCTTATAACCTACCCCCCTGTAGTGGATTTCTATGGGAGGAACTGTACGATTATAGCCTTATAACCTACCCCTGTAGTGGATTTTCATGGGAGGAACTGTAAGATTATAGCCTTAAACCTACCCCTGTAGTGGATTTCTATGGAGGAACTGTAAGATTATAGCCTTATAACCTACCCCTGTAGTGGATTTCTATGGAGGAACTGTAGATTATAGCCTTATAACCTACCCCTGTAGTGGATTTCTATGGGAGGAACTGTAATTATAGCCTTATAACCTACCTTGTAGTGGATTTCTATGGGAGGAACTGTAAGATTATAGCCTTATAACCTACCCCTGTAGTGGATTTCTATGGGAGGAACTGTAAGATTATAGCCTTATAACCTACCCCTGTAGTGGATTTCTATGGGAGAACTGTAAGATTATAGCCTTATAACCTCCCCTGTAGTGGATTTCTATGGGAGGATGTAAGATTATAGCCTTATAACCTACCCCTGTAGTGATTTCTATGGGAGAACTGTAAGATTATAGCCTTATAACCTACCCCTGTAGTGGATTTCTATGGGAGGAACTGTAAGATTATACCTTATAACCTACCCCTGTAGTGGATTTCTATGGAGGAACTGTAAGATTATAGCCTTATAACCTACCCCTGTAGTGGATTTCTATGGGAGGAACTGTAAGATTTAGCTTATAACCTACCCCTGTAGTGGGATTTCTATGGGAGACTGTAAGATATGCCTTATAACCTACCCCTGTAGTGGATTCTATGGGAGGAACTGTAAGATTATAGCCTTATAACTACCCTGTAGTGGATTTCTATGGGAGGAACTGTAAAGATTATAGCCTTATAACCTACCCCTGTAGTATTTCTATGGGAGGAACTGTAATTATATCCTTATAACCTATAACCTACCCCTGTAGTGGATTTCTATGGGAGGAACTGTAAGATTATAGCCTTATAAACCACCCCTGTAGTGGATTTCTATGGGAGAACTGTAAGATTATAGCCTTAAACCTACCCCTGTAGTGGATTTCTATGGAGGAACTGTAGATTATAGCCTTATACCTACCCCTGTAGTGGATTTCTTAGGGGAACTGTAAGATTATATCCTTATAACCTACCCCTGTAGTGGATTTCTATGGAGGAACTGTAAGATTATAGCCTTATAACCTACCCCTGTAGTGGATTTCTATGGGAGGAACTGTAAAGATTAAGCCTTATACCTACCCTGTAGTGGATTTATAGGGAGGAAACTGTAAGATTATAGCCTTATAACCCTACCCCTGTAGTGGATTTCTATGGGAGGAACTGTAAGATTATGCCTTATAACCTACCCCTGTAGTGGATTTCTATGGGAGGAACTGTAAATTATACCTTATAACCACCCCTGTAGTGGATTTCTATGGAGGGGAACTGTAAGATTATATCCTTATAACCACCCCTGTAGTGGATTTCTATGGGGAACTGTAAGATATAATCCTTATAACCTACCCCTGTTAGTGGATTTCTTGGGAGGAACGTAAGATTATACCTTATAACCTACCCTGTAGTGGATTTCTATGGGAGAGAACTGTAAGATTATAGCCTTAAACCTACCCTGTAGTGGATTTCTATGGGAGGAACTGTAAGATTATAGCCTTATAACCTACACCTGTAGTGGATTTCTATGGGAGGAACTGTAAGATTATAGCCTTATAACCTACCCCTGTAGGGGATTTCTATGAGAGGAACTGTACAATTATAGCCTTATAATCTTACAGTTCCAGGAGGAGAAGGAAACCAGAAGCCATAAAGGGGTAGGTTATAATAAATAATGCACCCCGAACTGTAAATTATAAGGATATTAGAAGTCACTTTGGAGTTCCGTGCCCTGTATAATAGGTACTCGGCCTGCGGCCTCGTTCTTTTATATGGTCACGGAACTCCTTGGTGACTTCTAATATCCTTATAATTTACAGTTGGGGTGCATTTTTCACTATATACTGTATAGCCTGCATAATATATATTGATAGATATAAAATAATAATAGGTCATCGGAGCACTTATCTGGATTTTTTAATACAAAATGAGTCCTTTAGGATAATTATTTAGGATTATTATTATTATAACACTAGCCCGTGATAATATAATATATTTATCAGACATTTAAAGGGGAACTTCGGATTACTAATGCAGTATTTGCCAGAGTCCAGAAACTCACACACTTTCCTGTTGCTAAGTCAAACAAGCTAATTAGCAACCATATAATTAGTTTACACTTCCTTCCTGCACGTGCCGTTGCCAAGGGCCCGGGGCTCTGCATCCCTAACACATTCAGTAGTAGAGGATCAAACTGTACTTCTTGGCTTAGAATTCATTTAATTAATTTTAAGATGTTTTTTTAGATTCCATTTCACCGTGTAGGAAGCCATTTTGTTCTAGTGCCTATGATGAAGGACTGGTGGGTCCGAAACCTGTAGGGCGTATCTCAATAAATTTGGTATATGAAATAACTTGCAGTCTGGTTTCCTGTTCCTTGTGGCATCGGATGGTGCGGACCCCTTTACTTTTTGCTTGTATCTTGGACATATGAGTCTTTGCAACGGGCCTGGGGCTTTCGGAACCCGGGTCACCTGGAGGATTTGGTATTTTATATATGTATAATATGCAGTTGAGCCCACGATTGCTTAATCTTGCTTGTTTAAGAAGCCATTTTGTTCTACCTACTCCATATTACTGATTATTTCCCAGTAGGAAGCCATTTTGTTCTACCTACTCCATATTATTGATTATTTCCCAGTAGGAAGCCATTTTGTTCTACTACTCTCATATATTGATTATACGAAGTAGGAAGCCATTTTGTTCTACCTACTCCATATTATTGATTATTACGAAGTAGGAAGCCATTTTGTTCTACCTACTCCATATTATTGATTATTACGAAGTAGGAAGCCATTTTGTTCTACCTACTCCATATTACTGATTATTATGAAGTAGGAAGCCATTTTGTTCTACCTACTCCATATTACTGATTATTTCCCAGTAGGAAGCCATTTTGTTCTACCTACTCCATATTATTGATTATTACGAAGTAGGAAGCCATTTTGTTCTACCTACTCCATATTATTGATTATTATGAAGTAGGAAGCCATTTTGTTCTACCTACTCCATATTACTGATTATTTCCCAGTAGGAAGCCATTTTGTTCTACCTACTCCATATTACTGATTATTTCCCAGTAGGAAGCCATTTTGTTCTACCTACTCCATATTACTGATTATTTCCCAGTAGGCGAGTTCATTCCTCACTGCTTCTAACACCAAACTAGTTTATGGGCCTTGGGAGTGGCGTTTCTCCCATTTACTAATAACTTTATGTATCTAATTCATATTGTCTCCTTGAATCTGCAGAAGTACAATGGGCCCCTATTCAATGTGCAGGACTAACCTTGAGATAAAAACAAAACGGAATCCGGCCTGTAATGTTAATACTTCCATAGTACTCATTTTTAAGTTACCCTAACGGGATGCTCCCCTGAAATATAACATTTTGGTATTATGCCGCCTGGGTAATTATTCCAAGTTCAGTTCATTTGTGATGGTGAATTTTTAGTTGCTACCTAGTTGCTAGGCGGTGCTTACCCTAGCAACACCATCATTAGAATGGCAAACAATTAAACCAGTTATAGTTAACCACTGACCAGTTATAAACAGATTTATTCAATCTTTTTCTAAATGTGGGTGTATTATTGTGTGTTTGGGGGTTATAGTTAGCTGTGGGGCCATCATGTTCCCGTTACTATTCACTATACCTGATATCTCTAAAGCTAAAGGGGCCCACACAACATACAATATCTAGTTGTGTACGGGTGACCGTCAGGTAATTTTAGGCCTTATCAGGAGAAAGAAAAACGATTGGACCAATCACCATTGTTCGATTGGGATTGGTCCATGAATGGCCACAGATGTGTAATTTCGTGCACAACAGGCGTCAGCCAAGCACGCATAGCTGTACTGCACCATAATCGGACATTAACGTGCGTTCAGTCTGGCATCATTGGAGGTCGGACCCAATGGATCATGGACTGTTGTCCGACTGGGCGATTATCGTGTGGTATGTATAGTTTATTTATATAGTTTTAATTAATAAATCCTCGTGTGTAAAATTCCACGACCTTTAACGAGGAAGACAAAGTGGCCGCCCTCTGGCTCCGAAGACAAAATGGTCGCCCTCTGGTTCATTGTCATATAACTACTTAGCCTCCATTTTAATAGAAATCTATATAAATTCTATAAGTCTCAGTGTTGGTTAATGTGGGAACCATGGCCACAGTTTGTGTTTGCAATTCACACAGGAGGTTCCCTATCGCCACACAGTAACCATGATAAACACAGGCAGGGTGACAGAGAAAGGCGGGAACCCAAACAGGTGTAATCCGTAACTAGAACCCCTCAGCAACCGCTAACAGCGCAGCTGGACTGCCTGGACAGGGAGTTACGCACAAAGAGTAGCGTAGAATGTAAGTGAATAGATCTGCTCCCTCCGCCCCCAGAATTGGCGCTTTCAATGTATCGAGTCCGTTGCTAAGACGCTTAAACCCCCCCATTGGACCTCTCAGCCAATCGCGAGGCTCGTCAATCATTTGAATGTGACCAATCACAAAAGGACTCTGGGAGAGGCAGAGCAACTCTGACAGCGGAGGCGTCTCCCAGCCATCCAATCAGCACGCAGAGATTAAGTATCTGTTGATTGATTCTGAGCAGACCAATGTAGGAATGGGAAAAACTTCGAATCGACGCCGCCTACACCGTATTATCCAATAGAAAGTGGGAGTTGAGTCCGTCCCGCCCCTCGCTGCCCTATAAAAGGAGGTGTCCGGGACGGTTAGAGCCAGTTGCTCTGACGCATCGTTGAAGGTTTAGGTTCTTTGGATAATTTACCGGATCCGACACCATGAGGGAGATCGTTCATCTGCAGGCTGGACAGTGCGGGAACCAGATCGGGGCCAAAGTGAGTGCGGGTGTTACCGCTCCCTTCTCTATGGGGTTTAGTTCTGGGAATGGCGGGTTATTGTATCGTGTAATTCTCGCTATTATTGCTTAATATGTGGTTAATACAAACGGGCAAGGGAGGATTCTGGGAAACGTAGTAATTCAAACCTGTCGGTTATGGCGGGGCTGCTGTACCTGGTGGGCGTGGCTTACACCTGTCAGTTATTAAGCCCCGCCTCCAACGGTTCAACCTGTCGAATCCACGAGGCCCGAGGTTAACATGGGTTCGGTGGAAACTACACCTCCCAGCATGCCCTGCAGGCCTATTTAATCAACTGAGTTATATCAGCCATGTGACTAACTACAAGTCTGTTACCAGCAATTCTTCCCAGTTTAACTACTGTAGGAAGCCACACACCGTGCAATGTGATTGTACAGTATTGGGCAAGGTAGCCACACACCGTGCAATGTGATTGTACAGTAGTGTGGGATGGTACAAGGTAGCCACGCCCTGGATATGGGCCCAGTCTGATCTGTTAATTGGGCTGTACAATCTTGTTGTAAGGTGTGTGGCTGCAATTGATCCTGACTATGGCTAGCTCCCTGGGCTTGAAGCGGTTACTCAGACTTAGTGTAATTTCCCCTGGCTAGTCACATGGTATATCTAGCAATGACCCTGCTATGGGAGGGGTTAGTGGGGGGCACATAGGGATGAGTAGCTGCATTTATGTAGGTAGTAATTCTCAGAATATAGAAGAGCTTGAATCTGCAAACCTAGAACTTTTTTACCCTAATGGCTTTTATGGTTACATAATCTAAATGTTTGGTTATTAAGCCCCACTGAATGGCTTTCTGCAGAAAGAACCAATTCCCTATATTCGTGTTGAGTAGAGCTGCTTAGATGGGACATTAAGTCAGACTTCAGGGAAAACCCTGTAGACACTAAAGGTTCGTACACACGTGCGATCACGGGTCCTGACCTGCGACACAATGTGAATTAATGTTTGTTTCAGCCGATAATTGCCCCGTGTAGGCCCTTTATCGGACAGTCTTTTGGTGTTCTGGTCGGGCAATCCCCGGCCAATAAAGGGCCTACATAGGCCAATTATCGGCTGGAACAAATGTTCGTACACTGTGTACGAACCTTAACCTTAGAACAGATCTTTTGGAACCCAGTAACATTGTATTGGATTGTACAGGACGCTGCTTATTGGCTGCTGATTAATTTAAAACTTTCTTTTAGTTTTGGGAAGTCATCAGTGATGAGCATGGAATTGACCCAAGTGGCACATACCATGGTGACAGTGATCTGCAGCTGGAAAGAATAAACGTGTACTACAATGAAGCAACAGGTAACTATTCAGTTTAAGGAGAACTAAGCTTAACTTGTGTGTACAAGTTACAATTGCAAACGCTGAAATCTTTTGCTTTGAGAATATCTATGATGCAACATTCTGTCTGGAACTTTGGGATTATCTGCTGTGCACTTTATAGTATACAGTTACCAAGCCAACCCAGCGATGAGTTATGGGAACTGGCCCTCTAGGCTGAATGAATAAACAGCCGCAGAGAAAGTAAAGGACATGGCTTGTAATGCCTATTGGAACAATGACGTTTGTTCAAGGCAAAATGCAATGTTCATGTGATTCTGCACGGTTTACAAACTTCCTTTTTTTTTTTAGGTGGGAAGTATGTCCCCAGGGCTGTACTGGTAGATCTTGAGCCTGGAACTATGGACTCTGTGAGATCTGGACCATTTGGACAGATATTCAGACCAGACAACTTTGTATTTGGTAAGTGGAGAATAAACTTCTAGTTGCATTTTCTGTTTGAAGTTGTACAAATCGGTTAATTTTCTTTTCTTCATTTCTAGGTCAAAGTGGTGCTGGAAACAATTGGGCCAAAGGTCACTACACAGAGGGAGCAGAACTGGTTGACTCCGTTTTGGATGTTGTAAGAAAGGAAGCAGAAAGCTGTGACTGTCTCCAGGGGTTCCAGCTCACTCACTCCTTAGGTGGCGGTACTGGGTCTGGAATGGGTACCCTTCTAATTAGCAAAATCAGGGAAGAGTATCCTGACAGAATCATGAACACTTTCAGTGTTGTGCCTTCCCCAAAAGTGTCCGATACTGTTGTAGAGCCATACAATGCTACTCTGTCTGTCCACCAGCTTGTAGAGAACACAGATGAAACCTACTGTATAGACAATGAAGCCCTATATGACATCTGCTTCAGGACCCTAAAACTCACAACACCTACCTATGGTGACCTGAACCATCTGGTCTCTGCCACCATGAGTGGTGTAACTACCTGCCTCCGGTTCCCTGGCCAGCTTAATGCTGACCTGCGTAAACTAGCTGTAAATATGGTTCCTTTCCCCCGACTGCACTTCTTTATGCCTGGTTTTGCACCCCTTACCAGCAGAGGCAGCCAACAGTATCGTGCCTTGACAGTGCCAGAGCTAACTCAGCAGATGTTTGATGCAAAGAACATGATGGCTGCCTGCGACCCACGCCATGGCCGTTATCTTACAGTGGCTGCTGTGTTCAGGGGCCGTATGTCCATGAAAGAAGTGGATGAGCAGATGCTTAATGTACAGAATAAAAACAGCAGCTACTTTGTTGAATGGATCCCCAACAATGTTAAAACTGCAGTCTGTGACATTCCACCTCGTGGCCTGAAAATGTCTGCTACCTTCATTGGTAACAGCACAGCCATTCAGGAACTGTTCAAGCGCATCTCTGAACAGTTCACTGCTATGTTCCGCAGAAAGGCCTTCTTGCACTGGTATACTGGGGAGGGCATGGATGAGATGGAATTCACAGAAGCAGAAAGCAACATGAATGATTTAGTGTCTGAGTACCAACAGTACCAGGATGCTACAGCTGAGGAAGAGGGAGAGTTTGAGGAGGAAGGGGAAGAGGAGAATGCATAAAACCTGGCTAGCACTTGTGAAGTTTTTCATGGTCTGTTTTGTCTTTTTATTTGTTCATGTTCCTGTTACAAACTGTTCTAATGTTTACACCAATAAATGCATTTCATACTGATTTGTCTTGGATTTATTAAACTTCCTGTTTGTAAGCCTCACTATTGGGGTAAACTAGAAAAACTAGGCCCAATGCACAAGGGCTGTGTATGTCACATCGACTGTCTAGGGACTAATGTGCTGGTCACAAAATAAAACCTAAAACAACCCAGAACTTTCAGTGGTTTTTTGCTTAATCCTGCGTTTTTTTTACCTTGAGGGTTAAACTAATTCTGCTGAAACAAAGGGAGGATCTCAATATTAAACTGGGAAATTGGAAAAGTACTTGTTGAGTTTTAAATTAAGTGGCAGAATAACAGGTTTGTAGGTATATGGACTTTATCTTGGCACAATAAATAACTTGTCTCAATCAGCCTGACAGGCCAGGTAAGGTTACAAATCATTACAGAACAAATACGTAAAACACGTTTCAGACTTCTAGTCTGACACATCACCTGTAAGCCCACCCCTAAAAAACCCAATTTTTTAAACTTTTTTTTCCTGGTGCCTTTGGACACTTTCAGGGAAATGTAAGGTTCTTGTAAAAAAAAAAGGTGCCAATTTTGCCCCAATCAGATGTCAACATCTGATTTGTTGGTGCTAAATTGGCATGATTTTTTAACTGGCATCTATACCAATAAGTTATTTTAAATTGACCATAACTGGAAACTATAATTGCCAACCACCACTATCACTTTTTTGTTGATGTGCCCCATATTTAGATATCAATCAAACTATTTCAGCTGTCAATCAAGTTCCTTGCTCAAGTATTGTCAGTATTACTGTAGCTGGAATGGTGACAGGTTTGACAGTTGGTATGCTGTGTGCAGGCTTGACAGTTGGTTTGTGGGGGGAAAAGTCAGGTCAGATGGGAGTGGTTAAAAGGGAGGTGGGGATACTGCTCCTCAACGTGTGCTGGATTGAAGGCATGCAGCAACACATGCAAATCAGAGTAAGTGCTACTTACATGTATTCAGTTATAGATTAAGAGGAGGCAGTCATTTTTTTTCAGTATAGTGTCCCCTTAATAACTTTTCTTGGCTATTTTTGGGATGTGCAGCATATTCCCTCTGTCACAGCAATAGGCTGAGTGGGCATGCTTAAGCCACTGCCAAGGGGGTGGAGCAATTGTGCTGGATGTGTCACAGCATGTGTACAGGAAGCACCACCCCTTATACTGCAGTTTGGGTAGATTGCAGCTAGATGCATTTAACAGTGTACTTGTACGGAGACCACAGTAAGGAGAACTATAGAATAAATTTCTTTTTAAAACCCGTTAAAATGAAATTTATTTGAGACTGGGATTCCTACCTCCCAGTATTCTTCCTGGCTACAGCACTAATAAAGGATTAGTTCAGTGCCAACCTGGCAAATAAAAACTGCACAGTACTGTAGCTCTTAAACAATCTGATATTGTGAGGTAGGAATCTATCCGACCTCCCTTCTCCTCTGTTCTGTCCATTGTTACTATTGTAGTTATCTACTCTCTAATCTAGCAGCCATCTAACTTTTAGAAACTTATTTCCATAGACCCTAATTCATCTGGAGTAAATTTCTAGGTGCAATGATCTTTGTCCAGCTCTTTAACACATGGAAACCTGTTGTGCCTAACTGCTCGTTTTATTGATCTACAGTGACCAATCTGACTTTAGCTTTTAAAGCATGGTACACACCATGCAACTTTTCTTCCTGACCGACCGTTCAGCCAGGAGGAAGAACTGAATCGAGCATGCGATCCATAGAGGATTGCATGATCGGATGTGGTTTTCCGCCGTGTCTGACCGACCATTCGTCGGAATGATTTCCATTATACTTTCCATTCTTCTAATTTGCAGCGACCTATCAGATGGCTTTGTAGGTCACTGCAGTTAGATACAAAGTGTATTATGCCTGAGGAAGAAGCCCAAGTGATTGGTAAGCTTGCATTTTCAATCATTTTAATTAGCCAGTAAAAAGGTATTTTATATCCAAGGTGTCAGAACCTGAAATGTCTGCTCAGTGACAATAACAGAGAATAGCAAGGGGTAAAAATTCAACTTATTTTTCAAAATGGAAGAGAATATGCAGATATGGAAGAAATGCTGTTGTAAATGTAGGTAACCCTGGAGTTATAGGTGCCAGCCACTCTACTTACTTTAATTACATTGAACCTGTAACCTCTAAAGCTAGGTACACACCTAGCGATTTTTCCTCCTGACCGACCGTTCGATACTTTCGAACGGTCGGCCAGGAGGAAGGACTGTCGGTCGCGGCAAAAGCAGCCGCGTCCGATAGTCACCGCGACCGATCGTGCGGTCCATAGAGGACCGCACGATCGGACAAGGTTTTCCACCCTGTCCGATCGTCCTTTCGTCCGATTCGGACGAACGGTCGATCGGACATGGGCACATTCGGATTCGATAATTTCGGTCCGATCGACCGATACACTGAACTATCGGTCGATCGGACCGAAATATCTAATCGTGTGTACCCAGCTTTACTCCTATGACAGAGGCAGATCTCTGCTACATAGTGATGATCTCCACAATGTGCACAATAGTTCCTACACGTGTGAAAAACTTGAAACCACTTTGTATTGTGTATAGTATAGTATAGTATTTGAAGTTGAATAAAGACATATACGTCCATCCAGTCCAACCCATCTAGCAATATCCTCATTTCCTGCCTAACTTGATCCAGAGGAAGGCAAAAAACCCCACCAAATTTATGAAGGGGATAAAATTCCTTCCTGACTCCAAGTGGCAATGGGAAATTTCCCTGGATCAACTCTACTTTATGTATCAATCCCAGTAACTTGTAACATTCCTTGTTTGTAGAAACTCATCCAGCTTTTTATTAAACTGACCAATGAACCTGCCATAACAACGTCCACTGGAAGACATTTCCATAGCTTTACCGTTCTCACAGTGACAAACCCTTTCCCAACTCTACTTTATGTATCAATACCAGTATTGAACATTCCTTGTTTGTAGAAACTCATCCAGCTTTTTATTAAACTGACCAATGAACCTGCCATAACAACGTCCACTGGAAGACAGTTCCTAGCTTTAACCGTTCTCACAGTGACAAACCCTTTCCCAACTCTACTTTATGTATCAATCCAGAACTTGTAACATTCCTTGTTTGTAGAAACTCATCCAGCTTTTTATTAAACTGACCAATGAACCTGCCATAACAACGTCCACTGGAAGACAGTTCCATAGCTTTACCGTTCTACAGTGACAAACCCTTTCCCAACTCTACTTTATGTATCAATACCAGTAACTTGTAACATTCCTTGTTTGTAGAAACTCATCCAGCTTTTATTAAACTGACCAATGAACCTGCCATAACAACGTCCACTGGAAGACAGTTTCCATAGCTTTACCGTTCTCACAGTGACAAACCCTTTCCCAACTCTACTTTATGTATCAAACCAGTAACTTGTAACATTCCTTGTTTGTAGAAACTCATCCAGCTTTTTATTAAACTGACCAATGAACCTGCCATAACAACGTCCACTGGAAGACAGTTCCATAGCTTTACCGTTCTCACAGTGACAAACCCTTTCCCAACTCTACTTTATGTATCAATCCAGTAACTTGTAACATTCCTTGTTTGTAGAAAACTCATCCAGCTTTTATTATACTGACCAATGAACCTGCCATAACAACGTCCACTGGAAGACAGTTCCATAGCTTTACCGTTCTCACAGTGACAAACCCTTTCCCAACTCTACTTTATGTATCAATCCAGTAACTTGTAACATTCCTTGTTTGTGAGAAACTCATCCAGCTTTTTATTAACTGACCAATGAACCTGCCATAACAACGTCCACTGGAAGACAGTTCCATAGCTTTACCGTTCTCACAGTGACAAACCCTTTCCCAACTCTACTTTATGTATCAATCCAGTAACTTGTAACATTCCTTGTTTGTAGAAACTCACCAGCTTTTTATTAAACTGACCAATGAACCTGCCAAACACGTCCACTGGAAGACAGTTCCATAGCTTTACCGTTCTCACAGTGAAAACCCTTTCCCAACTCTACTTATGTATCAATACCAGTAACTTGTAACATTCCTTGTTTGTAGAAACTCATCCAGCTTTTTATTAAACTGACCAATGAACCTGCCTAACAACGTCCACTGGAAGACAGTTCCATAGCTTTACCGTTCTCACAGTGACAAACCCTTTCCCAACTCTACTTTATGTATCAATCCAGTAACTTGTAACATTCCTTGTTTGGAGAAACTCATCAGCTTTTTATTAAATGACCAATGAACCTGCCATAACAACGTCCACTGGAAGACAGTTCCATAGCTTTACCGTTCTCACAGTGAAAACCCTTTCCCAACTACTTTATGTATCAATACCAGTAACTTGTAACATCCTTGTTTGTAGAAACTCATCCAGCTTTTTATTAAACTGACCAATGAACCTGCCATAACAACGTCCACTGGAGACAGTTCCATAGCTTTACCGTTCTCACAGTGACAAACCCTTTCCCAACTCTACTTTATGTATCAATACCAGTAACTTGTAACATTCCTGTTTGTAGAAACCCATAGCTTTTTATTAAACTGACCAATGAACGCCATAACAACGTCCACTGGAAGCAGTTCCATAGCTTTACCGTTCTCACAGTGACAAACCCTTTCCCAACTCTACTTTATGTATCAATACCAGTAACTTGTAACATTCCTTGTTTGTAGAAACTCATCCAGCTTTTATTAAACTGACCAATGAACCTGCCATAACAACGTCCACTGGAAGACAGTTCCATAGCTTTACCGTTCTCACAGTGACAACCCTTTCCCAACTCTACTTTATGTATCAATCCCAGTAACTTGTAACATTCCTTGTTTGTAGAAACCCATCAGCTTTTATTAAACTGACCAATGAACCTGCCATAACAACGTCCACTGGAAGCAGTTCCATAGCTTTACCGTTCTCACAGTGACAAACCCTTTCCCAACTCTACTTTATGTATCAATCCAGTAACTTGTAACATTCCTTGTTTGTAGAAACCATCCAGCTTTTTATTAAACTGACCATGAACCGCCATAACAACGTCCACTGGAAGACAGTCCATAGCTTTACCGTTCTACAGTGACAAACCCTTTCCCAACTCTACTTTATGTATCAATCCAGTAACTTGTAACATTCCTTGTTTGTAGAAACCCATCCAGCTTTTTATTAAACTGACCAATGAACTGCCATAACAACGTCCACTGGAAGACAGTTCCATAGCTTTACCGTTCTCACGTGACAAACCTTTCCCAACTCTACTTATGTATCAATAGTAACTTGTAACATTCCTTGTTTGTAGAAACTCATCCAGCTTTTTATAAACTGACCAATGAACCTGCCATAACAACGTCCACTGGAAGACAGTTCCAAGCTTTACCGTTCTCACAGTGACAAACCCTTTCCCAACTCTACTTTATGTATCAATACCAGTAACTTGTAAAATTCCTTGTTGTAGAAACTCATCCAGCTTTTATTAAACTGACCAATGAACCTGCCATAACAACGTCCACTGGAAGACAGTTCCATAGCTTTACCATTCTCACAGTGACAAACCCTTTCCCAACTCTACTTTATGTATCAATCCCAGTAACTTGTAACATTCCTTGTTTGTAGAAACTCATCCAGCTTTTTATTAAACTGACCAATGAACCTGCCATAACAACGTCCACTGGAAGACAGTTCCATAGCTTTACCGTTCTCACAGTGACAAACCCTTTCCCAACTTGAACCCTAAACCTTTTATCTTCAAGTCTTAAGGGATGTCCGCGTGTCTGACATAAATATCTTACTAAGCACCGTGTCCAGGGTCTAATGGGAAGAGACAGAATTCCGCCCAGGAAATAATTAATTGGGAGAGAATCCTTACAGGTTTGAAAACGTAACATTTAATTCTCTAGGGAAATAAACATGTGCACATGATAAAAATACGCAGGAGACATGAATGTTACACTTGGGATGAGGTCATCAAGGCACCTGTGGACTCCTGTGTCTACAATGAAGCATGGTAGCAGTGTGTTACGTCTGCATTGTGCATCTATATGACAAATTCACCTCCTTAACGACCTACATCAAGTATAGAAACAAAAAACAGCCCCCCCCCTCCTACCTTCCTGTATAGTAAATGGTAATGTCCAGTAGATTTAATTGAATACACAGATATGATGCTTGGTTTAGTTCTGCCCTCTAGTGGCAGTTGCAGTAACCTTACTTTGCATGTGGTCAGGATCCACATTTTCTCTCACCTCCCCCCACTAAGGTTTCCCAGTTCTAACTATGATCCATCACAGTTAATGACTGTCCCACACTGTACTGTTGTACCACACACATTTCCTGTTGGCTTCTCCATCAAACAAGCTGGTACACACACAAGTCAGAGCAATATTCCCGCCAACAGATCCACCATTGGATATACACATTTTTCAGTCCATTGAACACAAAAGGATTTACCAACATGGCCAATGTCTTGGGCTGACCATATACTAACTGATGCCAATTGATTGGCCAGGTATAATAATCAATATTACATATTTGTCCTGGGGGTCAGTCCCAACCCTTGTGGGCTAGGACACAGTTATTAATACAGGTCAGTGAACTCTGGGTACCACTCATGTATTATAAGGATAATGTATCCCCTACTGTAAATTATAAGGATATTAGAAGTCACTGAGGAGTTCTGTGTCTTTATAAAGGTACAAGGACACAGACTGAGTTATACAGGGAACTCTGGGTACCACTCATGTATTATAAGGATAATGTATCCCCTACTGTAAATTACAAGGATATTAGAAGTCACCGAGGAGTTCTGTGTCTATATAAAGGTACAAGGACACAGACTGAGTTATACAGGGAACTCTGGGTACCACTCATGTATTATAAGGGATAATGTATCCCCTACTGTAAATTATAAGGATATTAGAAGTCACCGAGGAGTTCTGTGTCTATATAAAGGTACAAGGACACAGACTGAGTTATACAGGGAACTCTGGGTACCACTCATGTATTATAAGAGATAATGTATCCCCTACTGTAAATTATAAGGATATTAGAAGTCACTGAGGAGTTCTGTAGAAAGGTACAAGGACACCAACTAAGCTATACAGTACCAGTAATGTATTATAAGGGATGTAGATTTTATTACATACATATCACCAACAATTGTTTAAACACTTCTTTCCCCAAGACCGGGCAATTGTTAGAATTGTTTCCGCATGCTACATTCGAGGGTTACAGGCAGTTTGAGGGTTACCAAATGATACTTTAGAGGGTTACAGAATAATACATTCAAGATTTACCGAAATTGAACACTACATTTAAGGGTTACCAAACAATCCATTCGAGGGTTACCGAACGATACATTTGAGAGTTACCAAAATCGACCACTACATACAAGGGTTTCTGAAATCTGTCACTACAATTGAGGGTTACCGAACGATACATTTGAGGGTTACCAAATGATACATTTGAGTGTTACCGAAATCGACTGATACATTTGTGGGTTACCGAAATTGGCTCCTACATTCGAGGGTTACCGAAGAATACATTTGAGAGTTAACGAAATTGACCGATACATTCGAAGGTTACTGAACAATACATTTGAGAGTTACCGAAATCATCCGCTACATGCGAGAGTTACTGAAATCGGGCGATACATTTGAGGGTTATCTAACGATACATTTGAAGGTTCCTGAAATCGACCCTACATACAAGGGTTAATGAAATCGGGCGATACATTGGTGGGTTACCAAACAATACATTTTAGAGTTACCTAAATCATCCGCTACATGCGAGGGTTGCTGAAATCGCCCAATACATTTGAGGATTAACGAAATTGGCTACTACATTTGAGAGTTCCCGAAATCGACCGCTACATTCGAGAGTTCCCGAAATCGACTGCTACATTTCAGAATTCCCGAAATCGACCTCTACATTCGAGAGTTCCCGAAATCGACTGCTACATTCGAGAGTTCCCGAAATCGACTGCTACATTCGAGAGTTCCCGAAATCGTCTGCTACATTCGAGGGTTACCGAACGATACATTTGAGGATTACCTATTGGAGAATTCGAATTGCGAGTTCGGAAAAAAACTAACTAGTTCGGATAGTTTGCGTTCGTCCGAACACAGGTCTATCACTACTTCTTAGTATTACTTCTTACGTCACAGAGAAACACCAATAAAGTGGTCAGGATTATCTTCCCCTCTCAATTTTCTGGCCAACGCCAGACAGACCAAGAAGGGATCCCTTGGACCGCTCTTTACCGGGAGGCGTCAGGGAGGGCTGCGAATTAATCTCCAGCTGCCACCAGGGAGTCTATTAAGGAGGGACCCAGACTGTCCCAATAAAAACGTGATACACAACAAACGAAAAACTCAAATTTAATGGTTGAGCGGAAATTATAGCGCTAAGTGACGTTAGTTCTCTCTGCCACAAGGTGGCGCTCTTAGCATTTCTGAAGAAGAGACTAACATTAAATTAGCTGCAGATACAGAAAAGTTGTGTTGTGGTTTGGTTTAAGAAGTCTAATAATAAGAATGTCTAATGTTATATTTTTTATATTTTTGAATGCTTAATTTTATCCTGTTCCCATGATCCTTTGCTGGTGGTGATTTAAGGATTTGGCTCACAGGGAGGTGGAACCAGAAGCCGAGAAACTTGGGAAGGAGAGGAGCAGCACTAACAATAACATCATTTTTTAGGCAACTAATATAATTTTGAAGGTTACAAAATATAGTCACCCAATGGTCCTCTTGGTTTAGAGGAAGACGTGGTTGGTTTCCGTAGCTGGACTGCATGTGGAATATAAAGACCTAATAAAGAGCACTGAAATATGATTATATCTGTTCTCATGCTACTGACATCATCTATTTCTTTGAATAAAGAATCCCCAGGAAGATTCTTCTGTGACACCAGTGAAAACGCCGATAGACACGTAGCAGCTTGTATGAAATATGCAGGGAGGCACACTCAAGTAGAGGTTAATAGCAAACTTCCAGCAGCTTGTCCCTGTGTGACCCCCATGTATATAGATGTCTATAGATATAGTCATGGGTTATTTAATGGACTTCCCATGTCACCCAATGCTATCGAAAAATCAGTAAGAGAGCTGAGATGAAGTTGTTGCATACATACATGTGATTGCAGGAGCAATGCGTGACGAATGGCAGTCATGGCTGAGAATCGGCTGGTGTATAGACGATCAGTTGGGTGTCGATGATACGATAAGGCGGATCAATGACTCCCAACCAATTGTCCATAAACAAGCTGATTCTTGGTCATAATGAACGTTCGTTCGCCAGTCACAGATCGCGGCTCTCCAGTCCCATTACGTGTTTGAATCGGTCTATAAATCATTGGCAGTGCCATTAATGTACAGCCACCAATCAGATGTTATCCATGGGCAGTAGATGTGTAAAAAGCCAACATCCCATTGGCTGCTGCAGATTAAATAAGCCCCTTTATATTTTATTATCTGGTTTATTGTGATCAGGTCAGTGAGTGTAAAACCACAGACAGACGGATGTTTATTATCGTCACGTGGACTGGATGTAATAAGGAACATTATCATTAGACATTGTTACTACACTGCAGGATTTTATCAGTCTCAATGGTCACAGGATCAATAATAGGAACAAGGAGATAAAGAGACTTTATTATAATTAATGCTTACAGGAAATAAACCATTATAGCCTTCAAAAGGATAAAGTTTCTTAAATGTTTTATAGACAGTGTCATGGGCAATTTTAGGGGGGATTACCCAGAGTCCCCCTCTTTCTGCTGGTTTATAGGTCATCAGAAAGTCTCCCCTGTTTTTAAAGGGACAGTTCAGTGGAAAATAGAATTATTATTAAAGTTTATATTATTCTACACATTCTCTTCCATTTTGAAAAATCAGTAGAATTTATTCCTCTTGTTATTCCCTGTTGACACACCAGCATTTCGGCCGACCAACCGATCCACAGCACTTTCAGTCGGTCAGCCGAAAATATCTGCTGGTGTGGGGCGATCGGCCGCGAACTACCTCAATCGTCCGTTCGTCCAAACGATCACTACTAGTGACAAATTAGTGTCAATCGCAACCGAGCTCCCCAACATTGGACCTGTTGGTAAACCGCACGATCGCCCGGGATTTACCAACAGGTCCAATCTTGCACCCACCCACACCATGCAATATTTCTGGATGACCAACGGATATGCAGCCTATTGGTCGGTTGGCCGAAAATATTGTATGGTGTGTACCCAGCCTTAGTGATCCACCATGTCTGGTCAATACATCACATGGGGGGTGGGTTTGGGGGTGCAGCAGGGGTCTTACAGACACCCCCGAATACAAAGCCACGTCCGTTCCCACAATAAATTCCTTGGTGAACTTCCCCTTTAAATAATTCCCACGTTGGCAAGGGGTTAAATTTTAAATGACGCTGGACCAGCCAGTTAATTTCAGGCCCAGTGCACAGTAAGAATTTGACCCACCGCCCCCGCCAAAGGAAGTTTGTCACCTAGTGCCAGAGTCCTGTCTGTGAGGGGGTCAGTCAGTTCACACTGGTACCAAACACTCTGTGTCCTGAAACGTGTTAACTCTGCGGATCTCACCAGGTTAAGATGTGGAAAATAAATGGCGCTACAATGACTGAACTATCACACACTGACCATATGACTCACATAGGAGCGGTGCGATTGGGCGCTCAAAGCCGCAATCCCGTCACAACACATCTAAGTAGTGATCTGTGATACAGACAAACTGAATAACTGATTGATACCGAAGATGAATAAATAGATAAAGTAACTGCAAAGGCAAACACGGCAGACACTGAACCACAGTGACAGCCTACAGTATGATAAGGAGCTCGAAACTAGTGATGGCCCAGTTCGCGGATCCAAACCCGAATCGGTGGATTTACCTCGTTCGCGAACGGCGGATATCGCAGATTTTCCGGTTTTCCGCCTTCCGAACTTTTCCGAACCACGTTTTCGAAAATTTCTCATATTTTGAAAATGCATAAAAAACGTATTTTCGAAAATTTTCGAAATTACGAGGATTTCACGTATTTTCGAGGATTTTTTTCGTTTTAATGGGTCCGCTCGTGGATTTTCGAATTTTCGAATTTATTTCGAATATTTGCTGATCCTCGATCGGACCGGATTTTGCGAAGTTCGGACATCTCTACTCGAAACATGGCAGGCTTGATTTTTGTGCCGTTTTATTTTCACGTGAGTGTGGATTTGCATTGTATCCGGTGTGTGCCGCGGACCACGTTTTATTTGGTTTGCGGCACTGATTGAACTACTGGCTGAGACTACAGAATTTCAATTCCAGTCTAACGGTAGGTATGCATCGTCCGATATTTCTCCGATCAAATTTCCGATCATCCGAAACAATTGAAATTTTGACCCCCTCGAATATCGCTACCTTGCACCGGCAGTCTTCCATAGATTTCAAGCTGAAAGGTCTGGTTCTGGTAGATGGGATCGATGGATCTGTTTTTTTTCCGATAGATAAAAAACCCGAAAAAGTGTAATCGAAATTCCGGTCGATTCGATCGCAATATCTATACCGTGTAATGCCGACCTTTAGTTGCCGCATTCTGAAAAAATTGATTTTTTTGCCATTGGACTTCCATGATAGCATTCCTACATCTGCGTTGCAGTCCGGCGCGTTTTTAGAACGCTACCCGCACATCTCTGCAGAAACGCAATGAACTGCCATTGCATATGTGAACGGAATCGCTTGTGTGAGTGTGAACGTAGCCTTTAATTCATTATCTATGTCACAAGCAATATATATGTAGAAATGGGATAGTTTACATCCACGCACAGTGCAACTATGAAATACACAGTCTGCTTCGCTGAAAGGGGAACCTCGGTCCGTAGGTTTATCCGTCTCGCGTTGGAGTGGAATTCATTACTTCCTTATAGTCTCTTGTTAGATAAGCAGGTCCTTTACAGGGCAGATCAAGAGCCGTAATGAAGTGAAGCAGATTAAACGGGTTATCAGCGTGTGCGGGTCAAAAGGATCTTTATCATAGTGGAGTGGAAATAACACAATGTTACATAACTTATACAATCCTTCATTACTACTTTATACAGATACATTACATGTTTTAGCCTTCCCAATAAAAAAAAAACCTCAGCACATTTTAAATTGAACATACATGAGCCTTTGTGTTGTGGTCAATGTTGGATGAAGCTGAAGACTGCTGCCACATGTTCATACCCTTCATGCCAGTGTCATCATTAACATAACATGTGTATCATAAACATCTGTGTACAAGGCCACAGGGTTCTTCTTAGCTTGCGATCTCGTCATTCGGCCAGAGACCAAAAGAAATAATCTGGAAGAAACTTATTGATCTACTTGTTGACACTATTGGCCAAGCACAAAGTATCTGGTTTGTATTTAATCTTCAGCAATCAACGGGATGACCAGATACTATCCTGTTACTTCCTGAGATTTACTACTACACAACGATAAGCTTTATTGTGGGTGTCCTTGGTCTTTGTGCTGGGAAAGGATTGTCCTTTGAGAACCCAAACTCTTGTGTAATAGAACTTTACAGAGTTTACTGAATATTGACCACACTGGTTCTAACACTCGGTCAACGATGATTGTGATTTTCTACTTTTTCTCCAAATCTTTTTCCATTTTACAAGCTACGTTTCTTCTGGGATGACATTGTATTAGAATTAACAGAAGGAACCGAGATTTCTTAACACGGCCGCAGATTTAAAATTGGGGTAAATAATGTGACATTTTCACCTTTGGACTTGTTAATGATTTGGTTTCGCTAAACTTTTTTTTTAGTATTTACACATTTTCCAGGATTTAGTATTAAATAACCCAGGTTTTCCACCTTACGTGTCTATTATTTAGCTCAGTCACCAGCAACTGGCTTGGGGGAATTTCTAACACCGTTTGGATGCGAATATTATTTAGAGAATTAAAATAAAAAAGTTTTACTTAGTCTATAAAATGTTCAATTAACTTATTATGTCAAAGAACCATGAAGTAAAAATGAACATAGTAAATACAATGTGTGAATGGCTCTGATTATAATAGCTGCTCTATGACCTGGTAAAGTGACTATTATATAGTGAATAATGGATCTTCTGTTCTTCTGTAAAGTCGCCACAGAACTCAGAGACGACTGTTAATACCCTTATTTTTACATTATTGCCCTAAATACTAACATTTAAATGTGTCTTAGGATACTGAATATAATTTATAGGATATTCATGGCTCTCATGTACTGTATGGCTATAATTATCCACTGTTACTTCATTAACACGTATATTCTTGTATATATTCCATCTGTATATTGCCCAAGTGCTGTTGGTGCGTCTTCATTAGTATTCCTTGCTCGGACCAGAGCTTACGGAACAATTCAGAATCTTATATTAAGTTGTTACTGGACTCTATACAGTTTGACTACATTAACAGGCTTAAGCCATGAGTTAACCATTAGACACATTTCATTAGAAATGTTTTATAAATCATTTTATGTTACTGTAGGAGACTTAAAGGGGAACTAAACATAAAAAATGAACATTTAGGGTTAGGGGGAATCTGTAATCCAACGCTGGAATTTGTAAAAAGGCTTGGGTACTTCTCAATAAATTTGCTGGTTGCTAATAAAGATCTAAGAAATTTACAAGTTTCGTTCCGAAAACGACTTTTCCAAAAAACCCCAAAATCCGAAAACAGACCCATAGAAATCAATCGTATGGATAGGTTCCGTATCACATTTTCTATCACTTTCAAATATTTGAAATCGAGGGCTCACATATTCTTTATTACTCCCATATTCGTAATGAAGGGCTCACGTATTCACTATTACGCCCATATTCGCAATCGAGAGCTCATGTATTCACTATTACTCTCATATTCATAATTGAAGGGTCACGTATTCACTAGTACTCTCATATTCGTAATTGAGGGGTCACGTATTCACTATTACTCTCATATTCGTAATTGAGGGGTCACGTATTCACTAGTACTCTCATATTCGTAATCGAGAGCTCACATATTCACTATTACTCTCATATTCGTAACCAAGGGGTCACATATTCACTATTACTCCCCTATTCGTAATCGAGGGGGCACATATTCACTATTACTCCCCTATTCATAACTGAGGGGGTCACATATTCACTATTACTCCCCCTATTCGTAATCGAGGGGTCACATATTCACTATTACTCCCCCTATTCGTAATCGAGGGGTCACATATTCACTATTACTCCCCTATTTGTAATCGAGGGGTTACATATTCACTATTACTTCCCTATTTGTAGTCGAGGGGTCACATATTCACTATTACTCCCCTATTCGTAATCGAGGGGTCGCATATTCACTATTACTCCCCTATTCGTAATCGAGGGCTCACATATTCACTATTACTCCCCTATTCGTAATCGAGGGCTCACATATTCACTATTACTCCCCTATTCGTAATCGAGGGCTCACATATCACTATTACTCCCCTATTCGTAATCGAGGGCTCACATATTCACTATTACTCCCCTATTCGTAATCGAGGGCTCACATATTCACTATTACTCCCCTATTCGTAATCGAGGGCTCACATATTCACTATTACTCCCCTATTCGTAATCGAGGGCTTGCCTATTAAGAATTATTTGATTTTTCTCACTTTTGAAAATTCGATAATTCTAGAATATTAGATTTTGATAATTATCGAATATCCATGAAAAGGTCCATGATCTGTAAATCCATACTGTGACCCCCCTTGTTTGTGGGAGGAATAGTGTGGCTGCACCAATACTAAAAGCAGCGTTGGCTCTGTTTGATGATGTCACCGCGTTCTGGGCGTCACCCCTACATTCAGGTTCCATATTGTTTTTCTCCTTTGACCCGTAATCCTGTGTTTCTGCAGGTTGGCCTGAAATTCAGCTGAAAAGAACCAGGTGTAATGTGCCCAGTCAGCAGAGATTAGTTTATTCAGCATTGACATTAAAAGTAAACGTAGACTTGATAATCTACTTTAAAGTCAGATTTAACAGCTTGTTTTTCAACTAGTGACTCGATGTCTGACCTCCGTTCCTCACGTTGTTTTTTTAATAGTTTGTAAAACTAGCACATTTATTTATAGATGATCAGACCAAACGGAGAGACAGTTTAGTTTGTGGATCTGGTCCTGAACTCTAAATCTACATGGAGACATTTCAATAAAAGTTAAAATAGTAATAATATTGTTTAAAATGGTGCTAATTTTGCCCCAACCAATCAGATCTTATTTAACATTCGAAAGCTAACATCTGATTGGTTGGGGCAAAATTAGCACAATTTTAAACGATAAGAACTTTTATTGAATAACCCTGAGAATATTCCAAACAAAGTAATAGGCAACAAGAAAGGAAAGTTGCAGGTTTTAAAACTCAGTAATCTTGCTATGGTAACAAAAAAGGACCTTTAAATGTCATAATCCATTAAGATTAAAGACATATAATTTATTATTGTGTGCTTGGTTGCGATAGAAACAGAAAGGTGGGTGGGTGTTGGGGTGTATCAGTGTCTGTGGTGTAAGGGGTATGTTTTTATGTTTGTGGCTTTAAAACTAAATTTTGTTGATGATTGATCAAAATAGTTATATCTCCCACCGAAATTCAAGGGCAGGACAGTAGGTATGTTGCACATGATAAATTTGCATGTATGACCATTAAACTAACTTTTTTTGAAAATTGATCAAGATTTTTGTATTTTAAACTATAGTTACCCTTTAAGAATGGCTTGCCACGGAAATAAAAGGGTAGGTCAGTAGGTGTGTGTTGGACGTTATATATTTGCATATATAACTTTGAAGATTGATCAAGATTTTGTTTTTGACGATAGTTACCCTTTAAGTATGGCCGAACTTCCTAAACTTCGGTTTGTTTTCGAATTTTCGAACTTGATGGAATGTTCTATAGTTCGTTAGTTCGAAGACGGACCCATTAAAGTCAACAGGGAGAAATAGTTTGAAAAGTTCTAGTTAAATATTGTAAAATAAGAGCTCTAAAAATGTATCTCAAACTTGGGATCGGTTCTAATCCATCCCTACTTGCTGTCACAATTTATCAGCCTCAACTCGGAAATCTTGCCGGACTGGAAGTTCTTATTGTAACTTTTGGCTGACATAGCTACAATAAAATGATGATATAAATTGGGAATGGCCATTGAAACTGACGAAATTGGCAGCAGAAATGTCCTACAATAAGGATTACTTCCACCCTGCCTATTGGTTATAAATTGGTACAAAGGTATTGTTCCTTATCAGCATCCTGTACAGGACAAGGTAAGCTCTTTCTGGGAATAATCTTTTAATATCAGGCTCAAGGGTTAACCACACGGCACTTTTGAACCAAGTCTCTCTATGGGTTTTAAGGTCTGTTATTAAGTAGGGGCTTCAAGAGACCTCAATACAAACAGAGCTTTATTTTACCATTCACAGAGCTAACTTTTCAATTAAACCGTTAAAGCAATTTCAATCAAACCCTTCTATGTCACTGTACACTAAACTGAACAGGGAAATGTTTGTAAACAGTTAATAGATATGTAAACAGTTAATTAATATGTAATTAAAGAAAAATGCATTGGATTTTGTGCTATAGTTTTAGGTAAAGATCTAGAATGGAATTTAACAAATTTTTAAAAAAAATATTCTAATTAATCTGTTCTTTAATAGAATAATAATGTTACTGTGTAAGTCTGCCGTTACTGATTGTGTAGCCAAACATATTCCATGCTATACTCCATACTTTATTACATACCATATTCCATACTATATTTGAGGACTGGAGTAGTCTATACTGATTCCAACTAGTATTCCACACAGGCTAACGAGCTCAGTACTCGGTATTGACCATAAGGTGAGTCCGACGATCCCTATACACATGAAAGAGGCCAGGACGAGAGGGCAGAGGAGAGGCGAGACGGAGTACAGACGAGAGGGCACCCAACCCCCACGAGAGCGAGGGACGGGAGGGCCAGACGAGAGGCCAGAAGAGGAGCCAGACGGAGGACAGACGAGAGGCCAGACGGCAGGCCAGAAGAGAGGCCAGACCAGAGGCAAGACGGGAGGCCAGACGAAGCCAACTATAGCAGACGACCAGACACCAGACTAAGGCCAGACGGGAGGCCAGACGAGAGCCAGACGGAGGCCCAGTACGAGAGGCCAACGAGAGGGCCATACTGAGATCCATACAGAGATGCCATACGTAAGCCATACTTATTCCATACTATATTCCATACTATATTCCATACTATATTCCATACTATATTCCATACTTTATTCCGTACTTTATTCCGTACTTTATTCCATACTTTATTCCATACTATATTCCATACTATATTCCATACTTTATTCCATACTATATTCCATACTTTCAGCTCCATGAGAGGGATTTGGAGATGACTATTTATAGTTCTAAATGATTCTATAGTTATAAATTGTAGAAAGACTTTCAGGGTTATTCAATAAAAGTTCTTATCGTTTAAAATGGTGCTAATTTTGCCCCAACCAATCAGATGTTAGCTTTCAAATGTTAAATAAGATCTGATTGGTTGGGGCTAAATTAGCACCATTTTAAACGATAAGAACTTTTATTGAATCTCCCCGCTTATTAGTGATGGCCCAGTTCGCGGATCCGAACCCGAATCCGCGGCGGATTTACCTCGTTCGAAACGGCGGATATCGCAGATTTTCCGGTTTTCCGCCTTCCGAACTTTTCCGAACCATGTTTTCGAAAAATTTCGAAATTATGAGGATTTCACGTATTTTTGAAAATACATGGAAAAACGTATTTTCGAAATTTTTGGAAATAACGAGGATTTCTCGGATTTTTTCCTTTTAATGGGTCCGCTCGCGGATTTTCGAATTTCCTCGAGCGGACCGGATTTTGCAAAGTTCGGACATCTCTACTGCTTATCGTTGAAAATGGGGCTAATTTTGCTCCAACCAATCAGATCTTATATAACATTTGAAAGCTAACATCTGATTGGTTGGGGCAAAATTAGCACCATATTTAACGATAAGAACTTTTATTGAATCTCCCTCTGTGTCCACTAAGGTGAATTCTTATTCAGTAAATCAAGAAGGAATTCCATGAGCTTGTGTGATGTAGCTGATTCCTAAAGGTGGACTGACGTGATTTACCTAATATCGGCAGTTTTTAGGGGCCAAAACCGACCGATCGTAATGCCAGCGAACGGACCAATAACACAACGGTACATCAGCCAATCAATATTCACACCGCAGAGAAAAGCCCTTTGTCAAAATAGATTTTAATGAGCGGTAAATAAAAATCCATTACAGGAACAAACACGATGCACAGAAATCCCACATGTTGCTCATGTTGGTTAAAAATAACACAATTTACTAGTGCAACTAGTGCCGCAATGTCCCAGCATGTCAGTTTGTGGTTTACAATTACACAGACACCATTGATAAAATGCATTTAATCACATACACTTATTGTAGCATTTCTTTGTAACATATTTCTGTGCCGGTTTAATTAATTAACGGAGTCATATATTACTATTATTAATAAAATGCTCCATTTCTCAGTAGATAGTTCATGTTGATGATATTGAACACTTCATACAAGGCAGGACATACATGGGCCAATTGTCCGATTGTCTCAGTAATATTGGGCACTGATTTAAACAAAGCTGATTGGACCACTTGGAAAACTTTTCTGACTATCCTATTTGCAGGACCTTGGGTAGATTTCAAGCTGATATCTGCTGGAGAGTGATGATGCAAAGTGGTGTATTTTGTCTATTTATAGAACTGTGATATTCTTCTATTGTTAAGGTTCCTTTTGTCTATACAGGCTTCTATGAATCTTAAATTATAGGCTTGTAAATTTACACTTCCTGGTCTGCCTGAATGCCTGAGTCTCTGTGACTGGCTCATGATTAGGGATTGCCGGTTCGCGGATCCGAACCCGGATCCGCCGCGGATTTATCCCGTTCGCGAACGGCGGATTTTTCCGGATTTTCCGCCTTCCGAACTTCCGAACCGCGGATTTCTCGTATTTTCGTAAATTTTCGAAAATACGAGAAATCTCGTCATTTCGAAAAATACGAGAAATCCACGTATTTTCGGAAATTTTCGAAATTAAGAGGATTTCTCGTAAATCTCGTAAATCCGCTCGCGGATTTTCGAATTTTCTAATTTTTTCGAAAATTCGCGGATCCTTGAGCGGACCGGATTTTGCGAAGTTCGGACATCTCTACTCATGATGAGCTTTTTAAAAATCCCCCAACCCCCACCCACAAGTCGACCTTTTCTTAATCAAGTTACAGACCTGCAATGATCAGTCCTTCCCTCTACATATGGGCACCTTAGGGAGAGAAAAAATGTCTTTTTCAGAGTTGAGGCTAGATTTAAAAATGTTAGGGGGTGGGGTTTATGATGCAGCTGATGATGCTCTGTCCAGTAAAATACAAGTGGGCATGCTCAAGCCAAAGGCAGAGCAGTGGTGCTGGTGATGTCACAGCTCACAGTACTAGCAGGAAACACCACCATTTACACTGCTGTAACTTTGGATACACTGCAACTAGAAGTATGATCCATGAGTCATATTAAAGGTAAGAGCATGCTCTTTTTAATAAAGACCCACTTATGAAGACCACAGTTCCCTTACGTATATGTATATGCTTTCTAAAACAAAGACACCAAGTTTATTTATTGGTAGGAAGAACCTTGCAGATCCCAAAGGGGGTTTAACCCCAGTGTCCCTTTAATAACAGCCATTAGTTGGAGTTAAATAGTCCCACTAAGATTGATATTGAATGGGAATCCTTCCTCCCTCTTATAGACTAGGCAGACTGAGTAACTGTATTAACCTCATTGGACATCACTGGTCAACTTACCGGTGCCACCCACGGGCACTATTACATTCTGTTATAATATAATTATAATAAACCTTGACCTGCCATATTTTGAGAGCTTTTTTCTTCGGAATTAGAGAAAAGTAAATTTCATGTACAAAAATACAGATACTACAAAAAAGTTAAACATAAATAATTAAAGGGCCGTGTCCACCCTAAAAAAAAACCTGTGACTTGTTAGTTATCTGCCCGCAACCCCAACTACTATTATTACATGGATTTGTAACCAGATATTTAATGATGTTATTTACTTTTCCTACAAATGTGTCTGTCTCCTCCCTCTGCTCAATGAGCTTTTTATAAGTTTGAGCGTGTGCAGTGGAGGCAGCAAGGGGAAACAGCAGTCAATCATTTGAATTGATGTCAGCAGTCTCAGCCTTGGTTAACTGCATAGGGAAAGGAGCCAGCTTACTCTGCTAGAATCTGCACAGTAATTATCCTTAAAGGGCATGTCCACCCCCCAAATTCTTTTTAGTATTAGGCTAATTGCCCCCAAAGGGCCCAGCCAGCAGCGGTGCCTATAATTGGATGAGATGTCTCAGCCAATCACAGGCGCCGCTGCTGGTGTGGCCCCTTCTGCAGGTTACGGGCATGGAAAAGGCATGGGAGCTAAGCAGAAGAAAGCAGAGGGAGCAAAGGCTGGTGGGTAGGTTAACCAGCAGCTTTGAAAACTAAGAACCTTGAGAGGTTGAGGTTTTTGGGGGCAATTAGCCTGATACTAAAAGTTTGGGGGGTTGACATACCCTTTAAATATCTGGTAAGTAATGTAGGTAATAAAGTGCTGAATATATAAGTTGGGGTTGGAGGCAGGTAACTGACATGTGACCAGTTTTCTGTTTTTGGGGTGGACATGCCCTATAAGGTTGGGGAGGTGAGGGTCAGTGGAAAGTAGTTCAGTTGGGTAGTCCATGTGGGCGATAGGCGTCACCCTCATATCTTCTCTGACCAAATAAAATCCGGATTGTCATAGCCGTGTGTTTCACCAGGTGATAAGTCGTCAACCAGAAGCTCCTTCGGCTTCTCCTCTTCCTCGTTTTTGCTGCACTTTTTACAACAACAGCCACAAAGCAAGGTGAACATTCTGTCCCATGGAGCGAGAGAGTGGAGCCATTTTGGCAAAAAATCCCAGTTTCTTAAGAATGGAGGCAAACAGGAAGGACATTTCTTCTGAAGAACATTAACGATTATAGCAACTATGCAGATGAAAAGGACGGGCCCTCCGACTGCGGCCAGCACAACCCAACCCGCCATGGAAAGCCCAAAGACGGCCAGGGGTAAAATAAGGAAGCTGAAAAGAAGGTACAGGATTGCAAACCAGCGGTATTTTGCTGTGATGTCACCAAATTTCTTAGCTACGTTGATAGGGAGGCGAAGGTAAGGTATAATGTACCATAGCACCAAACCCGTGAGGTTGAAGAACAGATGAATAAAGGCAACCTGGGATGGAGAAAAGGAAAAGAGAACTTACATCATGTCCTCCAAACCACACGATAGATACTATGTACCTCACTGGCTCCAACGTCTTTTAGGAGGCGGAGCAGGGACATAAGATATAAAAGGAGCATTTGAATTTTATTAGGATCTAGTTATATCCATATATCATAATATAAAGGTACAGCCCTGCCCTCAATTTCTATCCCACCAATATTGAGACGGGGCTGTTTCTAGGCATAGGTGACCTGGGCGAAAGCAAGATCACCATTCAAATATGGAGGGCACCATTCAAATATGGAGGATGCCATTCAAATGTGGAGGGCACCATTCAAATATGGAGGATGCCATTCAAATGTGGAGGGCACCATTCAAATATGGAGGATGCCATTCAAATGTGGAGGGCACCATTCAAATATGGAGGATGCCATTCAAATATGGAGGATGCCATTCAAATGTGGAGGGCACCATTCAAATATGGAGGGCACCATTCAAATATGGAGGATGCCATTCAAATATGGAGGGCACCATTCAAGCTTTTTTCTTTTAAAACTCAGGGATCCTTATCCAGTGACGTAACTAGGAACCACTGGGTCCCCAAGAAAAACTATGATGGGGCCCATCTCAGTGCTTTATCCACAGTGGTTTTCTGGGAGTAAAGGTGCCATACATTACAGATCCAGCGTCATTCAATCAATTTCCGAGGAACCAGAAACTTTTCGGATCTTCTTTGTGACCGACATACGATCGCAAAATCAACAGCGGGACCTCGCGATGGTATGTCGGCCGCAAAGAAGATCCTCGGATATTTATTGAAAGTTGCTTAATCGGTCTGAAGGTAAGCTGTAATGTGTGGGCACCTTAACAATCTGTAACCAATCTAGTTCCCTGTAGCCTCTCTGTTTATATAATCATCTTGGCTGAGTTTTCTAATCTTTGTAAAGACTAATCCAATTGGTGGTTGGGAGAAGTTTTCAGTTGGGAAGGCGGCACCAAGGAGGGACTTGCTTAGGGCACCAAAATGGCCAGAACTGGCCCTGTGTTTAGGGTATTAGTGCCACTGGTGTAGATGTAATGTTGGTTTAGGCCTGACATTTAGACACTCCTGATCCTCCCATTTGTTTATTTGTACCTGCACAGAATCACTGAGTTGTTCAGCTGGACTTGCGAGGGCTGCGAGCACTGCAGTAGTGGTGGTCCCAATGTTAGACCCCAGAAGCAATGGGTAAGCTCGCTCCATACTTATAACCCCAATTCCTGTGAAGGAAGACGTGTGAAGTTAATGTTGGTGTAAACATGTAACACATTAAGTCAATAAGAAGGGTGATTAATGTGTCATAACCGTGAAGACTAGAAGTTCATTAACTTTAGGTCTGATGGCCAATAAATAATTTACAGAGTAATTATCCTGATCATCTACAGATCACATGAAGAACCTTAATTGTCCTTAACATTCCAGACAGCACAGACCGAGCCCCTGAACGGAGAAACATGGAGGAATCAAAGGTTTTCATTTGGGGACAAATAGGAAAAGTCAATAAAAAGAATGATAGTTTAGAACTTCAGCCCAACGCCCATAACTGATCATTAAAATACACAGGATGGGCATGTTTCAATCTGATTGGCCAAAGTATTGGAATAGAGGACCTGAATTATCAACTAGTGTGTAACTAGCATCTATAGACCAACCTGTGACCAATCAAACCACTGGAACATTTACAGGACTATTCCATATTGAAGCCGATCTGAGATTTAGAACATAAACAGAACTAGACCATAACCCAATAAGATTAATAAACGTAAATATGACCAGACGATCTTGGCAGTCACATGGAGAAAATCAGTGCAGCCTCATCATCTAGAAGTTCAAGATACTCACCCATCAGGGGAACGATTGCAGCAGAGAAGACAGAGCTGCTTTGAACCACAAATGTCATCACGGCACCAACCAAAATGGCCAAATATCCAGTTACCCAGCTAAACGGAAAGGGAAAATCTGAAAAAGGAAAAAGCTTGAATGAACCATTTAATTCTCATACCCTAAAAAAGTATTGAACCCCCCCACCACTGCCTGGTCCAGATGGACATTATATGTGCTTACAACTTGTTAACTTCAATAACCTTTCTCCCTATATTAGTTGGCTAGTAATATTTCTAGGAATGTAAGTAAACTAGGCTAATTGATGAATCAGAAAGAAAGCGTAATAACCATATAATGAGCTGTAAGCTTGCCTAAACCGCTCTGTAGTTTCATCTTGGAGAGAAAAGTCACTGTGCAGATCAAAGGTTTAATTCTCCAGTATCTACAGCCTAGAATAACAATAGATCAATAGACAAATCTAGCTACAGGCTCAGTATTTTAACTTTTTTGCCACGTCTCATAAACCTTGTGACGGATGGGCTGTTGAGTTGAAATATAGGGCTGTGTGTATTAGGGCTTAAGAGATTCAGCAAGTGGGATTGTATAACATTGGGCAGTACGGTGGCTCAGTGGTTAGCACTGATCCCTTGCAGCGCTGAGGTCCTGAGTTCGATTCCACCCTTGGAAACATCTGCAAGGAGTTTGTATGTTCTCCCCGTGCTTGCGTGGGTTTCCTCCGGGCACTCCGGTTTCCCCCACAATCATAAAGACATACTTATAGGTTGTATGTGTCCAATAAATGTGATTAGATTGTAAGCTCTTCGGGGCAGGGCCTGATGTGAATGTATACATGGAATTGTAAAGCGCTACGGAAGATGTTGGCGCTATATAAATCCACAATAATAATGTCAGCGGTTGCCTTCACGCTTACCAGTTATATTTGCCACTGATGAGATACATATGTTGTGTGGCCCTCTCTTTCTGATGGGTACCCGAATTTCTGGACACACAGTTGACCATTCACCACTCTAATCTTACACTACAGTCTGATAATAATACACCGTCCATTGCTTACTGAACTGTCCTATTACCGGCATTGATGATCTTTTTTATAGCCTGAGCGATCTGCCCCTTGAGGACAGAATTCAGCACCTTCACTATAAGGATGAGACACGTGCACAGCACCAACAGAGAAGCCGTCAGAAGGATAAAACCAACTGCCATGTCCGAAAGGTTGATGCTGGCAAAAATGTGAATGCCTGTAAGATACGGAGAACCTTGTTAGCCAGAAAGTGGTAGAAATGGAACCTTATTCTGTGCAGGTGCCAAATAGACTTTCCCATCAGTCCAAATCCCTCCTTACATCTCTCTAGATTCTCCTTAACCGTCATGTTCTTTTCTGTGAAGATCCCATTCTCTGTTTCATAACAGACAGAACCGCATTCTGTTTTGTTGGCCACCGAAACGTTTTGGATAACCTGGAACAAACCATGGAATTTAATCCTTGGTACATCTATTGTACATTGGTACACTGGTACATCTATGGTACATTGGTACACTGGTACATTTATGGTACATTAGTACACTGGTACATATATGGTACATTGGTACACTGATACATTTATGGTACATTGGTACACTGGTACATTTATGGTACATTGGTACACTGGTACATTTATGGTCATTGGTACACTGGTACATATATGGTACATTGGTACACTGGTACATTTATGAATGTATCTTATGTCTCCTGCTAAGAACTGATTGTGTTGATCCTTACATTTGTGTATGTCGTAACGCACCATCGCTTAATGAGGCTCATGTTTTTGGTCTCTGGATCCCCAATGGCATTTCCTTTAATGACCGAACTGTCCAACTAAAAGACATAAACATGAATGACCCGTTGCAAACAATGACTTGTATGTGGAAAAGGGAAGTACATGTTGGTAAAGAGAACGATAATTGTCTTGGCAGTAAAATCCTCACCATGATAATCAGATGGGTGAAAGGCTCTGTGATTACTTTCAGTATATCTGGGGCTTTCCCTCCTGTTTGGATGTTGAAGCTGTCAATGATGGCCTTGGAGACGTGATAAAGATATCCCGCGCCGATCTCGATAGGCAGCAATACAAGGACTGTCATCCAGTTGAATATCCCATGAACAGCAGACCCCCCAAAGGCCCTGAAAATAGGAAATTCACTTGTAGTACTATTGTTTCCCTTACAGAGGTTGGTACCTAGCATGGGACTAGAACATTCTGATCGTGTTCTGGTTTTAACATGAGCCGTTTAGTTAAAATGAATGGAATAAGGTGAACTAACAGTGAGACAATTATTAAAATGATTTGAACTAGTTTGAGATACATATAAACACAGTCACCATTAGCTAGGGGCTTGGTCTGAGATTTGGGCCTAGTTGAGGAAGGAAATGTTAAAATGCCTGAGGTAGAATTAGGCAGTGGAGTAATACCATCGGTAATCTCACCGCGGAACCATAATACCAAATACGGCAAGATCAGCATCGTGTAAAATCCCTACCTTCTAAATTCATTGGCGGTTTCCAGATTGCGCTAAAGATACCAAAGTACTGGTGATGGATGTGCCCACATTTACTCCCATAATGATGGGGATGGATGCTCTGACATTCAGTACTAAATACAAGAGACAGATAACAAGTTGTTAATGGAAATTTACACTGTTTACACAACTAATGCATATTGTATTGTATAAAGATATATTATATAAAGTTATTGTGCATATTGTATTGTATAAAGATATATTATATAAGTTATTGTGCATATTGTATTGTTAAAGATATATTATATAAAGTATTTTGCATATTGTATTGTATAAAGATATATATATAAAGTTATTGTGCATTGTATTGTATAAAGATATTTATATAAAGTTATTGTCATATTGTATTGATAAGATATATTAAAGTTATTGCTATTTGTATTGTATAAAGATATATTATATAAAGTTATTGTGCATATTGTATTGTTAAAAGATATATTATATAAAGTTTTTTTGCACATTGTATTGATAAAGATATATTATATAAAGTTATTCCATATTGTATTGTATAAAGATATATTATATAAAGTTTATTTTGCATATTGTATTGTATAAGATATATTATATAAAGTTATTTTGCATATTGTATTGTATAAAGATATATTATATAAAGTTTTTGTGCATATTGTATTGTATAAAGATTATATAAAGTTATTGTGCATTGTATTGTATAAGAATATATTATATAAAGTTATTCCATATTGTATTGTATAAGATATATTATTAAAGTTATTGTGCATATTGTATTGTAAACGATAATTCGTATCAATCCCAAGTAACTCTGTGAACATCTACCTGCTTGTAAACCTCATCCAGCTTTTTATTAAACTGACCAATGAACTGCCATAACAATCGTCCACGCGAAGACAGTTCCATAGCTTTACCGTTCCACAGTGGAAAACCCTTTCTCCCAACTCTACTATGACAAGCCAGTAACTCTTAACATTCCTGTGGTAGAAAGACTCATCCGCATTAAACGGACCAATGAACTGCCTGACACAAGCCACGGGAAGCGTCCTAGCTTACCATTAGCTTACCGTCGCACAGGACAAACCCTTCCCAACTCTACTGTTAGTATAACCCAGTAAATGTAACAAGCCTGTGGTGCAAACTCATCCAGCTTTTTATAAACTGACCAATGAACCTCCATAACAACCGTCCACTGGAAGACAGTTCCATAGCTTTACGTTCTCAAGTGAAAAACCTTTTCCCAAACCTACTTTATGTATCAATCCCAGTAACTTGTAACATTCCTTGTTTGGTAAAACTCATCCAGCTTTTTATTAACTGACCAATGAACTGCCATAACACACGTCCACTGGAAGACAGTTCCATAGCTTTACCGTTCTCAATAGTATAAACCCTTTCCCAACTACTTTATGTATCAATACCAGTACTTGTAACATTCCTTGTTTGTAGAAAACCCCCATCTAGCTTTTTATTAAACTGACCAATGAACCTGCCATAACAACGTCCACTGGAAGGCAGTTCCATAAGCTTTACCGTTCTCACAGTGACAACAACCTTTCCCAACTCTACTATTAATACAATCCCAGTATAACTGTAACATTTTGTTGTGAAACTCATTCCGCTTTTTATTAAACTGACAATGAACTGCCAATACACAACGTCCACTGGAAGCACAGTTCCCCTACCGTATCCGTCACTGTGACCTAACCCTTCCCAACTCTACTTTATGTATCAATACCCAGTAACATGTAAACATTCCTTGTTTGTAGAAACAACCCAGCTATGCTTTTTAGTAAACTGACCATGAACCTGCCATACAACGTCCACGGAAGCAGTTCCATAGCTTTACCGTTCTCTACATTACAACCCTTCCCAAACTCTACTTTGATGTATCAATCCCAGTAACTTGTAACATTCCTTGTTTGTACAACCATCCAGCTTTTTATTAAACTGACCAATGAACCTGCCATAACAACGTCCACTGGATAGACATTCCTATCTCTCAGATCGTCGAAACTTTCGACTCCGGAAATGAAACAGCGCATCCTGGCACACCCATGGTACAGTTTATAATCGTATACTAACATAAAACGATCCCACATCGTAAATGTAAACAAGCAACAGGGATAAACAGAACCTCAAGAATCCACGGGAAGACTTAAAGACTGAAAAAAACGTCTCACAGTGACAACCTTTCCCAACTCTACTTTATGTATCAATATCAGAACGACATTCCTTGTTGTAGAAACAACCATCCTTTTTATTAAAGACAATGAACCTGCCAAACAACGTCCACTGGAAGACAGTTCCACTTTACCGTCTTCACAGTGACAACCCTTCCCAACTCTACTTTATATCAATACCAGTTAACTGTAACATTCCTTGTTGATAGAAAACTCTCCACTTTTTATTAAACTGACCAATGAACTGCCCATAAACAACATCCACTGGACACAGTTCCATAGCTTACCGTTTCTCAACTACAAACCCTTTCCCAACTCTAACTTTATGTATCAATACCAGTAACTTGTAACATTCCTTGTTTGTAGAAACTCATCCAGCTTTTTATTACTGACCACTGAACCTGCCATAACAACATCCACTGGAAGACAGTCCAATCTTTAACGTTCTCACAGTTACAAACCCTTTCCAACTTGAACCCCAAACCTTTTATCTTCAAGTCTTAAGGGATTCCGCGTGTCTGACATAAATATCTTACTAAGCACCGTGTCCAGGGTCTAATGGGAAGAGAGACAGAATTCCGCCAGGAAATAATTAATTGGAGAGAATCCTTACAGTTTGAAAACGTAACATTTAATTCTCTAGGGAAATAACATGTCACATGATAAAATACACAGGACATGAAATTGTTACCACTTGGGATGAGGTCATCAAGGCACCTGTGGACTCTGTCTACAATGAAGCATGGTAGCAGTTTGTTACGTCTGCATTGTGCTCTATATGACCAATTCACCTCCTTAACGACCACATCGTAATAGAAACAAAAAAAAACCACACCGCCCCCCCCTCCTACCTTCCTGGTAAGTAAATGTGTAATGTCCAGTAGATTTAATTGAATACACAGATATGATGCTTGGTTTAGTTTCTCCCTCTCAGTGGGCAGTTGCAGTAACTTACTTTGCATGTGGTCAGGATCCACATTTTCTCTCCACCTCCCCCCCACTAAGGTTTCCCAGTTCTAACTATGTCCATCACAGTTAATGACTGTCCCCATGTACTGTTGTACCACACACATTTCCTGTTGGCTTTCTCCATCAAACAAGCTGGTACACACACACAGTCAGAGCAATATTCCCGCCAACAGACTCCACCATTGGATATACACATTTTTCAGTCCCCATTGAACACAAAAGGATTTACCAACATGGCAATGTCTTGGGCGGACCATATCTAACTGATGCCAATTGATTGGCCAGGTATAATAATCAATATTACTATTTGTCCTGGGGGTCAGTCCCAACCACTTGTGGGCTAGGACACAGTTATTATACAGGTCAGTGAAACTCTGGGTACCACTCATGTATATAGGATAATGTATCCCTACTGTAAATTATAAGGATATTAAAGTCACTGAGGAGTCTGTGGTCTTTATAAAGGTAACAAGGACAACAACTGAGTTTACAAGGGAACTCTGTACCACTCCATGTACTATAAGATAATGTACTCCCCTACTGTAAATTACAAGGATATTAGAAGTCATGAGGAGTTCTGTGTCTTATACAAAGGTTACAAGGACACAGACTGAGTTTATACAGGAAACTCTGGGTACCACTCATGATATTTAAAGCTAATGTATCCCCTACTGTAAATATAAGGATATTAAAGTCACTGAGGATTCTGTAGAGGTACAAGGACACCAACTAAGCTATACAGTCCCAGTAATGTATTATAAGGGATGTAGATTTTAACATAACATATCACCAACAATTGTTTAAACACTTCTTCCCCAAGACCGGGCAATTGTTAGAATTGTTTCCCATGCTACATTCGAGGTTTACAGGCAGTTTGAGGGTACCAAATGATACTTTAGAGGGTTACAGAATAATACATTCAAGATTACCTTCGATACACTATAAAATTTAAGGGTTACCAAACAATCCATTCGAGGTTTACCGAACGATACATTTGAGAGTTACCAAAATCGACCCTAACTACAGGGTTTCTGAAATCTGTCACTACAATTGAGGGTTACCGAACATACATTTGAGGGTTACCAATAGATACTTTGAGTGTTACCGAAATCGACTGATACATTTGTGGGCTACCGAAATTGGCTCCTACATCGAGGGTTACCGAAGAATAACTTTGAGAGTTAACGAAATTGACCGTACATTCGAAGGTTACTGAACAATACATTTGAGAGTTACCGAAATCATCCGCTCATGCCGAGAGTTACTACGAATCGGCGCTACATTTGAGGGTTATCTAACGATACATTGAGTTCCTGAAATCGACCCTACATACAAGGGTTAATGAAATCGTGCGATACATTGGTGGTTACCAACAATACCATTTTAGAGTTCCTAAATCATCCGCTACATCGAGGGTTTCTGAAATCGCCCAATACATTTGGAGGATTAACGAATTATGGGCTACTACATTTGAGAGTTCCCGAATCGACCGCTACATTCGAGAGTTTCCCGAATCGCCTGCTACATTTCAGAATTCCCGAATCGACCTCTACATTCGAGAGTTCCCGAAATCGACTGCTACATTCGAGAGTTTCCCGAAATCGACTGCTACATTCGGAGTTCCCGAAATCGTCTGCTACATTCGAGGTTTACCGAACGATACTTTGAGGATTACCTATTGGAGAATTCGAATTGCGAGTTCGGAAAAAAACTAACTAGTTCGGATAGTTTGCGTTCGTCGAACACAGGTCTAATCACTACTTCTTATATTACTTCTTACGTCACAGAGAAACACCAATAAAGTGGTCGGATTATCTTCCCTCTCAATTTCTGGCACCGCCAGACAACCAAGAAGGGATCCCTTGGACCTCTCTTTACCGGGAGCGTCAGGGAGGGCTGCGAATTAATCTTCAGCTGCCACCAGGGAGTTCTTATAGGAGGGACCCAGACTGTCCCAATAAAAACGTGATACCACAACAAACGAAAAACTCAAATTTAATGGTTGAGCGGAAATTATAGCGCTAATGTGACTTAGTTCTCTCTGCACAAAGTGGCGCTCTTAGCATTTCTGAAGATGAGACTAACATTAAATAGCTGCAGATACAAAAAGTTGTGTTGTGGTTTGGTTTAGAAGTCTAATAATAAGAATGTCTAATGTTCTATTTTTTATATTTTTGAATCTTAATTTTATCCTGTTCCCATGATCTTTGCTGGTGGTGATTTAAGGATTTGGCTCACAGGGAGGTGGAACCAGAAGCCGAGAAACTTGGGAAGGAGAGGAGCAGCACTACAATACCTCATTTTTTAGGCAACTAATATAATTTTGAAGGTTACAAAATATAGTCACCCATGGTCCTCTTGTTTAGAGGAAGACGTTTGGTTTCCTTAGCTGGTACTGCATTGTGAAAATAAAAGACCTATAAAGAGCATGAAATATGATTAATCTGTTCTCATGCTACTGACATCATCTATTCTTTGAATAAAGAATCCCAGGAAGATTCTTCTGTGACACCAGTGAAAACGCCGATAGACACGTAGCAGCTTGTATGAAATATGCAGGGAGGCACACTCAAGTAGAGGTTAATAGCAAACTTCCAGCAGCTTGTCCTGTTGAACCCCATGTATATAGATGTCATATATAAGTCATGGGTTATTAATGACTTCCCATGTCACCCATGCTATCGAAAATCAGTAAGAGAGCTGAGATGAAGTTGTTGCATACATACATGTGATTGCAGCGCAATGCTGACGAATGGCAGTCATGGCTCGGAATCGGCTGGTGTATAGACGATCAGTTGGGTGTCGATATACGATAAGGCGGATCAAGGACTCCCAACCAAGTTGTCCATAACAACGATTCTTGGTCATAATAACGTTCGTCTCGCCAGTCACAGATCGCGGCTCTCCAGTCCCAACCGTGTTTGAATCGGTCATAAATCTTGGCAGTGCCATTAATGTACAGCCACCAATCAGATGTTATCCATGGGCAGTAGATGTGTAAAAAGCCAACATCCATTGGCTGCTGCAGATTAAATAAGCCCCTTTATATTTTATTATCTGGTTTATTGTGATCAGGTCAGTGAGTGTAAAACCACAGACAGCGGATGTTTATTATCGTCACGTGGACTGGATGTAATAAGGAACATTATCATTAGACTTGTTACTACACTGCAGGATTTTATCATCTCAATGGTCACAGGATCAATAGGAACAAGGAGATAAAGGAACTTTATTAAATTAATGCTTACAGGAAATAACACCATTATAGCCTTCAAAAGGATAAAGTTTCTTAAATGTTTTATAGACAGTGTCATGGGCAATTTTAGGGGATTACCCAGAGTCCCCTCTTTCTGCTGGTTTATAGTCATCAGAAAGTCTCCCCTGTTTTTAAAGGGACAGTTCAGTGGAAAATAGAATTATTATTAAAGTTTAATTATCTACACATTCTCTTCCATTTTGAAAAATCAGTAGAATTTATTCCTCTTGTTATTCCCTGTTGACACACCAGCATTTCGGCCGACCAACCGATCCACGCACTTTCAGTCGGTCAGCCGAAAATATCTGCTGTGTGGGGCGATCGGCCGCGAACTACCTCAATCGTCCGTTCGTCCAAACGATCACTACTAGTGAAAATTAGTGTCAATCGCAACCGAGCTCCCCAACATTGGACCTGTTGGTAAACCGCAACGTCGCCCGGGATTTACCAACAGGTCCAATCTTGCACCCACCCACACCATGCAATATTTCTGGATGACCAACGTATGCAGCCTATTGGTCGGTTGGCCGAAAATATGTATGGTGTGTACCAGCCTTAGTGATCCACCATGTCTGGTCAATACATCACATGGGGGGTGGGTTTGGGGGTGCAGCAGGGGTCTTACAGACACCCCCGAATACAAACCACGTCGTTCCCACAATAAATTCCTTGGTGAACTCCCCTTTAAATAATTCCCACGTTGGCAAGGGGTTTAAATTTAAATGACGCTGGACCAGCCAGTTAATTTCAGGCCCAGTGCACAGTAAGAATTGACCCACCGCCCCCGCCAAAGGAAGTTTGTCCACCTAGTGCCAGAGTCCTGTCTGTGAGGGGGTCAGTCAGTTCACACTGGTACCAAACACTCTGTGTCCTGAAACGTGTTAACTCTGCGGATCTCACAGGTTAAGATGTGGAAAATAAATGGCGCTACAATGACTGAACTATCACACACTGACCATATGACTCACTAGGAGCGGTGCGATTGGCGCTCAAACCGCATCCCGTCACAACACATCTAGTAGTGATCTGTGATACAGACAAATGAATAACTGATTGATACCGAAGATGAATAAATAGATAAAGTAACTGCAAAGGCAAACACGGCAGACACTGAACCACAGTGACAGCCTACAGTATGATAAGGAGCTCGAAACTAGTGATGGCCCGTTCGCGGATCCAAACCCGAATCGTGGATTTACCGTTCGTTGCGAATGGCGGATTCGCGATTTTCCGGTTTTTCCGCCTTCCGAACTTTTCCGAACCACGTTTTCGAAAATTTCTCATATTTGCGAAATGCATAAAAAACGTATTTCGAAAATTTTCGAAATACGAGGATTTCACGTATTTTCGAGGATTTTTTTCGTTTTAATGGGTCCGCTCGTGGATTTTCGAATTTTCGAATTTATTTCGAATATTTGCTGATCCTCGATCGGACCGGATTTTGCGAAGTTCGGACATCTCTACTCGAAACATGGCAGGCTGATTTTTGTGCCGTTTTATTTTCACGTGAGTGTGGATTTGCATTGTATCCGGTGGTGTGCCGCGGACCACGTTTTATTTGGTTTGCGGCACTGATTGAACCACTGGCTGAGACTACAGAATTTCAATTCCATCTAACGGTAGGTATGCATCGTCCGATATTCTCCGATCAAATTTCCGATCATCCGAAACAATTGAAATTTGACCCCCTCGAATATCGCTACCTTGCACCGGCAGTCTTCCATAGATTTCAAGCTGAAAGGTCTGGTTCTGGTAGATGGGATCGATGGATCTGTTTTTTTCCGATAGATAAAAACCCGAAAAAGTGTAATCGAAATTCCGGTCGATTCGATCGCAATATCTATACCGTGTAATGCCGACCTTTAGTTGCCGCATTCTGAAAAAATGATTTTTTTGCCATTGGACTTCCATGATAGCATTCCTACATCTGCGTTGCAGTCCGGCGCGTTTTTAGAACGCTACCCGCACATCTCTGCAGAAACGCAATGAACTGCCATTGCATATGTGAACGGAATCGCTTGTGTGAGTGTGAACGTAGCCTTAATTCATTATCTATGTCACAAGCAATATATATGTAGAAATGGGATAGTTTACATCCACGCACAGTGCAACTATGAAATACACAGTCTGCTTCGCTGAAAGGGGAACCTCGGTCCGTAGGTTATCCGTCTCGCGTTGGAGTGGATTCATTACTTCCTTATAGTCTCTTGTTAGATAAGCAGGTCCTTTACAGGGCAGATCAAGAGCCGTAATGAAGTGAAGCAGATTAAACGGGTTATCAGCGTGTGCTGGTCAAAAGATCTTTATCATAGTGGAGTGAAATAACACAATTACATAACTATACAATCCTTCATTACTACTTTATACAGAACATACATGTTTAGCCTTCCCAATAAAAAAAAACCTCAGCAGCACATTTTAAATGAACATACATGAGCCTTTGTGTTGTGGTCAATGTGGAGAGCTGAAGACTGCTGCCCACATGTTCATACCCTTCATGCCAGTGTCATCATTAACATAACATGTGTATCATAAACATCTGTGTACAAGGCCCACAGGGTTCTTCTTAGCTTGCGATCTCGTCATTCGGCCAGAGACCAAAAGAAATAATCTGGAGAAACTATGATCTACTTTTTGACACTATTGGCCAAGCACAAAGTATCTGGTTTGTATTTAATCTTCAGCAATCAACGGGATGACCAGATACTATCCTGTTACTCCTAGATTTACTACTACACAACGATAAGCTTTATTGTGGGTGTCCTGGTCTTGTGCTGGGAAAGGATTGTCCTTTGAGAACCCAAACTCTTGTGTAATGAACTTTACAGAGTTTACTGAATATGGACCACACTGGTTCTAACACTCGGTCAACGATGTTGTTGATTTTCTACTTTTTCTCCAAATCTTTTTCCATTTTACAAGCTACGTTTCTTCTGGGATGACATTGTATTAGAATTAACAGAAGGAACCGAGATTTCTTAACACGGCCGCAGATTTAAAATTGGGGTAAATAATGTGACATTTTCACCTTTGGACTTGTTAATGATTGGTTTCGCTAACTTTTTTTTTAGTATTTGCACATTTCCAGGATTTAGTATTAAATAACCCAGGTTTTCCACCTTACGTGTCTATTATTTAGCTCAGTCACCAGCTACTGGCTTGGGGGAATTTCTAACACCGTTTGGATGCGAATATTATTTAGAGAATTAAAAAAAAAAAGTTTTACTTAGTCTATAAAATGTTCAATTAACTTATTATGTCAAGAACACATGAATAAAAATGAACATAGTAAATACAATGTGTGAATGGCTCGATTATAATAGCTGCTCTATGACCGGTAAAGTGACTATTATATAGTGAATATGGATCTTCTGTTCTTCTGTAAAGTCGCCACAGAACTCAGAGACGACTGTTAATACCCTTATTTTTACATTTTGCCCTAAATACTAACTTTAAATGTGGTCTTAATGATACTGAATATAAATTATAGGATATTCATGGCTCTCATGTACTGTATGGCTATAATTATCCACTGTACTTCATTAACACGTATATTCTTGTATATATTCCATCTGTATATTGCCCAAGTGCGTTGGTGCGTCTTCATTAGTATTCCTTGCTCGGACCAGAGCTTACGGAACAATTCAGAATCTTATATTAAGTTGTTACTGGACTCTATACAGTTTGACTACATTAACAGGCTTAAGCCATGAGTTAACCATTAGAACATTTCATTAGAAATTTTTTATAAATCATTTTATGTTACTGTAGGAGACTTAAAGGGGAACTAAACATAAAAAATGAACATTAGGGTTGGGGGAATCTGTAATCCACCGCTGGAATTTGTAAAAAGGCTTGGGTACTTCTCAATAAATTTGCTGGTTGCTAATAAAGATCTAAGATTTACAAGTTTCTTCCGAAAACGACTTTTCCAAAAAACCCCAAAATCCGAAACAGACCATAGAAATCAATCGTATGGATAGGTTCCGTATCACATTTTCTATCACTTTCAAATATTTGAAATCGAGGGCTCACTATTCTTTATTACTCCCATATTCGTATGAAGGGCTCACGTATTCACTATTACGCCCATATTCGCAATCGAGAGCTCATGTATTCACTATTACTCTCATATTCATAATTGAAGGGTCACGTATTCACTAGTACTCTCATATTCGTAATTGAGGGGTCACGTATTCACTATTACCTCTCATATGTAATTGAGGTCACGTATTCACTAGTATCTCATATTCGTAATCGAGAGCTCACATATCACTATTACTCTCATATTCGAACCAAGGGGTCACATATTCATATTACTCCCTATTCGTAATCGAGGGGCACATATTCACTATTACTCCCCTATTCATAAACTGAGGGGGTCACATATTCACTATTACTACCCCTACCTTCGTAATCGAGGGGTCACATATTCACTATTACTCCCCTATTCGTAATCGAGGGGTCACATATTCACTATTACTCCCCTATTTGTAATCGAGGTCATTCACTAACCCTATTTGTAGTCGAGGGTCACATATTCACTATTACTCCCCTATTCGTAATCGAGGGGTCGCATATTCACTATTACTCCCTATTCGTAATCGAGGGCTCACATATTCACTTTACTCCCTATTCGTCATTGGGGCTCACATATTCACTATTACTCCCCTATTCGTAATCGAGGGCTCACATATTCACTATTACTACCCTCTATTCGTAATCGAGGGCTCACTATCCACTATTACTCCCCTATTCGTAATCGAGGGCTCACATATTCACTATTACTCCCCTATTCGTACGAGGGCTCACATATTCACTATTACTCCCCTATTCGTAATCGAGGGCTCACAATTCACTAGTACTCCCTATTCGTAATCGAGGGCTTGCCTATTAAGAATTATTTGATTTTCTCACTTTTGAAAATTCGATAATTCTAGAATATTAGATTTGTAATTATCGAATATCCATGAAAGGTCCATGATCTGTAAATCCATACTGTGACCCCCCTTGTTGTGGGAGGAATAGTGTGGCTGCACCAATACTAAAGCAGCGTTGGCTCTGTTTGATGATGTCACCGCGTTCTGGGCGCACCCCTACTTCAGGTTCCATATTGTTTTTCTCCTTTGACCCGTAATCCTGTGTTTCTGCAGGTTGCCTGAAATTCAGCTGAAAAGAACCAGGTGTAATGTGCCCAGTCGCAGAGATTAGTTTATTCAGCATTGACATTAAAAGTAACGTAGACTTGAATAATCTACTTTAAAGTCAAATTTAACAGCTGTTTTTCAACTAGTGACTCGATGTCTGACCTCCGTTCCACGTGTTTTTTTAATAGTTTGTAAAACTAGCACATTATTTATAGATGATCAGACCAAACGGAGACAGTTTAGTTTGTGGATCTGGTCCTGAACTCTAAATCTACATGGAGACATTTCATAAAAGTTAAAATAGTAATAATATTGTTTAAATGGTGCTAATTTTGCCCCAACCAATCAGATCTTATTTAACTTCGAAAGCTAACATCTGATTGGTTGGGCAAAATAGCACAATTTAACGATAAGAACTTTTATTGAATAACCCTGAGAATATTCCAAACAAGTAATAGGCACAAGAAAGGAAGTTGCAGGTTTTAAAACTCAGTAATCTTCTATGGTAACAAAAAGGACCTTAAATGTCATAATCCATTAAGATTAAAGACATATAATTTATTATTGTTGCTTGGTTGCGATAGAAACAGAAAGGTGGGTGGGTGTGGGGGTGTATCAGTGTCTGTGGTGTAAGGGGTATGTTTTTATGTTTGTGGCTTAAAAACTAAATTTTGTTGATGATTGATCAAAATAGTTATATCTCCCACCGAATTCAAGGGCAGGACTAGGTATGTTGCACATGATAAATTTGCATGTATGACCATAATAACTAACTTTTTTTGAAAATTGATCAAGATTTTTGTATTTTAAACTATAGTTACCCTTTAAAATGGCTTGCCACGGAAATAAAGGGTAGGTCAGTAGGTGTGTGTTGGACGTTATATATTTGCATATATAACTTTGAAGATTGATCAAGATTTTGTTTTTGACGATAGTTACCCTTTAAGTATGGCCGAACTTCCTAAACTTCGGTTTGTTTTCGAATTTTCGAACTTGATGGAATGTTCTATATTCGTTAGTTCGAAGACGGACCCATAAAGTCAACAGGGAGAAAATAGTTTGAAAGTTCTAGTTAAATATTGTAAATAAGACTCTAAAATGTATCTCAAACTTGGGATCGGTTCTAATCCATCCCTACTTGCTGTCACAATTTATCAGCCTCAACCTCGGAAATCTTGCCGGACTGGAAGTTCTTATTGTAACTTTTTGGCTGACATAGCTACAATAAAATGATGATATAATTGGGAATGGCCATTGAAACTGACGAAATTGGCACAGAAATGCCTACAATAAGGATTACTTCCACCCTGCCTATTGGTTATAATTGGTACAAAGGTTTGTTCCTTATCAGCATCCTGTACAGGACAAGGTAAGCTCTTTCTGGGAATAATCTTTTAATATCAGGCTCAAGGGTTAACCACAACGGCACTTTTGAACCAAGTCTCTCTATGGGTTTTAAGGTCTGTTATTAAGTAGGGGCTTCAAGAGCCCTCAATACAAACAGAGCTTTTTATTACCATTCAAGAGCTAACTTTTCAATTAAACCGTTAAAGCAATTTCAATCAAACCCTTCTATGTCACGTACACTAAACTGAACGGAAATGTTTGTAAACAGTTAATAGATTGTAACAGTTAATTAATATGTATAAGAAAATGCATTGGATTTGTGCTATAGTTTAGGTAAGATCTGAATGGAATTTAACAAATTTTTAAAAAAATATTCTAATTAATCTGTTCTTTAATAATAATAATGTTACTGTGTAGTCTGCCGTTACTGATTGTGTAGCCAAACATATTCATGCTATACTCATACTTTATTTACATACCATATCCATACTATATTCTATACTGTATCTAACTGTATTCATACTATATTCACACTATATTCTATACTGTATTCCATACTATATTCCATACTATACTCCATACTTTATTACATACCATATTCCATACTATATTCTATACTGTATTCTATACTGTATTCCATACTATATTCCACACTATATTCTATACTGTATCCATACTATATTCCATACTATACTCCCATACTTTATTACATACTATATTCCATACTTCATTCCATAATATATTCCATACCATATTCAATACTTTATTCCATACTATATTCCATACTATATTCCATACTTTATTCCATACTTTATTCCATACTATCCATACTTATCATACTATATCCATACTAATCATTTATCCATACTATATTCATACATATTCCATACTATATTTCCATACTATATTCCATACTATATTCATACTATATTCCATACTATATTCCATACTATATTCCATACTTTATTCCGTACTTTATTCCGTACTTTATTCCATACTTTATTCCATACTATATTCCATACTATATTCCATACTTTATTCCATACTATATTCCATACTATATTCCATACTTTATTCCATACTATATTCCATACTTTCAGCTCCATGAGAGGGATTGGAGATGACTATTTATAGTTCTAAATGATTCTATAGTTATAAATTGTAAAAAGACTTTCAGGGTTATTCAATAAAGTTCTTTATCGTAAAATGGTGCTAATTTTGCCCCAACCAATCAGATGTTAGCTTCAATGTTAAATAAGATCTGATTGGTTGGGGCTAAATTAGCACCATTTTAAACGATAAGAACTTTTATTGAATCTCCCCGCTTATTAGTGTGGCCCAGTTCGCGGATCCGAACCGAATCCGCGCGGATTTACCTCGTTCGAAACGGCGGATATCGCAGATTTCCGGTTTTCCGCCTTCCGAACTTTTCCGAACCCATGTTTTCGAAAAATTTCGAAATTATGAGGATTTCACGTATTTTTGAAAATACATGGAAAACGTATTTTCGAATTTTTGGAAATAACGAGGATTTCTCGGATTTTTTCCTTTAATGGGTCGCCGCATTTTCGAATTTCCTCGAGCGGACCGGATTTGCAAAGTTCGGACTCTCTACTGCTTATCGTTGAAAATGGGGCTAATTTTGCTCCAACCAATCAGATCTTATATACATTTGAAAGCTAACATCTGATTGGTTGGGCAAAATTACACCAATTTAACGATAAGAACTTTTATTGAATCTCCCTCTGTGTCCACTAAGGTGAATTCTTATTCAGTAAATCAAGAAGGAATTCCATGAGCTTTGTGATGTAGCTGATTCCTAAAGGTGGACTGACTGATTTACCTATATCGGCAGTTTTTAGGGCCAAAACCGCCGATCGTAATGCCACGAACGGACCAATAACACAACGGTACATCAGCCAATCAATATTCACACCGCAGAGAAAAGCCCTTTGTCAAAATAGATTTTAATGAGCGGTTAAATAAAATCCATTACAGGAACAAACACGATGCACAGAATCCCACATGTTGCTCATGTTGGTTAAAATAACACAATTTACTAGTGCAACTAGTGCCGCATGTCCCAGCATGTCAGTTTGTGGTTTACAATTACACAGACACCATTGATAAATGCATTTAATCACATACACTTATTGTAGCATTTCTTTGTAACATATTTCTGTGCCGTTAATTAATTAACGGAGTCATATATCTATATTAATAAAATGCTCCATTTCTCAGTAGATAGTTCATGTTGATGATATTGAACACTTCATACAAGGCAGGACATACATGGGCCAATTGTCCGATTGTCTCAGTAATTTGGGCACTGATTTAAACAAGCTGATTGGACCACTTGGAAAACTTTTCTGACTACCTATTGCGGACCTTGGGTAGATTTCAAGCTGATCTGCTGGAGAGTGATGTCAAAGTGGTGTATTTTGTCTATTTATAGAACTGTGATATTCTTCTATTGTTAAGGTTCCTTTTGTCTATACAGGCTTCTATAATCTTAAATTATAGGCTTGTAAATTTACACTTCCTGGTCGCCTGAATGCCTGAGTCTCTGTGACTGGCTCATGATTAGGGATTGCCGGTTCGCGGATCCGAACCCGGTCCGCCCGGATTTATCCCGTTCGCGAACGGCGATTTTTCCGGATTTTCCGCCTTCCGAACTTCCGAACCGCGGATTTCTCGTATTTTCGTAAATTTTCGAATACGAGAAATCTCGTCATTTCGAAAAATACGAGAAATCCACGTATTTTCGGAAATTTTCGAAATTAAGAGGATTTCTCGTAAATCTCGTAAATCCGCTCGCGGATTTTCGAATTTCTAATTTTTTTCGAAAATTCGCGGATCCTTGAGCGGACGATTTTGCGAAGTTCGGACATCTCTACTCATGATGAGCTTTTTAAAAATCCCCCCACCCCCCACCCACAAGTCGACCTTTTCTTAATCAAGTTACAGACCTGCAATGATCAGTCCTTCCTCTACATTGGGCACCTTAGGGAGAGAAAAAAATGTCTTTTTCAGAGTTGAGGCAGATTTAAAAATGTTAGGGGGTGGGGTTTATGATGCAGCTGATGATGCTCTGTCCAGTAAAATACAAGTGGGCATGCTCAAGCCAAAGGCAGAGCATGGTGCTGGTGATGTCACAGCTCACATACTAGCAGGAAACACCACCATTTACACTGCTGTAACTTTGGATACACTGCAACTAGAAGTATGATCCATGAGTCTATTAAAGGTAAGAGCATGCTCTTTTAATAAAGACCCACTTATGAAGACCACAGTTCCCTTACGTATATGTATATGCTTTCTAAAACAAAGACACCAAGTTTATTTATTGGTAGGAAGAACCTTGCAGATCCCAAAGGGGTTTAACCCCAGTGTCCCTTAATACAGCACATTAGTTGGAGTTAAAATAGTCCCACTAAGATTGATATTGAATGGGAATCCTTCCTCCCTCTTATAGACTAGGCAGACTGAGTAACTGTATTAACCTCATTGGACATCACTGGTCAACTACCGGTGCCAACCCACGGGCACTATTACATTCTGTTATAATATAATTATAAAAACCTTGACCTGCCATATTTTGAGAGCTTTTTTCTTCGGAATTAGAGAAAAGTAAATTTCATGTACAAAAATACAGATACTACAAAAAGTTAAACATAAATAATTAAAGGGCCGTGTCCACCCTAAAAAAAAAACCTGTGACTTGTTAGTTTATCTGCCCGCAACCCCAACTACTATTATACATGGATTTGTAACCAGATATTTAATGATGTTATTTACTTTTCCTACAAATGTGTCTGTCTCCTCCCTCTGCTCAATGAGCTTTTTATAAGTTTGAGCGTGTGCAGTGGAGGCAGCAAGGGGAAACAGCAGTCAATCATTTGAATTGATGTCAGCAGTCTCAGCCTTGGTTAACTCTGCATAGGGAAAGGAGCCAGCTTACTCTGCTAGAATCTGCCAGTATATCCTTAAAGGCATGTCCACCCCCAAATTCTTTTAGTATTAGGCTAATTGCCCCCAAGGGCCCAGCCAGCAGCGGTGCCTATAATGGATGAGTGTCTCAGCCATCACAGGCGCCGCTGCTGGTGTGGCCCCTTCTGCAGGTTACGGGCATGGAAAAGGCATGGGAGCTAAGAAGAAGAAAGCAGAGGGACAAAGCTGGTGGGTAGGTTAACCAGCAGCTTTGAAAACTAAGAACCTTGAGAGGTTGAGGTTTTTGGGGGCAATTAGCCTGATACTAAAGTTTGGGGGGTTGACATACCCTTTAAATATCTGGTAAGTAATGTAGGTAATAAAGTGCTGATATATATTTGGGGTTGGAGGCAGGTAACTGACATGTGACCAGTTTTCTGTTTTTGGGGTGGACATGCCCTATAAGGTTGGGGAGGTGAGGGTCAGTGGAAAGTAGTTCAGTTGGGTAGTCCATGTGGGCGATAGGCGTCACCCTCATATCTTCTCTGACCAAATAAAATCCGGATTGTCATACCGTGTTTTTCACCAGGTGATAAGTCGTCAACCAGAAGCTCCTTCGGCTTCTCCTCTTCCTCGTTTTTGCTGCACTTTTTACAACAACAGCCACAAAGCAAGGTGAACTTCTGTCCCATGGAGCGAGAGAGTGGAGCCATTTTGCAAAAAATCCCAGTTTTTAAGAATGGAGGCAAACAGGAAGGACATTTCTTCTGAAGAACATTAACGATTATAGCAACTATGCAGATGAAAAGGACGGGCCCTCCGACTGCGGCCAGCACAACCCACCCGCCATGGAAAGCCCAAGACGGCCAGGGGTAAATAGGAAGCTGAAAAGAGTACAGGATTGCAAACCAGCGGTATTTTGCTGTGATGTCACCAAATTTCTTAGCTACGTTGATAGGACGAAGGTAAGGTATAATGTACCATAGCACCAACCCGTGAGTTTGAAGACAGATGAATAAAGGCAACCTGGGATGGGAAAAGGAAAAGAGAACTTACATCATGTCCTCCAAACCACACGATAGATACTATGTACCTCACTGGCTCCAACGTCTTTTAGGAGGCGGAGCAGGGACATAAGATATAAAAGGAGCATTTGAATTTTTAGGATCTAGTTATATCCAATATCATAATATAAGGTACAGCCCTGCCCTCAATTTTCTATCCCCAATATTGAGACGGGCTGTTTCTAGGCATAGGTGACTGGGCGAAAGCAAGATCACCATTCAAATATGAGGGCACATTCAAATGTGGAGGATGCCATTCATGTGGAGGGCACCATTCAAATATGGAGGATGCCATTCATGAGGCACCATTCAATATGGAGGATGCCATTCATGTGGAGGCACCATTCAAATATGGAGGAGTGCATTCAAATATGGAGGATGCATTCAAATATGGAGGGCACCATTCAATGGAGATGCCATCAATTGGAGGGCACCATTCAAATGGAGGATGCCATTCAAATGTGGAGGGCCACCATTCAAATATGGAGGATGCCATTCAAATTGGGGGCACCTTCAAATATGGAGGATGCCATTCAAATTGGAGATGCCTTCAAATGGAGGGCCACCATTCAAATAGGAGGGCACCATTCAAATATGGAGGATGCCATTCAAATATGGAGGGCACCATTCAAGCTTTTTCTTTTAAAACTCAGGGATCCTTATCCAGTGACGTAACTAGGAACCACTGGGTCCCCAAGAAAAACTATGATGGGGCCCATCTCAGTGCTTTATCCACAGTGGTTTTCTGGGAGTAAAGGTGCCATACATTACAGATCCAGCGTCATTCAATCAATTTCCGAACCAGAAACTTTCGATCTTCTTTGTGACCGACATACGATCGCAAAATCAACAGCGGGACCTCGCGATGTTATGTCGGCCGCAAAGAAGATCCTCGGATATTTATTGAAAGTTGCTTAATCGTCTGAAGGTAAGCTGTAATGTGTGGGCACCTTAACAATCTGTAACCAATCTAGTTCCCTGTAGCCTCTCTGTTTATATAATCATCTTGGCTGAGTTTTCTAATCTTTGTAAAGACTAATCCAATTGGTGGTTGGGAGAAGTTTTCAGTTGGGAAGGCGGCACCAAGGAGGGACTTGCTTAGGGCACCAAAATGGCCAGAACTGGCCCTGTGTTTAGGGTATTAGTGCCACTGGTGTAGATGTAATGTTGTTTTAGGCCTGACATTTAGACACTCCTGATCCTCCCATTTGTTTATTTGTACCTGCACAGAATCACTGATTGTTCAGCTGGACTTGCGAGGCTGCGAGCACTGCAGTAGTGGTGGTCCCAATGTTAGCCCCAGAAGCAATGGGTAACTCGCTCCATACTTATAACCCCATTTCCTGTAAGGAAGACGTGTGAAGTTAATGTTGTGTGTAAACATGTACACATTAGTCAATAAGAAGGGTGATTAATGTGTCATAACTGTGAAGACTAGAAGTTCATTAACTTTAGGTCTGATGGCCAATAAATAATTTACAGAGTATATCCTGATCATCTACAATCACATGAAGAACCTTAATTGTCCTTAACATTCCAGACAGCACAGACCGAGCCCTGAACGGAGAAACATGGAGGAATCAAAGGTTTTCATTTGGGGAAACAATAGGAAAAGTCAATAAAAAGAACGATAGTTTAGAACTTCATCAGCCCAACGCCCAGTTCCGATTATTAATACACAGGATGGGCATGTTTCAATCTGATTGGCCAAATATTGGAATAGAGGACCTGAATTATCAACTAGTGTGTAACTAGCATCTATAGACCAACCTGTGACCAATCAAACCACTGGAACATTTACAGGACTATTCCATATTGAAGCCGATCTGAGATTTAGAACATAAACAGAACTAGACCATAACCAATAAGATTAATAAACGTAAATATGACCAGACGATCTTGGCAGTCACATGGAGAAATCAGTGCAGCCTCATCATCTAGAAGTTCAAGATACTCACCCATCAGGGGAACGATTGCACAGAGAAGACAGAGCTGCTTTGAACCACAAATGTCATCACGGCACCAACACCAAAATGGCCAAATTCCAGTTACCCAGCTAAACGGAAGGGAAAATCTGAAAAAGGAAAAAGCTTGAATGAACCATTTAATTCTCATACCCTAAAAAAGTATTGAACCCCCCCACCACTGCCTGGTCCAGATGGACCATTATATGTGCTTACAACTTGTTAACTTCAATAACCTTTCTCCCTATATTAGTTGGCTAGTAATATTTCTAGGAAGTAAGTAAACTAGGCTAATTGATGAATCAGAAAGAAAGCGTAATAACCATATAATGAGCTGTAAGCTTGCCTAAACCGCTCTTAGTTTCATCTTGGAGAGAAAAGTCACTGTGCAGATCAAGTTTAATTCTCCAGTATCTACAGCCTAGAATAACAAATGATCAATAGACAAATCTAGCTACAGGCTCAGTATTTTAACTTTTTGCCACGTCTCATAAACCTTGTGACGGATGGGCTGTTGAGTTGAAATATAGGGCTGGTGTGTATTAGGGCTTAAGAGATTCAGCAAGTGGGATTGTATAACATTGGGCAGTACGGTGGCTCAGTGGTTAGCACTGATCCCTTGCAGCGCTGAGGTCCTGAGTTCGATCCACCCTGGAAACATCTGCAAGGAGTTTGTATGTTCTCCCCGTGCTTGCGTGGGTTTCCTCCGGGCACTCCGGTTTTCCCCCACAATCATAAAGACATACTTATAGGTTGTATGTGTCCAATAAATGTGATTAGATTGTAAGTCCTTCGGGGCAGGCCTGATGTGAATGTATACATGGAATTGTAAAGCGCTACGGAAGATGTTTGGCGCTATATAAATCCACAATAATAATGTCAAGGTTGCCTTCACGCACTTACCAGTTATATTTGCCACTATGAGATACATATGTTGTGTGGCCCTCTCTTTCTGATGGGTACCCGAATTTCTGGACACACAGTTGACCATTCACCACTCTAATCTTACACTACAGTCTGATAATAATACACACGTCCATTGCTTACTGAACTGTCCATTACCGGCATTGATGATCTTTTTTATAGCCTGAGCGATCTGCCCTTGAGGACAGAATTCAGCACCTTCACTATAAGGATGAGACACCGTGCACAGCACCAACAGAGAAGCCGTCAGAAGGATAAAACCAACTGCCTGTCCGAAAGGTTGATGCTGGCAAAAATGTGAATGCCTGTAAGATACGGAGAACCTTGTTAGCCAGAAAGTGGTAGAAATGGAACCTTATTCTGTGCAGGTGCCAAATAGACTTTCCCATCAATCCAATCCCTCCTTACATCTCTCTAGATTCTCCTTAACCGTCATGTTCTTTTCTGTGAAATCCCATTCTCTGTTTCATAACAGACAGAACCGCATTCTGTTTTGTTGGCCACCGAAACGTTTTGGATAACCGGAACAAACCATGGAATTTAATCCTTGGTACATCTATTGTACATTGGTACACTGGTACATCTATGGTACATTGGTACACTGGTACATTTATGGTACATTAGTACACTGGTACATATATGGTACATTGGTACACTGATACATTTAGGTACATTGGTACACTGGTACATTTATGGTACATTGGTACACTGGTACATTCATGGTCATTGGTACACTGGTACATATATGGTACATTGGTACACTGGTACATTTATGAATGTATCTTATGTCTCCTGCTAAGAAACTGATTGTGTTGATCCTACATTGTGTATGTCGTAACACCATCGCTTATGAGGCTCATTTTTTTGGTCTCTGGATCCCCAATGGCATTTCCTTTAATGACCGAACTGTCCAACTAAAAGACATAAACATGAATGACCCGTTGCAAACAATCTTGTATGTGGAAAAGGGAAGTACATGTTGGTAAAGAGAACGATAATTGTCTTGGCAGTAAAATCCTCACCATGATAATCAGATGGGTGAAAGGCTCTGTTTACTTTCAGTATATCTGGGGCTTTCCCCCTGTTTGGATGTTGAAGCTGTCATGATGGCCTTGGAACGTGATAAGATATCCCGCCCGATCTCGATAGCAGCAATACAAGGACTGTCATCCGGTTGAATATCCCATGAACAGCAGACCCCCCAAAGGCCCTGAAAATAGGAAATTCACTTGTAGTACTATTGTTTCCCTTACAGAGGTTGGTACCTAGCATGGGACTAGAACATTCTGATCGTGTTTCTGGTTTTACATGAGCCGTTTAGTTAAAATGAATGGAATAAGGTGAACTAACAGTGAGACAATTATTATGATTTGAACTAGTTTGAGATACATATAACACAAGTCACCATTAGCTAGGGGTTGGTCTGAGTTTGGGCCTAGTTGAGGAAGGAAATGTTAAAATGCCTGAGTAGAATTAGGCGTGGAGTAATAACCATCGGTAATCTCACCAGGCACCATAATATACCAATACGACGGCAAGATCAGCATCGTGTAAAATCCCACCTTCAAATTCATTGCGGTTTCCAGATTGCGCTAAAGATACCAAAGTACTGTGATGGATGTGCCCACATTTCCTCCCATAATGATGGGGATGGTGCTCTACATTCAGTACTAAATACAGAGACAGATTCAAGTTGTTAATGGAAATTACACTGTTTACACAACTAATGCATTTGTATTTTATAAAGATATATTATTAAAGTTATTGTGCATATTGTATTGTATAAAGATATATATAAAGTTATTGTGCATATTGTTTGTATAAAGATAATTATATAAAGTTATTTTGCATATTGTATTGTATAAGATATATATATAAGTTATTGTGCATATTGTATTGTATAAAGATTTATTAAAGTTTTGTGCATATTTATTGTATAAAGATATATTATTAAGTTATTCCGCATATTGTATTGTATAAAGATATTTATATAAGTTATTGTGCATATTGTATGTATAAAGATATATTATATAAGTTTTTTGCACATTGTATTGTATAAGATATATTATATAAAGTTTTCCACATATTGTATTGTATAAAGATATTTATTAAGAGTTTTGCATATTGTTTGTATAAAGATATATTATATAAAGTTTTTTGCATATTGTATTGTATAAAATATATTAAAGTTATTGTGCATATTGTATTGTAAAGATATATTATATAAAGTTATTGTGCATATTGTATTGTATAAAGATATATTATATAAAGTTTATTCCGCATATTGTATGTATAAAGATTATTATAAAGTTATTGTGCATATTGTATTGTATAAAGATATAGTTATATAAAGTTTATTTTGAATTGTATTTTAATAAAGATATATTATATAAAGTTATTGTGCATATTGTATTGTATAAAGATATATTATATAAGTTATTCCGCATATTGTATGTATAAATATATATTATATAAATTATTGTGCATATTGTATGTTAAAGATATATTATTATAAGTTATTTTGCATATTGTAATTGTTAAGATCTATTAATAATAAAGTTATTCCACATATTGTATTTGTAATAGAGATAATTATATAGTTATTGTTATTTTGCATATTGTATTGTATAAAGATATATTATATAAAGTTATTTTGCATATTGTATTGTATAAAGATATATTATATAAAGTTATTGTGCATATTGTATTGTATAAAGATATATTATATAAAGTTATTCTGCATATTGTATTGTATAAAGATATATTATATAAAGTTATTTTGCATATTGTATTGTATAAAGATATATTATATATAGAGCTAAGAGACTTTATTTATAATTAAGCTACAGGAATAAACCATTTGAGCCTCTAAAGGATAAAGTTTCTTAAATGTTTTATAGACAGTGTCATGGGCAATTTAGGGGGGATTACCCCGAGTCCCCTCTTTCTGCTGGTTTATAGGTCATCAGAAAGTCTCCCCTGTTTTTTAAAGGGACAGTTCGTGGAAAATGAATTATTATAAAAGTTTATATTATTCTACACATTCTCTTCCTTTTGAAAAACAGTAGAATTTATTCCTCTTGTTATTCCCTGTTGACACACCAGCATTTCGGCCGACCAACCGATCCAAGCACTTTCAGTCGCGTCAGCCGAAAATATCTGGCTGGTGGGGCGATCGGCCGCGAACTACCTCAATGTCCGTTCGTCCAAACGATCACTACTAGTGAAAATTAGGTGTCAATCGCAACCGAGCTCCAACATTGGACTGTTGGTAAACGCAAGATCGCCCGGATTTACAAACAGGTCCAATCTTGCACCCACCCACACCATGCAATATTTCTGGATGACCAAGGATATGCAGCCTATTGGTCGGTTGGCCGAAAATATGTATGGTGTGTACCCAGCCTTAGTGATCCACCATGTCTGGTCAATACATCACATGGGGGGTGGGTTTGGGGGCTGCAGCAGGGGTTCTTACAGACACCCCGAATACAAAGCCACGTCCGTTCCCACAAAAATTCCTTGGTGAACTTCCCCTTTAAATAATTCCCACGTTGGCAAGGGGTTTTAATTTTAAATGACGCTGGACCAGCCAGTTATTTCAGGCCCAGTGCACAGTAAGAATTTGACCCACCGCCCCCGCCAAAGGAAGTTTGTCACCTAGTGCCAGAGTCCGCTGGGAGGGGGTCAGTCAGTCAACACTGGTACCAAACACTCTGTGTCCTGAAACGTGTTAACTCTGCGGATCTCACCAGGTTAAGATGTGGAAAATAAATGGCGCTACCATGACTGAACTATCACACACTGACCATATGACTCACATAGGAGCGGTGCGATTGGGCGCTCAAAGCCGCAATCCCGTCACAACAAATCTAGTAGTGATCTGTGATACAGACAAACTGAATACTGATTGATACGAAGATGAATAAATAGATAAAGTAACTGCAAAGGCAAACACGGCAGACACTGAACCACAGTGACAGCCTACAGTATGATAAGGAGCTCGAAACTAGTGATGGCCAGTTCGCGGATCCAAACCCGAATCGTGGATTTACCGTTCGCGAAGGCGGACTATGCGATTTTCCGGTTTTCCGCCTTCCGAACTTTTCCGAACACAGTTTTCGAAAATTTCTCATATTTTGAAAATGCATATAAAAAACGTATTTCGAAAATTTTCGAAATTACGAGGATTCACGTATTTTCGAGGATTTTTTTCGTTTATGGGTCCGCTCGTGGATTTTCGAATTTTCGAATTTATTTCGAATATTTGCTATCCTCGATCGGACCGGATTTTGCGAAAGTTCGGACATCTTATCTGAAACATGGCAGGCTTGATTTTTGTGCCGTTTATTTTCACGTGAGTGTGGATTTGCATTGTATCGGTGTGTTGCCGCGGACCACGTTTATTTGGTTTGCGGCACTGATTGAACACTGCTGAGACTACAAATTTCAATTCCAGTCTAACGGTAGGTATGCATCGTCCGATATTTCTCCGAATCAAATTTCCGATCATCCGAAACAATTGAAATTTGACCCTCGAATATCGCACCTTGCACCGGCCGTCTTCCATAGATTTCAAGCTGAAAGGTCTGGTTCTGGTAGATGGGATCGATGGATCTGTTTTTTTCCGATAGATAAAAAACCCGAAAAAGTGTAATCGAAATTCCGGTCGATTCGATCGCAATATCTATACCGTGTAATCCGACTTTAGTTGCCGCATTCTGAAAAAATATTGATTTTTGCCATTGGACTCCATGATGCATTCCTACATCTGCGTTGCAGTCCGGCGCGTTTTTAGAACGCTACCCGCACATCTCTGCAGAAACGCAATGAACGCCATTGCATATTGTGAACGGAATCGCTTGGTGAGTGTGAACGTAGCCTTTAATTCATTATCTATGTCACAAGCAATATATATGTAGAATGGGATAGTTTACATCCACGCACACGTGCAATATGAAATACACAGTCTGCTTCGCTGAAAGGGGAACCTCGGTCCGTAGGTTATCCGTCTCGCGTGGAGTGGAATTCATTACTCCTTAAGTCTCTTGTTAGAAGCAGGTCCTTTACAGGGCAGATCAAGAGCCGTAATGAAGTGAAGCAGATTAAACGGGTTATCAGCGTGTGCGGGTCAAAAGGATCTTTCATAGTGGAGTGGAATAAACACAATTTACATAACTTATACAATCCTTCATTACTACTTATACAGAGACATTACGTTTTAGCCTTCCCAATAAAAAAAAACCTCAGCACATTTTAAATGAACATACATGAGCCTTTGTGTTGTGGTCAATGTTGGATGAAGTGAAGCTGCTGCCACATGTCATACCCTTCATGCCACGTGTCATCATTAACATAACATGTGTACATAAACATCTGTGTACAAGGCCACAGGGTTCTTCTTAGCTTGCGATCGGTCATTCGGCCAGAGACCAAAAGAAATAATTGAAGAAACTAGGATAACTGTTGACACTATTGGCCAGCACAAAGTTTGGTTTGTATTTAATCTTCAGCAATCAAAGGGATGACCAGATACTATCCTGTTACTTCCTGAGATTTACTACTACACAAAGATAAGCTTATTTGTGGGTGTCTGGTCTTTGTGCTGGGAAAGGATTGTCCTTTGAGAACCCAAACTCTTGTGTAATAGAACTTTACAGAGTTTACTGAATATGACCACACTGGTTCTAACACTCGGTCAACGATGTTGTGATTTTCTACTTTTCTCCAAATCTTTTCCATTTTACAAGCTACGTTTCTTCTGGGATGACATTGTATTAGAATTAACAGAAAGGAAACCGAGATTCTTAACAAACGGCCGCAGATTTAAAATTGGGGTAAATAATGTGACATTTTCACCTTTGGACTTGTTAATGATTTGGTTTCGCTAACTTTTTTTTTAGTATTTCACATTTCCAGGATTTAGTATTAAATAACCCAGGTTTTCACCTTACGTGTCTATTATTAGCTCAGTCACCAGCTAACTGGCTTGGGGGAATTTCTAACACCGTTTGGATGCGATTATATTTAGAGAATTATTAAATAAAAAGTTTTACTTAGTCTATAAAATGTTCAATAACTTATTATGTCAAAGAACCATGAAGTAAAAATGAACATAGTAAATACAATGTGTGAATGGCTTGATTATAATAGCTGCTCTTGACCTGGTAAAGTGACTATTATATAGTGAATAATGGATCTTCGTTCTTCTGTAAAGTCGCCACAGAACTCAGAGACGACTGTTAATACCCTATTTTTACATTATTGCCCTAAATACTAAATTTAAATGGTCTTAGACTGATACTGTAACATATAGAATAAATTATAGGATATTCATGGCTCTCATGTACTGTATGGCTATAATTATCCATGTACTTCATTAACACGTATTCTTGTATATATTCCATCGTATATTGCCAAGTGCGTGGTGCGTCTTCATAGTATTCCTTGCTCGGACCAGAGCTACGGAACAATTCAGAATTCAATTAAGTTGTTACTGGACTCTATACAGTTGACTACATTAACAGGCTTAAGCCATTGAGTTAAACCTAGACACATTCATTAGAAATGTTTTATAAATTTTATGTTACTGTAGGAGACTTAAAGGGGAACTAAACATAAAAAATGAACATTAGGGTTAGGGGGAATCTGTAACCAACGCGATGGAATTTGTAAAAAGGCTTGGGTACTTCTCAATAAATTTGCTGGTTGCTAATAAAGATCTAAGAAATTTACAAGTTTGTTCCGAAAACGACTTTTCAAAAACCCCAAAATCCGAAACAGACCATAGAAATCAATCGTATGGATAGGTTCCGTATACATTTTCTATCACTTTCAAAATTTGAAATCGAGGGCTCACATTCTTTATTACTCCCATATTCGAATGAAGGGCTCACGTATTCACTATTACGCCCATATTCGCAATCGAGAGCTCATGTATTCCACTACTCTCATATTCATAATTGAAGGTCACGTATTCACTAGTACTCTCATATTCGTAATTGAGGGGTCACGTATTTACTATTACATCCTTATATCGTAATTGAGGGGTCACGTATTCACTAGTATCTCATATTCGTAATCGAGAGCTCACATATTCACTATTACTCTTCATATTCGAACCAAGGGGTCACATATTCACTTTACTCCCTATTCGTAATCGAGGGGGCACATATTCACTATTACTCCCTATTCATAACTGAGGGGGTCACATATTCACTATTACTCCCCCTATTCGTAATCGAGGGGTCACATATTCACTTTACTCCCCTATTCGTAATCGAGGGGTCAATATTCACTATTATCTCCCCTATTTGTAATCGCGGTGCATATTCACATTACTTCCTATTGAGTCGAGGGGTTCAGCATATTCACTATACTCCCCTATGTAATCGAGGGTCCATATTCACTTACTCCCCTATTCGTAATCGAGGGGCTCACATATTCACATTAATCCCTATTCGTAACGAGGGGGCTCACATATTCACTATTACTCCCTATTCGTAATCGAGGGCTCACATATTCACTATTACTCCTATTCGTAATCGAGGGCTCACATATCCCATATTACTCCCCTATTCGTAATCGAGGGCTCACATATTCCTATTACTCCCCTATTCGTAAGAGGGCTCACACATTCCATATTACTCCCCTATTCGTAATCGAGGGCTCACATATTACTAGTACTCCCCTATTCGTAATCGAGGGCTTGCCTATTAAGAATTATTTGATTTTCTCACTTTGAAAATTCGATAATTCTAGAATATTAGATTTTGAATTATCGAAATCCATGAAAAGGTCCATGATCTGTAAATCCATACTGTGACCCCCCTTGTTGTGGGAGGAATGTGTGGCTGCACCAATACTAAAGCAGCGTTGGCTCTGTTTGATGATGTCACCGCCGTTCTGGGTCACCCCTACATTCAGGTTCCATATTGTTTTTCTCCTTTGACCGTAATCGTGTTTCTGCAGGTTGGCCTGAAATTCAGCTGAAAAGAACCAGGTGTAATGTGCCCAGTCAGCAGAGATTAGTTTATTCAGCATTGACATTAAAAGTAACGTAGACTTGATAATCTACTTTAAAGTCAGATTAACAGCTTGTTTTTCAACTAGTGACTCGATGTCTGACCTCCGTTCTCACGTGTTTTTTAATAGTTGTAAAACTAGCACATTTATTTTAGATGATCAGACCAAACGGAAGGAGACAGTTTAGTTGTGGATCTGGTCTGAACTCTAAATCTACATGGAGACATTTCAATAAAAGTTAAAATAGTAATAATATGTTTAAATGGTGCTAATTTTGCCCCAACCAATCAGATCTTATTTAACATTCGAAAGCTAACATCTGATTGGTTGGGGCAAAATTAGCACAATTTTAAACGATAAGAACTTTTATTGAATAACCCTGAGAATATTCCAAACAACGAATAAGGCAACAAGAAAGGAAAGTTGCAGGTTTTAAAACTCAGTAATCTGCTATGGTAACAAAAAAGGACCTTAAATGTCATAATCCATTAAGATTAAAGACTATAATTATTATTGTGTGCTTGGTTGCGATAGAAACAGAAAGGTGGGTGGGTGTTGGGGTGTATCAGTGTCTGTGGTGTAAGGGGTAGTTTTATGTTTGTGCTTTAAAACTAAATTTTGTTGATGATTGATCAAAATAGTTATATCTCCCACCGAAAATTCAAGGGCAGGACAGTAGGTTGTTGCACATGATAAATTTGCAGTATGACATTAACTAACTTTTTTTGAAAATTGATCAAGATTTTGTATTTTAAACTATAGTTACCTTTAGAATGGCTTGCCACGAGAAATAAAGGGTAGGTCAGTAGGTGTGTGTTGGACGTTATATATTTGCATATATAACTTTGAAATTGATCTAAGATTTTGTTTTTGACGATAGTACCCTTTAAGTATGGCCGAACTTCCAAACTTCGGTTGTTTTCGAATTTTCGAACTTGATGGAATGTTTATAGTTCGTTAGTTCGAAGACGGACCCATTAAAGTCAACAGGGAGAAATAGTTTGAAAAGTTCTAGTTAAATATTGTAAAATAAGAGCTCTAAAAATGTATCTCAAACTTGGGATCGGTTTAATCCATCCCTACTTGCTGTCACAATTTATCAGCCTCAACTCGGAAATCTTGCCGGACTGGAAGGTCTTATTGTAACTTTTTGGCGACAGCTACAATAAAATGATGTATAATTGGGAATGGCATTGAAACGACGAAATTGGCAGCAGAAATGTCCTACAATAAGGATACTTCCACCATGCCTATTGGGATAATTGGTACAAAGGTATTGTTCCTTATCAGCATTCTGTACAGGACAAGGTAAGCTCTTTCTGGGAATAATCTTTTAATATCAGGCTCAAGGGTTAACCACACGGCACTTTTGAACCAAGTCTCTCTAGGGTTTTAAGGTCTGTTATTAAGTAGGGGCTTCAAGAGACCTCAATACAAACAGAGCTTTATTTTACCATTCACAGAGCTAACTTTTCAATTAAACCGTTAAAGCAATTTCAATCAAACCCTTTCTAGTCACTGTACACTAAACTGAACGGGAAATGTTTGTAAACAGTTAATAGATATGTAAACAGATAATTAATATGAATTAAAGAAAATGCATTGGATTTTGTGCTATAGTTTAGGTAAGATCTAGATGGAATTACAAATTTTTAAAAAAAATATTCTAATTAATCTGTTCTTAATAGAATAATAATGTTACTGTGTAAGTTGCCGTAATGATTGTTGTAGCCAAACATATTCCATGATAACTCCATACTTTATTACATACCATATTCCATTAATATATTCTATACTGTATCAATAGATTCCATACTATATTCCACACATAATACTGTATTCCAACATATCCATACTATACTCCTACTTATACATACCATAGCCAGACATATCTAGACGGATCATACGGTAGCTAAAAAGACACATAAGAGCAGACGAGCCAGACGAGGCCATACAACGCCAACATACATAACGAACCTAGACCAGGCCATAATAACCATACCATCAAACTTTAGTCCATACTATATTCAAACTAGAGTCCAACTTTATGCCAAACGATGCCATATAGTGCCATACTTAGGCCAACATATCCAGACATATTCCAACCAGACCAATATTCCATACTATATTCATACATATTCCATACTATATTCCCACTTTATTCCATACTTATTCATACTAATTCCATCTATATTCCATACTATATCCATACTTATTCCGTACTTATTAGTACATTCATACTTTATTCCATACTATATCCTACTATATTCCAACTTTATTCCATACTATATTCACATACATATTCCATCTTATTCCATATATATTCCATACTTTAGCTCCATGAGAGGGATTTGGAGAGACTATTTATAGTTCTAAATGATTCTATAGTTATAAATTGTAAAAGACTTTCAGGGTTATTCAATAAAGTTCTTCGTTTAAAATGGTGCTAATTTTGCCCCAACCAATCAGATGTTAGCTTTCAAATGTTAAATAAGATCTGATTGGTTGGGGCTAAATTAGCACCATTTTAAACGATAAGAACTTTTTTGAATCTTCCCGCTTATTAGTGATGGCCCAGTTGCGGATCGAACCCGAACTCGCGGCGGATTACCTCGTTCGAACGGCGGATATCGCAGATTTTCCGGTTTTCCGCCTTCGAACATTTTCCGAACCATGTTTGAAAAATTTCGAAATTATGAGGATTTCACGTATTTTGAAAATACATGGAAAAACGTATTTTCGAAATTTTGGAAATAAACGAGGATTTCTCGGATTTTTTCCTTTTAATGGGTCCGCTCGCGGTTTTCGAATTTCCTCGAGCGGACCGGATTTGCAAAGTTGGACATCTCTACTGCTTATCGTTGAAAATGGGGCTAATTTTGCTCCAACCAATCAGATCATATAACATTGAAAGCTAACATTCGATTGGTTGGGCAAAATTAGCACCATATTTACGATAAGAACTTTTATTGAATCTCCCTCTGTGTCCACTAAGGTGAATTCTTATTCAGTAAATCAAGAAGGAATTCCATGAGCTTGTGTGATGTAGCTGATTCCTAAAGGTGGACTGACGTGATTTACCTAATATCGGCAGTTTTTAGGGGCCAAAACGACCCCGATCGTAATGCCAGCGAACGGCCAATAACACAACGGTACATCAGCCAATCAATATTCACACCGCAGAGAAAAGCCCTTTGTCAAAATAGATTTTAATGAGCGGTAAATAAAAATCCATTACAGGAACAAACACGATGCACAGAAATCCCACATGTTGCTCATGTTGGTTAAAAATAACACAATTACTAGTGCAACTAGTGGCCCAATGTCCCAGCATGTCAGTTTGTGGTTTACAATTACACAGACACCATGATAAAATGCATTTAATCACATACACTTATTGTAGCATTTCTTTGTAACATATTTCTGTTGCCGGTTTAATTAATTAACGGAGTCATATATTACTATTATTAAAAAATGCTCCATTTCTCAGTAGATAGTTCATGTTGATGATTTGAACACTTCATACAAGGCAGGACATACATGGGCCAATTGTCCGATTGTCTCAGTAATATTGGGCACTGATTTAAACAAAAGCTGATTGGACCACTTGGAAAACTTTTCTGATCCTATTGCAGGACCTGGGTAGATTCAAGCTGAATCTGCTGGAGAGTGATGTGAGCAAAGTGGTGTTTTTGGATATTAAGAACTGTGATATTCTTCTATTGTTAAGGTTCCTTTTGTCTATACAGGCTTCTATGAATCTTAAATTATAGGCTTGTAAATTTACACTTCCTGGTCTGCCTGAATGCCTGAGTCTCTGTGACGGCTCATGATTAGGGATTGCCGGTTCGCGGATCCGAACCCCGGATCCGCCGCGGATTTATCCCGTTCGCGAACGGCGGATATTTTCCGGATTTTCCGCCTCCGAACTACCGAACCGCGGATTTCTCGTATTTTCGTAAATTTCGAAAATACGAGAAATCTCGTCATTTCGAAAAATACGAGAAATCCACGTATTTCGGAAATTTTCGAAATTAAGAGGATTTCTCGTAAATCTCGTAAAATCCGCTCGCGGATTTTCGAATTTCTAATTTTTTCGAAAATTCGCGGATCCTTGAGCGGACGGATTTTGCGAAGTTCGGACATCTCTACTCATGATGAGCTTTTTAAAAATCCCCAACCCCCACCCACAAGTCGACCTTTTCTTAATCAAGTTACAGACCGCAATGATCAGTCCTTTCCTCTACATATGGGCACCTAGGGAGAGAAAAAAGTCTTTTTCAGAGTTGAGGCTAGATTTAAAAATGTTAGGGGGTGGGGTTTTGATGCAGCTGATGATGCTCTGTCCAGTAAAATACAAGTGGGCATGCTCAAGCCAAAGGCAGAGCAGTGGTGCTGGTGATGTCACAGCTCACAGTACTAGCAGGAAACACCCATTTACACTGCTGTAAATTTGGATACACTGCAACTAGAAGTATGATCCATGAGTCATATAAAGGAAGAGCATGCTCTTTTAATAAGACCCACTTATGAAGACCACAGTTCCCTTACGTATATGTATTGCTTTCTAAAACAAAGACACCAAGTTTATTTATTGGTAGGAAGAACCTTGCAGATCCCAAAGGGGTTTAACCCCAGTGTCCCTTTAATAACAGCCATTAGTTGGAGTTAAATAGTCCCACTAAGATGATATTGAATGGGATCCTCCTCCCTCTTATAGACTAGGCAGACTGAGTAACTGTATTAACCTCATTGGACATATGGTCAAATTACACGGTGCCACCCGGGCACTATACATTCTGTTATAATATAATTATAATAAACCTGACCTGCCATATTTTGAGAGCTTTTTTCTTCGGAATTAGAGAAAAGTAAATTTCATGTACCAAAATACAAGATACTAAAAAAAAGTAACATAAATAATTAAAGGGCCGTGTCCACCCTAAAAAAAAAACCTGTGACTGTTAGTTATCTGCCCGCAACCCCAACTATATTATTACATGGATTTGTAACCAGATATTTAATGATGTTATTTACTTTTCCTACAAATGTGTCTGTCTCCTCTCTGCTCAATGAGACTTTTTTAAGTTTGAGCGTGTGCAGTGGAGGCAGCAAGGGGAAACAGCAGGCAATCATTTGAATTGATGTCAGCAGTCTCAGCCTTGGTTAACTGCATAGGGAAAGGAGCCAGCTTACTCTGCTAGAATCTGCACAGTAATTATCCTTAAAGGGCATGTCCACCCCAAATTCTTTTTAGATTAGGCTAATTGCCCCCAAAGGGCCCAGCCAGCAGCGGTGCCTATAATGGATGAGATGTCTCAGCCAATCACAGCGCGCGCTGGTGGGTGGCCCCTTCTGCAGGTTACGGGCATGGAAAAGGCATGGGAGCTAAGCAGAAGAAAGCAGAGGGAGCAAAGGCTGGTGGGTAGGTTAACCAGCAGCTTTGAAAACTAAGAACCTTGAGAGGTGAGGTTTTTGGGGGCAAATAGCCTGATACTAAAAGTTTGGGGGGTTGACAACCCTTTAAATATCTGGTAAGTAATGTAGGTAATAAAGTGCTGAATATATAAGTGTGGGGTTGGAGGCAGGTAACTGACTGTGACCAGTTTTCTGTTTTTGGGGTGGACATGCCCTATAAGGTTGGGGAGGTGAGGGTCAGTGGAAAGTAGTTCAGTTGGGTAGTCCATGTGGGCGAAGGCGTCACCCTCATATCTTCTCTGACCAAAATAAATCCGGATTGTCATAGCCTGTGTGTTTCACCAGGGATAAGTCGTCAACCAGAAGCTCCTTCGCGCTTCTCCTCTTCCTCGTTTTTGCTGCACTTTTTACAACAACAGCCACAAAGCAAGGTGAACATTCTGTCCCATGGAGCGAGAGAGTGGAGCCATTTTGGCAAAAAATCCCAGTTTCTAAGAATGGAGGCAAACAGGAAGGACACTTTTTCTGAAGAACATTAACGATTATAGCACTATGCAGATGAAAAGGACGGGCCCTCCGACTGCGGCCAGCACAACCCAACCCGCCCTGGAAAGCCCAAAGACGGCCAGGGGTAAAATAAGGAAGCTGAAAAGAAGGTACAGGATTGCAAACCAGCGGTATTTTGCTGTGATGTCACCAAATTCTTAGCTACGTTGATAGGGAGGCGAAGGTAAGGTATAATGTACCATAGCACCAAACCGTGAGGTTGAAGAACAGATGAATAAAGGCAACTGGGATGGAGAAAGGAAAGAGAACTTACCTCATGTCCTCCAAACCACACGATAGATACTATGTACCTCACTGGCTCCAACGTCTTTTAGGAGGCGGAGCAGGGACATAAGATAAAAGGAGCATTTGAATTTTATTAGGATCTAGTTATATCCATATATCTAATATAAAGGTTACAGCCCTGCCCTCAATTTTATCCCCAATATTGAGACGGGGCTCGTTTCTAGGCATAGGTGACCTGGGCGAAAGCAAGATCACCATTCAAAATATGGAGGGGCAACCATTCAATATGGAGGATGCCATTCAAATGTGGAGGGCACACATTCAAATATGGAGGATGCCATTCAAATGTGGAGGGCACCATTCAATATGGAGGATGCCATTCAAATGTGAGGGCACCATTCAAATATGGAGGATGCCATTCAAATATGGAGGAGCCATTCAAATGTGGAGGGCACCATTCAAAATATGGAGGGCACACTTCAAATATGGAGGATGCCATTCAAATATGGAGGGCACCCATTCAAGCTTTTTTCTTTTAAAACTCAGGGATCCTATCCAGTGACGTAACTAGGAACCACTGGGTCCCCAAGAAAAACTATGATGGGGCCATCAGTGCTTTATCCACAGTGGTTTTCTGGGAGTAAAGGGCCATACATTACAGATCCAGCGTCATTCAATCAATTTCCGAGGAACCAGAAACTTTGGATCTTCTTTGTGACCGACATACGATCGCAAAATCAAACAGCGGGACTCCGATGTATGTCGGCGCAAAGAAGATCCTCGGATATTTATGAAGTTGCTTAATCGGTCTGAAGTAAGCTGTAAGGGGTGCACCTTAACAATCTGTAACCAATCTAGTTCCCTGTAGCCTCTCTGTTTATATAATCATCTTGGCTGAGTTTTTAATCTTTGTAAAGACTAATCCAATTGGTGGTTGGGAGAAGTTTTCAGTTGGGAAGGCGGCACCAAGGAGGGACTTGCTTAGGGCACCAAAATGGCACGAACTGGCCCTGTGTGTTAGGGTATTAGTGCCACTGGTGTAGATTGTAATGTTGGTTTAGGCCTGACATTTAGACACTCCTGATCCTCCCATTTGTTTATTTGTACCTGCACAGAATCACTGAGTTGTTCAGCTGGACTTGTGGGCTGCGAGCACTGCAGTAGTGGTGGTCCCAATGTTTGACCCCAGAAGCAATGGGTAAGCTCGCTCCATACTTATAACCCCAATTCCTGTGAAGGAAGACGTGTGAAGTTAATGTTGGTTGTAAACATGTACACATTAAGTCAATAAGAAGGGTGATTAAATGTGTCATAACCGTGAAGACTAGAAGTTCATTAACTTTAGGTTGATGGCCAATAAATAATTTACAGAGTAATTATCTGATCATCTACAGATCACATGAAGAACCTTAAGTGTCCTTAACATTCCAGAACGCACAGACCGAGCCCTGAACGGAGAACATGGAGGAATCAAAGTTTTCATTTGGGACAATAGGAAAAGTCAATAAAAAGAAATAGTGTTAGAACTTCACCCAACGCCCTAACTGATATTAAAATACACAGGTGGGCATGTTTCAATCTGATTGGCCAAAGTATTAGCGAATATCAACTATGTGTGTAACTAGCATCGAAGACCAACTGTACCAATTAAACCACTGGAACATTTACGGACTATTCCACTATTGAAGCCGACTGAGATTAGAACATAAACAGAAACTAGACCATAACCAATAAGATTAATAAACGTAAATATGACCAGACGATCTGGCAGTCACATGGAGAAATCAGTGCAGCCTCATCAGCTAAGTTCAAGATACTCACCCATCAGGGGAACGATTGCAGCAGAGAAGACAGAGCTGCTTGAACCACAAATGTCATCACGGCACCAACCCAAATGGGCAAATATCCAGTACCCGCTAAACGGAAAAGGAAATCTGAAAAAGGAAAAAGCGGTGAATGAACCATTTAATTTCTACCCTAAAAAAGTATTGAACCCCCCCCACCTGCCTGGTCCAGATGGACCATTATATGTGCTTACAACTTGTTAACTTCAATAACCTTCTCCCTATATAGTTGGCTAGTAATATTTCTAGGAAGTAAGTAAACTAGGCTAATTGATGAATCAGAAAGAAAGCGTAATAACCATATAATGAGCTGTAAGCTTGCCTAAACCGCTCTGTAGTTTCATCTTGGAGAGAAAAGTCACTGTGCAGATCAAGTTTAATTCTCAGTATCCAGCCTAGAATAACAATAGATCAATAGACAAATCTAGCTACAGGCTCAGTTTTAACTTTTTTGCCACGTCTTAAAATTGTGAAGGATGGGCTGTTGAGTTGAAATATAGGGCTGTGGTGTATTAGGGCTTAAGAGATTCAGCAAGTGGGATTGTATAACATTGGGCAGTACGGTGGCTCAGTGGTTAGCACTGATTCCTTGCAGCGCTGAGGTCCTGAGTTCGATTCCACCTTGGAAACATCTGCAAGAGTTGTGATGTTCTCCCCGTGCTTGCGTGGGTTCCTCCGGGCACTCCTGGTTTTCCCCCACAATCATAAAGACATACTTATAGGTTGTATGTGTCCAATAAATGTGATTAGATTGTAAGGTCTTCGGGGCAGGGCCTGATGTGAATGTATACATGGAATTGTTAAAGCGCTAAGGAAGATGTGTTGGCGCTATATAAATCCACAATAATAAGTCAGCAGTTGCCTTCACGCTTACCAGTTATATTTGCCACTGATGAGATACATATGGTGTGGGCCCTCTCTTTCTGATGGGTACCCGAATTTCTGGACACACAGTGGACCACTTCACCACTCTAATCTTACACTACAGTCTGATAATAAATACCAGTCCATTGCTTACTGAACTGTCCTATTACCGGCATGTGTGATCTTTTTTATAGCCTGAGCGATCTGCCCCTTGAGGACAGAATTCAGCACCTTCACTATAGGATGAGACACGTGCACAGCACCAACAGAGAAGCCGTCAGAAGGATAAAACCAACTGCCCTGTCCGAAAGGTTGGATGCTGGCAAAAATGTGAATGCCTGTAAGATACGGAGAACCTTGTTAGCCAGAAAGTGGTGAAATGGAACCTTTTCTGTGCAGGTGCCAAATAGCTTCCCATCATCCAAATCCTCCACATCTCTCTAGATTCTCCTAACCGTCATGTTCTTTTCTGTGAAGATCCCATTCTCTGTTTCATAACAGACAGAACCGCATTTTGTTTTGTTTGGCCACCGAAACGTTTGGATAACCGGAACAAACCATGGAATTTAATCCTTGGTAATCTATTGTACATGTACATGGACTCTATGTACATTGTACACTGGTATTTATGGTACATTATACTGGTACATATATAAATTGGTACATGATACATTTAGGTACATTGGTACACTGGTACATTTATGGTACATTAGTACACTGGTACATTATGGTACCTTGGTACACTGATACATTATTGTACATTGGTACATACATTTATGGTACATTGGTACACTGGTCATTATGGTCATTGGTACACTGGTACATATATGGTACATTGGTACACTGGTACATTTAGAATGTATCTTATGTCTCCTGCTAAGAAGTGTTGTGTTGATCCTACATTGTGTATGTCGTAACGCACCATCGCTTATGAGGCTCATGTTTTTGGTCTCTGGATCCCCAATGGCATTTCCTTTAATGACCGAACTGTCCAACTAAAAGACATAAACATGAATGACCCGTTGCAAACAATGACTTGTATGTGGAAAAGGAGTACATGTGGTAAAGAGAACGATAATTGTCTTGGCAGTAAAATCCTCACCATGTAATCAGATGGGTGAAAGGCTCTGTGATTACTTTCAGTATATCTGGGGCTTTCCTCCTGTTGGATGTTGAAGCTGTTCAATGATGGCCTTGGAGACGTGATAAAGATATCCCGCGCCGATTCGATAGGCAGCAATACAGGACTGTCATCCAGTTGAATATCCATGAACAGCAGACCCCCCAAAGGCCCTGAAAATAGGAAATTCAATGTAGTACTATTGTTTCCCTTACAGAGGTTGGTACCTAGATGGGACTAGAAACATTCTGATGTGTTTGGTTTTAACACTGAGCCGTTTAGTTTAAAATGAATGGAATAAGGTGAACTAACAGTGAGACAACATGCTTGTGAAGGTTCTCATTCTCCCGAGTATGGTATATTGTTGTATTCAATAGATCAACCTGGACTGACAATGTGTCTTGAAGACGTTTCGCTAGTTCATCCCGACTGCTTCTCAATTCAGACCATGCCTTGTACAAATCTGTGGCAAGTGATGTACCCCTGGAAAATACCAATTAGCATGATCACAGCCAGGTTTAAGGTGATTTTGGTGATTGGATAGTGGTAAGAGGGTGTGATAGGAAACGCCCAGAGTAAGGTGTCCAAAAAAGCATTGTAATGGGCAGGACCAGTTGCGGATGAATTTTGCCATCACCCGAAAGCCATCCCTGTAGTGGATATATAGCCAGACACAGAAGCTCTATCCACAGTTAATAAGGTATCACAGAGAGGCAGACACAACTCGCCTTAAGGTATCTGACAGCTTAGCCAGTGCTTAAAAACTCCTTCATCTAACATGGACTACACCCCGGAAAGAAGGCCTTTAACATCCATCAAGAAAAGATTCAGTATCACATTCTACCGGCAGGACAAGGGAAGATGCACAGTGGTATCTCAACACCTCAGACTACCACTGATAAGGGGACGCTCCGGGCGGATCAAAACACATATTGAGCTTGTAACAAGGGTCTCACCAGCCGTTACAAGAAAGAGTCATAGACTTACGTACAACAGCTTCAAAAGGATAAAGCCATGGACCGCTAGCAGATGTAGCATCGCCCTAACCACCCAGTGCAGGCACATCAGCATCTATCTATTGGACTCACAAAATACATAAGGAAGGGGCCGCCCCACTAAGACCTATAGTACCGCCAAGCATCAACTCGGTGAACATACAAGGTGGCAAAATATTAGCTAACATCTTACGGACCTTTGGTTGGGCAGTTCTAAGCATGAATCACATCCAGAACTCTCAGGATTCACCCAACAAGATTGAAGATATAGTACTCGGGTTTTTGTAGAAGAAAATATGGTATCCTGATGAGTGTGACACTCTATCAACTGTATACCCACCAAGGAAGGCTGTTGACATCTGGTGAGAAAAACGGTTGGGCCAAAGACAGCCAATCTATCCAATAGAAACCTGTCTCAACCCAGAAAACGGTGGTTCCTGTTGGACTTGTGCCTGAATACACCTATTTAAACTACCGGGATACAGTTACTATTAAGCAAAAAACAGGTGGTATGGATCTCCAGTTTAACCTATTGTGGCCAACCTTTACATGGACGGGAGGTGAGAAACACAGGCGCTTAATACCTTTTAAGGGCTTAGCCACCCGCCAAGGTTTCAGATATGTGAGACACCTGGGGTTAAAATCCACCAGAAGGCCAGTAAAAAGCTTCAAGAAACACCTTAACGGTAGACCAAAACATTAAATTTCACCAAAGGGAAGAGGACAAAACAAAACAAACTGGCTTTCTTGGACTGACTTGGTAGAATGTAGGGAAATGGAAAACTGGAAGTAGAGGTATTACACGAAAACCAACACAACCACAGATCAGTATTGAGGTTTGACTCCCACCACCTTTAGATCACAAGCTGGGGTCATGCAGAACCCTTTGCAAACACAGAGCCACGAGAACAATCCCCACTAGCACAGAGGGGCAGGCTAAAGAAATGAAAACATCTCAGAGGAGCCTTAAAACTTGTGGATATCCAGTACTGGGCCTTTGTAAAAGAAAGTAGAACGAAGAAAGAAAAGAACACGAGTACCAACAGTGAAGGGAAAAGCAAGACAGGGGGGAAAAGAAAACATGGTCATCCCAATGTCGCAGGGGTCTCGAGAAATTAAGAAGAATTTCAAAAAACATCGTATCCTGTCTGCTTTAAAAGCCCGCGAAACACCAACACCACTAAGGCAGACAATTGGTACATTCCGAAAGACCCAATACCAAAACACAGAAAAGCGCACCATGTCATATAGCAGTGCAGTGCAGTGAAGAATGCTTGATTATGATGTGGGCCGGACCAAAACGCAACTGCATCAACGTATTGGCCCAGCAAGAAGAGCCAATTCCTCGGGTCAGGACTCACAGCGGTAGCTGCATTCTTAAGGAAAGGAAATACCTTGAAAAGATTGTAATGGTAACCAATAGGCGGAGAACGTGGACTGTGTTCAAGAAGGGTGTTAAGGAGGCCCATGTAGTGAAAATTAAAGAAAACAAGCCCCTACAGAGAGGTCGAGGGGGTTCGACACCAACTGTCTGCCAGGTACAATGCTGTTTTGACACCGTTACTCTGGCCAATTCCTATAACACCTAGCTAGCCATCTATCCTATCACACCTAACACCTGGGCTGTCGATATGACGAATTGATTTTTCCAGAGGTACATATAGCACAGATTCTGTGTACAAGTCATTTGAATTGACGAAGAAAAGCCAGTCGGATGACTAGCGGAAAACGTCGTCAAGAACACATTTCAAGTCCAGTTGATCTAATTGAATACAACACGATATAACATGAGTGAGACAATGTATTAAAATGATTTGAACGTAGGTTGAGATACATATAAACACAAGTCCCATTAGCGATGGGGCTTGGTCTGAGATTGGGGCCTAGTTGAGGAAAGGGAAATGTTTTTAAAATGCTGCAGGTAGAAGTTAGGCAAGTGGCGTAGTAATAACCATCGGTAATCTCACCAGGAACATTAATACCAAATCCGGGCAAGATCAGCATCGCTGGTAAATTCCTTACTTCAAATCATTGCTGTGTGTTCCAGATTGCGCTATAGATACCAAAGTATGGTGAGGTGTGCCCACATGTACTCCCATAATGATGGGGATGGATATGCTTGACTTCAGTCTAAAAATACAAGGGACATGATTAACAAGTTTCGTTAATGGAAATTTACACTGTTTACACAAACTAATGCATATTGTATTGTTAATAAGATAATTATAATATAAGTATTTGGAGTACTGTATTGTATAAAGATATATTATATAAAGTTATGGTGCATAGTTGTTTTAGAATTTCATAAAGTTATTGATATGTATATAAAGATCTATATATAAGTTGATTCTTGCATATTGCTACTGGTATAAAGATATATTATGATCAAGTATTGTTGAATATGTATTGTATAAAGATATATTATATAAAGTTATTTGCATATTGTTATTGTATAAAGGATATATTATATAACGTATTTGGCTATTGTGTGAATAAAGTATTATTAGTAGTGCTTAGTATGTAAAAGATATATTATATAAATGTATTTTGCATATTGTAATTGGATAAAGAATATTATATAAAGTTATTGTGCATATTGTATGTATAAAGATATATATATAAAGTTATTTTGCATATTGTTTGTATAAAGATAATATTATATAAAGTTATTTTGCCAATTGTATGAGTAAAGAGATTATCATTAACAGTTATGTGCCATATTGTATTGATAAATAAAGATATATTATTATAAAGTGATATCCGCATATTGTATTGTTAAAGATTATTGATAAAGTATATTTGTGCATATTGTATTGTATAAAGAGATTAATTAAAAGTTATTTTGCATATTGGTATGTGTATAAAGATATATTTATAAAGTGATTTTGGCATATTGTATTGTATAAAGAGATATTATATATAAGGTTATTGTGCATATTGTATTGTATTAAAAGAATATTATATAAAGTTTTTCCACAGGTTGTATTGGTATAAAGATATTATTATATAAGTATTCCACAATCTGTATTGTATAACAAGGGATATTATATAGTTATTGTTTGCATATTGTATTGTATAAAGAAATTATATAAAGTTATTTTGCATATGTATGGTGTATAAAAGATAGATTATATAAAGTTATTTTGCATATTGTATTGAATAAGATATATTATATAAAGTTATTTGCACATTGTGGTATTGTATAAAGATATATCTATATAAAGTTATCTTTGCATATTGTATTGTATAAAGATATATTGATATAAAGTTATTGTTGCATTGTTCTTGTTAAAGAGATATTATATTAAGTTATATTTGCATATTGTATTGTATAAAAGATATATTATTATAAAAGTTATTTTGCATATTGTATTGTATAAAGATATATTATATAACGTATTGTGGCATATTGTATTGTATAAAGAGTATATTATATAGTTATTGTGCAACTGTATTGTATAAGACGTATTATATTATATAAAGTTATTTGCATATTGTATTGAATATAAAGATATTTCTTTTTTATATAGTTATTGTGCATATTGTATGTAATAAAGATCTATTATGATAAGTTGATTGTGAATATGTTTGTATTGTATAAAGACTATTATGATAGTTATTGTGATATTGTATGTATAAAGATATATTATATAAAGTTATTACAATATTGGATGTTATATAAAGATATATTATATAGTTATTTCGATATTGTATTTGTATAAAGAGTATATAATATGAAGTTATTCCACATATGTATGTATAAAGATAGTATTATCTACAAGGTATTCCACCATTATTGTATTGTATAAAGATAGATTATCTATAGTATTCTGATATTGTATTGTATAAAGATATTATATAAGTTTTCTGCAATATTTTTTGTCATTTTGTATAAAGACATATTATATAAGTATCTTCCAACTATTGTATTGTATAAAGATTATTATATAGTTTATCTCGCATATGTATTGTATAAAGATATATTATATAAGGTATTGGGCATATTGTATTGTATAAAGATATATTGATATAAAGTTATTGTGCATATGGTATTGTATAAAGATATATTATATAAAGTATTCCACCATATTGTATTGTATGAAAATATATTATATAGTTATTCTGCATATGGTGATGTATAAAAGGATATATATATCAAAGTTATTTGCATATGAATTGTATGTATAAAGATAATTTATATAAAGTATTGATGCATATTGTAGCTCATAAAGACCCTCACATTATATAAAGTTATCCCTCGTTGCAATTATGTATTGATATATTAAGTTATTTACCGTTGTAAGCACCCTATATTATATAAAGTATATTTCGTGCACATGGCTATGTGTATTAAAGATATATTATAAAGTTATGTTGCATTAGTTTATTGTATAAAAGATATATTATATGAAAGTTAGTTTTGCATGATGTGTATAAAGATATATTATAATAAAGTTTATTTTGCATATTGGTATGTGATAAATGATATATATGATAATATTGTTATTTGTAGGTTTACAGTATTTGAAGTATTGTATGTAAAAGATATATATTATAAACGTTATTTTGCAATGTCTTGCATAAAGATATAGGATATAAAGTTATTTTGCATATGTATGTTATAAAGATATATTATATAAAGTTATTGTGCATATGAGTTGTATAAAGATATATATATATAAAGTTATTTTGCATATTGAGTATTGTATAAGATATATTATATAAAGTTATTGTGCATCTTGTATTGTATTGTATGAAAGATTATTATATAAAGTTAGGGGATCATATTTATAAAAGAGCGAAAAAAGTCGGAAATGTTTTTTCGCATTCGTCGTTTCGCATGGGTGTTTCGCCAAACAAACGACAGTAACGCATATTTATAAAGGGTAGCGTTGAACGAAATGGCGAAAACCGTTTCCGCGAGCTATCGCTAGACCCTTTCGCCTACTTCTTCGCAAATGGTATGTTAGCGAAAAGGTGAGCGAAAAAGGCAATAACGCGATTTATAAAAGAGCAAAAGGTGGTTTTGCGTTAAAAAGAGCGAAAGATAGCGCGGAACCGAATTGAAATTTGGTTGAAAAAGTATTGTTGACGAAAAGGTCATTAATGGTACTATGATGCGAAAAACAACGACGCATTGAGCGGTGTCATCACCGCGCATTAGAAATGAAAAATATGCCTTGGAAAGGTGAACGCACCATAAAAGCAAACGCAATGAAAGCGAACGCACATTAGAAAGGCGGACGAACATTGAAGGGATCACATCTATGGAATATGCCTGGAAAAGAGAAACGCAACATTAGAAAAGGCGGAGACTGCGCGAATCTATAATGGAATTGCCTTGGAAAAGCGACACGAACATTAGAAAGGCGACTTTCTTTTTTTTCTTGTTTAAACCGCGCATTATAATGGAAATGCTTGGAAAAGCTGACTTCGACGCATTAGAAAGGCGAATGTGCACGTGCAAATGAAAAATGGTATTCAATTGAGAAATTCTAAAGATGTTTAGTTGACTAATAACGACAGGCTTGACTTCTCGTGGTAAATGTGGGTGGCCATTTGAACTTGACTTCATTTTCTAGTGGGCATTTCTGGTTTCGAAATGGGTTTTCGCAATGCAGTCTTCTTACGATGCGTTAAGTTTTCGCTTGCAATACTGTTCGCTTCTTTATCGCCGCCCCCCCCGATTGCTTTTCAGCCGCGAAGTGTGTTTTTCGCGTTTTTTATAAATAGAGGCGAAAAAGGAAGCCCCAAATGAGCTATATTCGTGCCGACTTGTGCTGCGCTAAGTATTTGGCGAAAAAAGGACAATCCTTTATACAAATGCCCTTACATCTGCATATTGTATGTAATAAAGATTTAGACTATACGATATAAAAAAGATATACATAAAGGTAATATTGAATTATCTATTGATTAAGGTCTACATCCATGTATAATCTCCAAATAACTCGGGTCCCCCAAACGCAACACTCCAGTAAGAAGATCTTACTTAAGGGAACCTTACTGACGATAATGGAAGATGATGCTTGTGTGAACTCTGCACCAAGGACAGTTACTTAAACACTCCCAATTTACCGGAGACCAGCTATGGGATTGGCTGGAACTTCATGTCACTAAAGATATCTCGGTCGTTTACGCTGCCCAGGAGAAAAAAAAGAATGAATGAAAACAAGGAATAAGTATTTCTATGGCGAGGGAACAGACAAGTGACAAAGGGCCTATTTTTTTCTCCAGGGTATCTATGGAGACATATCAGACGGTTGTAACTCTAAAAATCAAAATATGTTGTCAGTTGTAATTAGTTATGTTGGGTTGGTTTGTATTGTAACCCATGTGAAATTGATTATTTATCCTGTTATTAGTATTCTGGAAATCAACATAAGATATTGAAAGGTCTCTTTGGTTTGATGTTTGATGTGAAAAATTGGACAAGAACTTACTTCCTACCAACTGGAATTGCAGAGCTCAGGACACTAGGGAGCGATTGAAGAAGTAGAGTTTGAATCCCAGGAGGAGATCCCTCACCTATTCCGCAGCACAACAGCAGCCTGTATTCTTTGTTTGGCGTTTAGCTCTGGAGGGAGAAGTCACAAGATGTAAACCACAAGGTTATGTCCAATGCAGAGATAAGAGTGGTGTAAATTATAAGGATATTACAGTCACTGTGGGAGTTCGGGTTCAAAAAGGTTAAAAGGACACAGACTGAGTTATACAGGGAACCTGGGTACCACTCATGATTATAAGGTAATGTACTCCACTACGTAAATTATAAGGATATTAGAAGTCACTGAGGAGTTCTGTGTCTATCATAAAGGTGACAAGGACACCGACTGAGGTATACAGGGAACTCTGGTACCACTCAGGTATTATAAGGGATAAATGATCCCCTACTGTAAAATTATAAGGATATTCGAGTTAACTGAGGAGTCTGGGTACTTATAAATGGTTACAAGGACACAGGGGAATGAGTTAACAGGGAACTCTGGGTAACACTCATGGTAATTATAAGGGATAATGTATCCACACTGTAATTATAAGGATATTAGAAGTCACTGAGGAATTCGATGTGCCCATATAAGTACAAGGACACAGACTGAGTTATACAGGGAACTATGGGTACCACTCAGGTATTACAAGGGATAATGTATCCCCTACTGTAAATTTATAAGGATATTAGAAGTCAATGAGGAGTATGTGTCATTATTAAAGGTACAGTACCACAGAATGAGTTATACAGGGAACTCGGGTACCAATCATTGTATTATAAGGATAATGTATCCCTCACGTAAATGATAAGGATATGACAAGTCCTAGGCGTTCGTGTCCATCATAAAGGTACACGGATACAGGACTGAGTTTTATACAGGGAATTTATGGGTACCACTCATGTATTATAGGATAATGATCCCTACTGTAAATTATAGGAGAATTAGAATCCAATGAGGGAGCTGGTCCTAGGTATAAAGGTACAATGACACAGAATGAGTTATACAGGGACAACTCTGGGTACCACTATGTATTATAAGGGATTAATGTATCCTACGGTAAATTATAGGAATTAGAAGTCACTGAGGAGTTCGTGTATATATAAAGGTGAAAAGGACACAGATGAGTTCTACAGGGAACTCTGGGTAACAACTTCATGTATGATAAAGGGATAATGTATCAACTACTGTAAATTATAAGGATATTAGAAGTCACTGAGGAGTTCTGTGTCTATATAAAGGGACAAGGACACAGACTGAGTTATACAGGGAATCTGGAGTGACCATATGTATATAAGGGTATAATGTATTCACCTACTGGAAATTATAAGGATATTAGAAAGTCCATGGGAGTTCTGTGTCTTATAAGGTACAAGGACACAGGACTGAGTATTACGAGGGGAACAATCTGGGTACCGCTCATGTATACAAGGGATAATGTATCCCCTATGTACTTATTGTGCATATTGTATTGTATAAAGATATATTATATAAAGTTATTTTGCATATTGTATTGTATAAAGATATATTATATAAAGTTATTGTGCATATTGTATTGTATAAAGATATATTATATAAAGTTATTGTGCATATTGTATTGTATAAAGATATATTATATAAAGTTAACCCCCAATACAAAGCACGTCCGTTCCCACAATAAATTCCTTGGTGAACTTCCCTTTAAATTAATTCCAACGTGGCCAAGGGCGTTTCGTTTTTGTTTTTGTTTGTTAAATTTAAATGACGCGCGGACCAGCCAGTTAATTTCAGGCCGTGCACAGTAGGAATTTGGACCCACCGCCCCGCCGAAAGGAAGTTTGTACATAGTGCAAGAGTCTCTGTCTGGGAGGGGGTCAGTCAGTTCACACTGTTACAAACACTCTGTGTCCTGAAACAGTGTTAACTTCTGGGAATCTCACACAGGTTAAGATGTGGAAAAATAAATGCGATACAATGACTGAACTATCACAACAATGACCTTGACTCACATAGGAGCGGTGCGATGGGCGCTCAAAGCGCAATACCGTCACAAAACACATCTAAGAGGAATCTGGGATACAGACAAACGATTACTGATTGATACCGAAGATGAATAAATAGATAACGTCACTGCAAAGGCAAACACCGGCAGACACGAACACAGTGACAGCCTACAGTATGATAAGGGCTGAAAACTAGGATGGCACAGTTCGCGGATCCAAACCCGAATCAGTGGATTTACTCGTTCGCAACGGCCGGATATCGCAGATTTTCCGGTTTCCGCCTTCGAACTGTCCGAACACGTTTTCGAAAATTATCATATTTTGAAAATGCATAAAAACGTATTTTCGAAAATTTTCGAAATTCGAGGATTCACGTAATTTTCGGGATTTTTTTCGTTTTAATGGTCCGCTCGTGGATTGTTCGAATTTCGAATTTATTTCGACTATGTGCTGTACCTCGATCGGCCGGATTTTGCGAAAGTTAGGACACTCTACTTGAAACATGGCAGGCTTGATTTTTGTGCCGTTTTATTTCACGTGAGTGTGGATTTGCATGTATCGGTGATGTGCAGCGGACCCCCCCCCCCCACGTTTATTTGGTTTGCGGCACTGATTTGAACTACTGGCTGAGACTACAGGAATTCAATTCCAGTCTCACGTAGGTAGGCATCGTCCGATATTTCTCGATCAAATTTCCGATCATCCGAAACAATGAAATTTTGACCCCCTCGAATATCGCTACCTTGCACAGGCAGTCTTCCATAGATTTCAAGCTGAAAGGTCTGGTTTCTGGTAGATGGGATAGATGATCTGTTTTTTACGATCGATAAAAACCCGAAAAAGTGTAACGAAATTCGGTCGATTCGATCGCAAATTCTATACCGTGTAATGCCGACCTTTAGTTGCCGCATTCTGAAAAAATTGATTTTTTGCCATGGACTTCCATATCGATTTCCTACATCTGCGTTTGCAGTCCGGCGCGTTTTTAGAACGTACACGCAAATCTCTGCAGACAACGCAAATGAATCCATTGCATATGTGAACGGATAGCTTGTGTGAGTTGAACGTAGCCTTTAATTCATTACATGTCAAAGCAATATATATGTAGAAAGGGGAATGTTTACACCACGCACAGTGAACAATGAAAATACACAGTCTGCTTGCTGAAAGGGGAACCTCGGTCCGTAGGTTTATCCGTACGCGTTGGAGTGGAATTCATTACTCCTATAGTCTCTTGTGAGATAAGGCAGCGTCTTTACAGGCAGATCAGAGCCGTAATGAAGTGAAAGCAGATTATTATCAACGGGTTATTCCAGCGTGTGCGGGTCAAAAGGATCGTTATCATGTGGAGTGGAACAACACAATGTTACATAACTTATACAATCCTTCATTATACTTTATACAGATACATACATTGTTTAGCCTTCCCAATAAAAAAAAAACCTCAGCCCATTTTAAATTGAACATGACATGGACTTTGTGTGTGGTCAATGTTGGATAAGCTGAAGAACTGCTGCCCATGTTCATTACCCTTCTGCCAGTTCATCATAACATAACATGTGTATCATAAACATGCTGTGTACAAGGCCACAGGTGTTTTCTTAGCTTGCGATCTGTCATTCGGCCAGAGACCAAAAGAAATAATCTGGAGAAACTTATTGATCTACTTGTTGACACTATGGCCAAGCACAAAAGTATTTGGTTTGATTTAATCTGCAGCAATCAACGGGATGACCAGATACTATCCTGTTACTTCATGAGATTTACTACTACACAACGATAAGCTTATTGGGGCGGTGCCTTGTTGTGCTTGGGCAAAGGATTGTCCTTGAGAACCCAAACTCTGGTGTAATAGAAACTTACAGAGTTTACTGACTATGGACCACACTGTTCTCTAACACTCGTCAACGATGATTGTGATTTTTCTACTTTGTCTCCAAATCTTTGTCCATTTTACAAGCTGACGTTTCTTCTGGATGACATTGTAATTAGAATTAACCGAAGGAACCGAGCTTTTCTTAACACGGCCGCAGATTTAAAATTGGGGTAAAATAATGTGACAATTTTCACCCTTTGGACGTGTAATGATTCTGGTTGCCTAAACTTTTGTTTTAGTATTTACACATTTCCAGGATTTAGGATTAACTAACCCAGGTGTTCCAACCTTACGTGTCTATTATTTAGCTTCAGCACCAGCAACGGCTTGGGGGAATTTTCTAACACGTTTTGGAGTGCGAATATTATTTAGAGAATTAAAATAAAAACGTTTACTAGTCATAAAATGTTCATTAAACTTATTATGTCAAAGAACCATGAAGTAAAATGAAAATAGTAAAACAATGTGTGAATGGCTCTGATTAAAAGCTGCTCTATGACCATGGTAAAAAGTGACATTATATAGGAAATAATGGATCTTCTTGTTCTTCTGAAGTCGCCCACAGAACTCAGAGACGAATGTTAATTACCCTATTTTACATTATTGCCCTAAAATACTAAAATTTAAATGTGTCTAGTATACGATGACATAGATAAACACCATTTATAAGATAGAATTTATAGGATATTCATGGCTCTCATGTACTGTATTGGGCTATAAATTATCCCTGTAACTTCATTAACAGTATATCTTGTATATATTCCATCTGTATAATTGCCCAAGTGGTTGGTGCGTTTCATTAGTATTCCTTGCTCGGACCAGAGCTACGGAACAATTCAGATCTTAGATTAAGTTGTTACTGGACTCTATACAGTTTGACTAATTAAACAGGCTAACCATGAGTTACACCATAGAAACATTTCATTAGAAATGTTCTTATTTTATAAATCATTTTATGTTACTGTAGGAGGACTAAAGGGAATAAACATAAAAATTAACATTTAGGGTTAGGGGGAATCTGTATCCAACGCTGGAATTTGTCAAAAGGCTTGGGTACTTCTCAATAAATTGCTGGTTGCTAATAAAGATCTAAGAATTTACAAGTTCGTTCAGAAAACGACTTTCCAAAAAACCCAAAATCCGAAAAACGACCCATAGAAAACTCAATCGTATGGAATAGGTCCGTAGCCCATTTTCTATCATTTCAAATATTTGAATCGAGGGATCACAATCTTTATTACTCCCATATTCGTATGAAGGGCTCACGTATTAACTATACGCCCCATATTCGCAATCGAGAGTCATGTATTCCCTATTACTCTCATATTCATAATGAAGGGTCACGTATTCATAGTGACTCCATACTTCGTAATGGAGGGGTAAGTATTCACTATTAATCTCATATCGTAATTGAGGGGTCACGTATTCACTAGTACTCTCATCTTCGTAATCGAGAGCTCAAATTCACTATGACTCTCATATGTAACCAAGGGGTCACATATCACTATTACTCCTATCGTAATCGGAGGGGGCACATATTCACTATACTACCCTATTCATAACTGAGGGCACTATTCACTATTACTCCCCCTATTCGTAATCGAGGGGTCACATTATTCACTATACTCCCCCTATTCGTCCCTTTTTTTTTTTTTTTTTTTCCCCCCCCCCCCCCCCCCCCCCCTCTCCCCCCCCTAAATCGAGGGGTCACATATTCACTATTACTCCCCTATTTGTAATCGAGGGGTTACATATTCACTATTACTTCACCTATTTGTAGTCGAGGGGTAACATATTCACTAATTACTACCTATTCGTAATCGAGGGGTCGCATGCACTATTAACTCCCTATTCGTAATCGAGGGCTTCACATGTTTTCACTTATTATCCCCTATTGTAATCGAGGCTCCATATTCCCTATTTACTCCCCTAATTCGTAACGAGGGCTCACAGATTCATATTACTCCCCTATTCGTAACGAGGGCTCACATATTCACTAACTTCCCCTTTCGTAATCGATGGGCTCACTATTCACTATTACTCCCCTATCGTAAGCGAGGGCTCACATATTCACTATTACTCCACTATTCGTAATCAGGGCTCAAATATTCACATTCTCCCTATCTCGTACCGAGGGCTTGCTATTAAGAATTATTGATTTTTCTCACTTTTGAAAAATTCGATATTCTAGAATATTAGATTTGATAATATCGATATCCATGTAAAAGGTCCATGATCTGTACATCATACTGGAACCCCCTTGTTTGTGGAGGAATAGTGTGGCTGCACCATACTAAAAGCAGCGTTGGCTCTGTTTGATGATGTCACCGCGTTCTGGGCGTCACCCCTCAATTCAGGGTCCATATTGTTGTCTCCTTTGGACCTAATCCTGTGTTTCGCAGGTTGGCATGAATTCAGCTGAAAAGAACCAGGTGTAAGGTGCCCAGTCAGCAGAGATTAGTTATTCAGCATTGACATTAAAGTAAAGTAGACTTGATATCTACTTAAAGTCAGCCCCTGAGTTAACAGCTGTTTTTCAACTAGTGACTCGCTGTATGACCTCCGTTCCTCACGTGTTTTTGTATAGTTTGTTAAAACTAGCACATTTATGTATAGATGTCAGACCAAACGGAGAGGACAGTTTAGTTTGTGGATATGCGTCCTGAACTCTAAATCTACATGGAGACATTTCAATCAAAGGTAAAAATAGTAAGAATATTGTTTAAAAATGGTGCTAATTTTGCCCCAAACCAATCAGATCTTATGTAACATTCGAAAGCTAACATCTGATGGTGGGGCAAAATTAGACAATTAAACGATAAGAAAACTTTTATTGAATAACCTGAGAATATTCCAAACAAAGTAATAGGCAAACAAGAAAGGAGTGCAGGTTTCAAACTCCAGTTAATCTTGCTATGGTAACAAAAAGGACCTTTAAAGTCATAATCCATTAAGATTAAAAGACATATATTATAATTGTGGGCTGGTTGCGATTAGAAACAGAAAGGTGGGTGGGTGTTGGGTGTAATCAGGTATGTGGTTGTAAGGGTATGTTTTTATGTTTGTGGCTAAAACTAAAGTTTGTTGATGATGATCAAAAATAGTTATATCTCCCACCGAAATTCAAGGGCGGACAGTGGTATGTTGCACATGATAAATTTGCATGTTGGACCATTAAACTAACTTTTTTGAAAATTGATCAAGATTTTTGTTTTTAAACTATAGTTACCCTTAAGAATGGCTCTGCCCGGAAAATAAAAGGGTAGGTCAGTAGGTGTGTGTGGCGTATATATTTGCATATATAACTTGAAGATTGATCAAGATTTTGTTTTGACGTAGTACACGTTAAGTATGGCGAAACTTCCCTAAACTTCGGTTTGTTTTCAATTTTCGGACCTTGATGGAATGTTCTATAGTTGTTGTCGGAAGACGGACCCATTAAAGTCAACAGGGAGAAATAGTGGAAAAAAGTTTAGTTAAATATTGTAAAATAAGAGCCTCTAAAAATGATCTCAAACTTGGCTCGGTTCTAATCCATCCCTACTTGGGTCACAATTGTATCAAAAGCTCAACTCGGAAAATCTTGCCGGACTGGAAAGTCTTCTTGTACTTTTGGCTGACATAGCTACAATAAAATGATGTATAAATTGGGGAATGGCCATTGAAACTCACGGAAATGCAGAGAAATGTCCTACAATAAGGATTACTTCCACCCTGCCTATGGTTATAAATTGGTAAAAGGTATTGTCCTTATCAGCATCATGTACAGGACAAGGTGAGCTCTTTCTGGGAAAAATCTTTAATATCAGGCTTCAAGGGGTACCACACGGCACTTTTTAACCAGCTCTCTATGGGTTTTAAGGTGGTTATTAAGTAGGGGCTTCAAGAGACCTCAATACAAACAGAGCTTATTTTACCATTCACAGAGCTAACTTTCAATTAAAACGTTAAACAATTTCAATCAAACCCCTTCTATGTCAATGTACAATAAAAACTGAACAGGGAAAAGTTTGTAAACAGTTATAGATATGTAAACACAGATAATTATATGTAATTAAAGAAAAATTGCCATGGATTTTGTGCTATAGTTTTAGGGAAAGATTAGAATGGAATTTAACAAAATTTTTAAAAAAAATATCTAATTAATCTGTTCTTTAATAGAATAATAATGTACTGTGTAAAGTCTGCCGTTACTGATTGTGTAGCCAAAAAATTCCATGCTATACTCCATATTTATTACATACCAGATTCCATACTATATTTGAGGACTGGAGTAGTCTATACTGGATTCCAACTATATTCACACACTAAGTCTATCTGGTATTGACCATAAGGGAGTCCCGACGATCGCCAGGACGGGGGACAGGACAAGAGGCCCAGACGAGAGGGAGACGGAGAGGCGAGACGGAGTACAGACGAGAGGGCCCACCCCCCAAACCCCCCACGAGATGCGAGACGGGAGGGCCAGACGAGAGGCCAGAAGAGGAGCCAGACTGGAGGACAGACGAGAGGCCAGACGGCAGGCAAAGAGAGGCCAGACCAGAGGCAATACGGGAGGCCAGACGATAGTCCATACTATATGCAGACGTTATTCCAGACTTTATTCCAGACTATATGCCATACGGGAGGCCCGACGAGAGTCCAGACGATAGGCATACGGATGCCATACGATGAGGGCCATACGAGATCCATACGAGATGCCATACGAGAGGCCAACTTATTCCCTACTATATCCATACTATATTCCATACTATATCCATACTATATTCCATACTTATTCCGTACTTTATTCGTACTTTATTCCATACTTTATCCATATATATTCCATACTATATTCCAGACCGTATTCCAATACTATATTCCAACTAATCCATACTTTATTCCATACTATATTCCATACTTTCAGCTCCATGAGAGGGATTTGGAGATGATATTTATCGTTCTAAATGATTATATAGTTATAAATTGTAGAAAGAATTTCAGGGTATTCAATAAAAGTTCTATCGTTTAAAATGGTGCTAATTTTGCCCCAAACAATCAGTGTTAGCTTCAAATGTAAATAAGATATGATGGTGGGGATAAATTAGCACCACATTTTAAACGATGTTAAGAAATTTTATTGATCTCCCGCTTTGAGGGGTGGACCAGTTCGCGGATACGAAACCCGAATCCGCGGCGGATTACCTCGTTCGAACGGGGGATATCGCAGATTTCGTTTTCCGCCTCCGAACGTTTCCGAACCATGTTTTCGAAAAAATTCGAAATTTTGGAGGATTCACGTATTTTTGAAAATAAATGGAAAAAGTATTTTGAAATTTTGGAATTAAAATAACGAGGATTTCTCGGATTTTTCCTTTTAAGGGGTCCGCTCGCGGATTTTCGAATTTCCTCGAGCGGACCGATGTGCAAAGGTCGGACAATTCTTATGCTTATCGTTGAAAATGGGGCTAATTTGCCTCCCAACCAATCAGTCTTATATACATTTGAAAGCTAACATCTGATGGTTGGGCAAAATTAGCACCATTTAACGATAAGAACTTTTTATTGAATCTCCCTCGTTCCACTAAGGTGAATTTTATTCCAGTAAATCAAGAAAGGAATTCCATGAGCTTGTGTGATGTAGTGATTCCTAAAGGTGGACTGACGTGATTACCTAATATCGGCAGTTTTTAAGGGGCCAACAACCGACAATCCCCGATCGTAATGACAGCGAAACGGACCAATAACAACACGGTACATCAGCAATCAAGTATACACCGCCAGAGAAAGCCCTGTCAAATAGATTTTAATGGAGCGGTAAAAAAATCCATTACGGAACAAACACGATGCACAGAAATCCCACAGTTGCTCAGTGGTTAAAAATAACAACAATACTAGTGCAACCTAGTGCCGGCATGTCCCAGCATGTCAGTTGTGGTTTACAATTACCACAGACACCATTGATAAAATGCATTTAATCACATACACTTATTGTAGACATTTCTTTGTAACATCTTTCTGTGCCGGGTTAATTTTATTAACGGAGTCATATATTACTATTATTAATAAAAAATGCCTCCATTTCGCAGTAGATGTTCATGTTGATGATAGTGAAACACTTCATACACGGCAGGACATACATGGGCCATTGTCCGATGTATCAGTAATATTGGGCACTGATTTAAACAAAGCTGATTGGACCACTTGGAAAACTTTCGGACTATCCTATTTGCAGGACCTTGGGTAGATTTCAAGCTGATATCTGCTGGAGATGATGATGCAAAGTGGGTTTTGTCTATTTATAGAACTGTGTATTCCTCTATGGTTAAGGTTCTTTTGTCTATACAGGCTTATATGAATCTTAAATTAAGGCTTGTAAATTACACTTCTGGTTCTGCCTGAATGCCTGAGCTCGTGACTGCTCATGATTAGGGATTGGCCGGTTCGCGGATCCGTGAACCCGGATCCGCCGGGATTGATTCCCGTTCGGAACGGAGCGATTTTTTCGGATTTGCCGCCTTCCGAACTTCCGAACCGCGGATTTCGTCGTATTTTTTTTGCGTAAATTTTCGAAAATACGAGAAATTCTCGTCATTTCGAAAAATACGAGAAAATCCACGTATTGTCGGAAATTTTCGAAATTAAGAGGATTTCTCGTAAATCTCGTAAATCCGCTCGCGGATTTTCGAATTTTCTAATTTTCAGAAAATTCGCGGATCCTTGAGCGGACGGAGTTTGCGAAGTTCGGACATCTATACTAATGATGAGCTTTTGTAAAAATCCCCAACCCCACCCACAAGGGCGCCTTTTCTTAACAAGTTACAGGACCTGCAATGATCGTCCTTCCTCTAATATGGGCACACCTTAGGGAGAGAAAAAATGTCTTTTTTCAGATTGAGGCTAGATTTAAAAAATGTTAGGGGGTGGGGTTTTATGATGCAGCTGAGGATTGCTCTGTTCCGGAAAAATACAAGTGGGCATGCTCAAGCCAAAGGCAGAGCAGTGTGCTGGTGAGGTCACAGCTCACAAGTACTAGCAGGAAACACACCATTACACTGCGCGGTAACTTGGGAACACTGCAAACTAGAAGTATGATCCATGAGTCATATTAAAGGTAAGAGGCATGCTCTTTTTATAAAGAACCCACTTATGAAGACACAGTTCCCTTAAGTATATGTATATGCGTTCTAAACCAAAAAGACCAAGTTTATTTATTGGTAGGAGAACCTTGAAGATCACCAAAGGGGGTTAACCCCAGTGTCCCTTTAATAACAGCCATTAGTTGGAGTTAAATTAGTCCCACTAGATTGCTATTGAATGGGAATCCTTCCTCCCTCTTATAGATAGGCCGACTGAGTAACTGATAACTCAGTGGAACATCACTGGTAACTTACCGGTGCCATCCCACGGCACTATTACATTCTTTAGAATATAATTATAAATAAACTTGACCTGCCATATGTGAGAGCTTTTTTCTTCGGAATTAGAGAAAAGTAAATTTCATGTACAAAAATACAGATACTACAAAAAAGCTTAAACATAAATAATTAAAGGGCCGTGTCCCCCCTAAAAAAAAAACCTGTGACTTGTTAGTTACTCGCACGCAACCCCAAACTACTATATTACATGGATTGTAACCAGATATTTAATGATGTTATTACCCTTTCACAAATGGTCTGTATCCTCCTTCTGCTCAATGAGCTTTTATAAGTTTGAGCGTGTGCCGTGGAGGCAGCAAAGGGGAAACAGCAGCAATCATTTGAAGTGAGTCAGCAAGCTCAGCCTGGTTAACTGCCATAAGGGAAAGGAGCCAGCTTACTCTGCTAGAATCTGCACAGTAATATCCGTAAAGGGCATGTCCACCCCCCAAATTCTTATTTAGTAATTAGGCTAATGCCCCCACCGGGCCCCGCCAGCAGCGGTGGCCTATAATGGATGAGATTCTCAGCCAATCACAGGACGCCGAGGCTGTGTGGCCTTCTGCAGGTTACGGGCAGGAAAAAGCATGGGAGCTAAGAGAAGACAGCAGAGGGAGCAAAGGCTGGGTGGGTCGTGAACCAGCAGCTTTGAAAACTAAGAACCTTGAGAGGTGAGGTTTTTGGGGGCAAATAGCATGATACTAAAAAGTTTGGGGGTTGACAATACCCTTAAATATCTGGTAGTAATGTAGGAATAAAGTGTGAATATATAAGTTGGGGGTGGAGGCAGGTAAAAACTGAAGGACCAGTTTTCTGTTTTTGGGGTGGACATTTGCCCTATAAGGTTGGGGAGGTGAGGTCAGTGGAAAGTAGTCAGTGGGTAGTCCATGTGGGCGATAGGCGTACCTCAATCTCTCTGACCAAATAACATCCGGATTGCATAGCCGTGTGTTGCACCAGGTGATAAGTCGTTCAACGAAGCTCCTTCGGCTTCTCACTTCCTCGTTTTTGCTGCAATTTTTACAACAACAGCCACAAAGCAAGGTGAACATCTCTGTCCCATGGAGCGAGAGAGTGGAGCCATTGGCAAAAAATCCAGTTTTAGAATGGAGGCAAACAGGAAGGACATTTATTATGAAGAACATACCGTTATAGCACTATGCAGATGAAAAGGACGGGCCCTCCGACTGCGGCCAGCACAACCCAACCCGCCATGGAAAGCCCAACTACGGCCAGGGGTAAAATAAGGAAGCTGAAAAGAAGGTACAGATGCAAACCAGCGGTATTTGCTGTGATGTCACCAAAATTTCTTAGCTAAGTTTGCTAGGGAGGCCGGAAGGTAAGGTAGAATGTACCCATAGACCAAAAACCGTGAGGGTGAAGAACAATGAATAAAGGCAACCTGGGATGGAGGAAAAGGAAAAAAGAACTACATCAGTCCTCCAAACCACACGATAGATAATATGTACCTCATGGCTCCAACGTCTTTTAGGAGGCGGGAGCAGGGACATAGAATATAAAAGGAGAATTTGAATTTTATTAGGATCTAGTTATATCCATAATCATATATAAAGGTACAGCCCTGCCTCAATTTCTATCCCACCAATATGAGACGGGCTGTTTCTAGGCATAGGTGAACCTGGGACGAAGCAAGATCCACCATTTCAAATATGGAGGGCACATTCAAATATTGAGGATGCCATCAAATGTGGGGCACCATTCAAAATGGAGGATGCCCATCAAAATGTGGAGGGCAACATTTCAAATATGGAGGAGGCCATCAAATGTGGAGGGCACCTTCAAATATGAGGATGTCCATTCAAATATGGAGGCGCCATTCAATGTGGAGGGCACCATTCAAATATGGAGGGCACCTTCAAATATTGAGGATTGACATTCAAATATGGGAGGGCACCCTTCAAGCTTTTTTCTTTTAAAAACTCGGGATCCTTATCCAGTGAAGTAACAGGAACCACTGGGTCCCCAAGAAAAACTATGATGGGGCCCATCTAGTGCTTTCTTCCACAGTGGTTTTATGGGAGTAAGGTGCCATACATTACAGATCCAGCGTATTCAATCAATTTCCGAGGGAACCAGAAAACTTTTCGGAAATCTTCTTTTGTGACCGACATACGATCGCAAAAATCACCAGCGGGACCCGCGATGGTATGTCGGCGCACAGAAGATCCGGTATTTATTGAAAGTTGCTAATCGGTTGAAGGTAAGATAGTAATGGTGGAACCTTAACATCTGTAAACCAATCTAGTTCCCTGTCGACTCTCTGTTTATAGTAAATCATCTGGCTGAGTTTTCAATCTTTGTAAAGAATAAATCCAATTGTGGTTGGGAGAAGGTTTACAGTTGGGAAGGCGGCACCAAGGAGGGACTTGATTAGGGCCACCCACAAATGGCAGAACTGGCCCTGTGTTTAGGTATTAGTGCCACTGGTGCTGATGTAATGTTGGTTTAGGCCTGACATTAGACCCACATCCTGATCCTCCCATTTGTTTATTTGTACCTGCCAGAATCACTGAGTTGTTCAGGCTGGACTGCGAGGGCTGCGCGCACTGCAGTAGTGGTGGTCCAATGTTAGACCCCAGAAGCAATGGGTAAGATCGCTCCATAACGTATAACCCCATTATGTGACCCAGGAAGAAGTGATGAGTTAATGTGGTGTAAACATTTAACACATTAAGTCAATAGAAGGGGATTAATGTGTCAAAAGTGAAGACTAGAAGTTCATTAACTTTAGGTCTGATGGCCACACTTAAATAATAACAGGTTATTATCTGATCATCTACAGATAACATGGAGACCCTTAATTGTCATTAACATTCAGACAGCACAGGACGAGCCTGAACGGAGAAACATGAGGATCACAGGTTTCATTGGGGACAAATAGGAAAAGTCATAAAAAAGAATGATAGGGTAGAAAACTCAGCCCCCGCCCATAACTGAATCATTAAAATACACAGGATGGGCATGTTTCAAATCTGATTGGCCAAAGTATTGGAATATAACTGTGTGTAACTAGCATCTATAGACCAACCTTAACCAATCAAACCATGGAACATTTACAGGGACATTCCATATTGAAGCGATCGGAGATTTAGAACATACAACAAGAACTAGACCATAACCATAAGATAATAAAAGTAAATATGACCAGACGGATCTTGGCAGTCCATGGAGAAAATCAGTGCAGCCTCATCATCTAGAGTTCAGATCTCACCCATCAGGGGAACGATTGCCAGCAGAGAAGACAGAGCTGCTTTGAACCACAAGTCATCACGGCCACAACCACAATGGCCAAATATCAGTTACCCAGCTTAAACGGAAAAGGACAATCTGAAAAAGGAAAAGCGTGAATGAACCATTTTAATTCTCATACCCTAAAAAAGTATGGAACCCCCCCACCACTGCCTGGGCCAGATGGACATTATATGTGCACAACTTGAACTTCAAAACTTTCTCCCATATAGTGGGCTAGTAATATTTTCTCGGAATGTAAGTAAACAGGCTAATTGAGAATCAGAAAGAAAAGCGTAATAACCATATTATGAGCTGTAAGCTTGCCTAAACCCTTGTAGTTCATCTGGGAGAGGAAAAGTACCTGTGCAGATAAAGGTTTACTTCTCCAGTATCTACAGCCTAGCATAACAATAGATCAATAGACAAATCTAGCTACAGGCTCAGTATTTTAACTTTTTGCCACGTCTCATAAACATTGTGACGGATGGGCTGTTGAGTTGAAATATAGGGCTGTGTGTATAGGCTTAAGAGATTCAGCAAGTGGGATTGATAAACATTGGGGCAGTACGGTGGCCTCAGTTGGTTAGCACTGTCACTTGCAGCGCTGAGAGTCCTGAGTTCATTCCACCCTTGGAAACATCTGCAAGGGAGTTTGTATAGTTCTCCCGTGCTGGCGTGGGGTTTCCTCGGGCACTCGTTTCCCCCACATCATAAAGAATACTGATAGGTTGTATGTGTCCAATAATGTGAAATTAGATTGTAAAGGCTCTTCGGGGCAGGGCCTGGAGTGAATGTATACATGGATTGTAAAGCGCTACGGAAGATTTGGCGCTCTATAAACCACAATAATTCATGTCAGCAGTTGCCTTCCATAGCTTACCAGTATATTTGCCACTGAGGAGTACATATGTTGTGTGGCCCTCTCTTCTGATGGGTACCGAATTTCTGGACACACAGTGACCATTCACCCTCTAATCTACCACTACAGTCTGATAATAATACACGTCCATTGCTTACTGAACTTTTTGTCTGATTGTTCCGGCATTGATGATCTTTTATAGCATGAGCGATCTGCCCCTTGGGACAGAATTCACCCTCACTATAAGGATGGGACACGTGCACAGCACCAAACAGAGAAGCCGTCAGAAGGATAAAAACAACGGCATGTCCGAAGGTTGATGCTGGCAAACATGTGAATGCCGTAAGATACGGAGAACCTGTTAGCCAGAAAGTGGTAGAAATGGAAACCTTATTCTGTGCAGGTGCCAAAAGACTTTCCCATCAGTCCAAATCCCTCCTTACATCCTATAGATTCTCCTTAACCGTCAGGTTCTTTCTGTGAAGATCCCATTCTCTGTTTTCATAACAGGACAGAACCGCATTCTGTTTTTGTGGCCACCGAACGTTTGGATAACCTGAAGAAACAAACATGGATTAATCCTTGGTACATCTATGTACATTGGTACACTGGTACATCTATGGGTACATTGGTACACTGGTACATTATGGTACATTAGTACACTGGTTACATATATAGTACAATTGGTACATGATTACATTTATGGTACATTGTACCTTGGTACATTTATGGTACATTAGACATGGTACATCTATGGTACATTGGTCCCACTGATAATTTTTGGTACATTGGTACATACTAATTTATGGTACATTGGTTACACTGGTACATTATGGCATTGTACCACTGGTACATATATGGTACATGGTACACTGGTACATGTATGAATGTATCTTATGTCTCCTGCAAGAACTGTTGTGTGACCTTACATTTGGTATGTCGTAACGCCACCATCGCTTAATGAGGATCATGTTTTTGGTCTCTGGATCCAATGGCATGTCCTTTAATGACCGAACGGTCCAACTAAAAGACATAAACATGAATGACCGTTGCAAACAAGACTTTATGTGGAAGGGAAGTACATGTTGGTAAGAGAAAACGATAATTGTCTGGCAGTAAAATCCTCACCATGATAATAGATGGGTGAAGGCTCTGTGATTACTTTCAGAGATTGGGCTTCCCTCCTGTTTGGATGTTGAAGCTGTCAATGATGGCATTGGAGGACGTGGATAAAGATATCCCGACGCGATCGCGATAGGCGCAATACAAGGACTGTCATCCAGTTGATATCCCGAACAGCAGACCCCCAAAGGCTGAAAATAGGAAATCACTTGTTATTACTATTGTTTCCTTACAGAGGTTGGTACCTAGCATGGGACTAGAAACATTCTGATCGTGTTCTGGTTTGAAAATGAGCCGTTAGTTAAAAATGAATGGATAAGGTGAAACGAACAGTGAGACATGCTTGTGAAGGTTCTCATTCATACAGGTTCATGGTATTATATGTGTATCAATTAGATACAACTGGACTTGAAATGTCGTTCTTGAAGACGTGCGCTAGTCATCGACTGGCTTTATCAATTCAGAATGACTTGTACAAGAATCTGGGCAATTATTACTGGAAATCCATTAGCAATCAAGCCAGGTGTTAAGGGTGTGAGTGGATAGTGGCTAAGAGGGTTATAGGAACGCCCAGTGTAAGGGTCAAACAGGCATTGACATGGCAGACAGTTGGGCTTGAATTTTGCCATCACCCCTAAAGCAATCCCTGTAGTGGATATTATAGCAGCACAGAAGCCTCTATCCACAGTAATAAGGTATCCACAGAGTGAGGCCAGAACAACTTGCCTTAGGTATCTGCAGCCTTAGCCAGTGCTAAACTCCTTCAGCTACCGACTACACAGAAAGAAGAGCCTTAACATCCCTCAAGAAAGATTCCAGTATCACCATTCTACCGGCAGACAAGGGAAGTTGCACAGTGGGTACTCAACACCTCAGACTACCATGAAAGGTGGACCATGCTCCTGGCCGATAACCAACACATATGAGGCTTTAACAAGGGTTCTCAACAGGCCGTACAAGCAAAGAGTCATAGACTACTACAAACAGCTTTCAAAGGATAAAGCCATTGACCGAGCAATGTATATGCCCTCTACCCTGGTGAGGCCCATCCATGCATATATGACTCCCAAAGATACATAAGGAAGGGGCCCCACTAAGGACATTATAGTCGCAGCATCAACTCGGTAACATTACAAGGTTGCAAAATTATCGAGATAAACCTCTAGGACCTTTGGTGGAAGTTCTAAGCATCACATCCAGAATCTCAGATTTCACCAACAAGCTTGAAGATATAGTACTCGGTGTAGAATAACTATGGTATTCCTATGATGTGACATCTCTCTTCACTTGTATACCACCAAGGAGGCTGTTGACATGGGAGAAAACGGTGGCCAAGACCGCACTCTTACAAGCAGAACTGATCTCAAACCAGAACAGGTGTGTTACATGTGGGACTTGTGCCTGAATACCAACATTTCCAATCCGGGATAAGTTCTATAGCAAAAACATGGATGTGCTATGGATCTCCAGTTTCACCTATTGTGGCAACCTTTACAGGAGGAGTGAAAACACAGGCGCGTAATACCTTTAAGGCTTAGCACCAGCCACTGGTCAGATATGTATGACACCGGGTTAACATCCACCAGAAGGCAGTGACAGCTTTCACAGAACAACATTAATGCGGTAGACAAAACATTAAATTCACAAGGGAAGGGTTACACAAACAACAAAATGGCTTTGACTTGGACTTGGTAGAAGTTAAGGAAAATGGTAAACTGGAAGTAGAAGGGTTGTTTTTTACAGAAACCCACAAACACAGATCAGTATTATGTTTGACTCCCACACCCTGTAGATCACAAGTGGGGTCCTCAGAACCCTGCAACACAGAGACGGAACATCCCCACTAGCACAGAGGCGAAGGTAAAGAAATAACTCTCAGAGGAGCCCTTAAAAACTGTGGATATCCAGAATGGGCCTTGTCAAAAGAAGTAGAAGGAAAAAGAAAGAACACGAGTACCAACAGTGAAGGGAAAAGCAAGACAGGAGGAAGGAACATGGTCATCCATATGTAGCAGGGGTCTCCGAGAAATTAAGAAGAATTTTCAACAAAAAATCGTAGCCCTGTCTGCTTTAAACCGAACAACACACTAAGGCAGGCAATGGTACATCCGAAAGACCCAATACCAAAAACACAGAAAAGCGAATATATATGCAGTGCATGTGTGCAGTGAAGAATGCTCTGATTTGTATGTGGGGGAGACCAAACAGCAACTGCATTCACGTTGGCCCAGCCACAGAAGAGCCAATTCCTCGGGTCAGGACTCAGGCCGTGTCTCTGCTCGTAGGAATAAAGGACATACCTTTGAGATTGTAATGTTACATACTGGCGAAGGGAACGTTGACTGGTTCAAGAGAGGTGTTAAGGAGGACATTTATGTGAAAATAAAGAAACCAAGCCCTAAATAGAGGGTGAGGGGGTTCGACACAAACTGTCTGCACATTTGTACAATGGTGTTGACACCTTACCGGGCATTCCTAACACCTCTTAGCCCTATGCGATCACACCTAACACCTGGCTGTGATATGCTAAATTGGAATTTTTCCGGGGTACATAATAGTCCAAGATTCTTGTAACAAGTCATTCCGAATTGAGAAAGCCCAGTCGGATTGACTAGCGAAACGTTTCAAAGAAACATTTTAGTCCAGTTGATCTAATGAATACAACAGATATAACAGTGAGACAATTTTAAAATGTTGTGAACAGTTGAGATACATCATAAACACAAGTCACATTTAGTTAAGGGGGGCTTGGTCTGAGATTGGGCCAGTGAGGACAGGAAATGTTAAAAATGCTGAGGTAGAATTAGCGGGTGTAATAACCATCGGTAATCTCACCAGGAACCATACCAAAACCGGCAAGATCAGCATCGTGTTAAAATCCCTACCTTCTAAATTCAGGCGTTTCAGATGCGCTAAAGATACCAAAGTTACTGGTGATGGATGTGCACCATTTTACTCCCATAATGATGGGGATGGATGCTCTGACATTTCATACTAAATAACAAGAGACAGATAAACAAGTGTTAATGGAAAATTTTACACGTTTTACACAACTAATGAATAGGTATTGTATAAAGATATATTATATAAGTTATTTTTGCATATTTGTATGTATAAAAGATATATTATATAAAGTTATTGTGCTTGTATTGTATAAAGATATATTATATAAAGTTATTCTGCATATTGTATTGTTATAAAGATATATTATATAAAGTTATGTTGCATATTGTATTGTATAAAGATATATTATATAAAGTTTTGGCATCTTGTATTGTATACAGATATATTATATAAAGTATTGCAGATTGTATGTATAAAGATATATTATATAAAGGTATGTGCATATTGTATTGTATAAAGACTATTATATAGTTATTTTGCATATGTATTGTATAAAGCTATATTATAAAAGTTATGTGCATATGTATTGTATAAGATATATTATATAAGTGATGTTGCATATTTCGTGTATAAAGACATATTATATAAAGTATTTTGCACATTGTATTGTATAAAGATATATTATATAAAGTTATTGTGCATATGTATTGTATAAAGATAATTATTAAAGTTATCCGATATGTATTGTATCAAGATATATATATAAAGTTATTTGCATATTGTATTGTATAAAAAGATATAGTATATAAAGGTTATTGGCATATTGTATTGATTAAAGATATATATATAAAGTTATTTTGCATATTGTAGTTGTATAAGATATATTATATAAAGTTATGTGCATATTGTATTGTATAAAGGATATATTATCTAAAGTTATTCCACATATTGTATTGGAGAAAGATATATTAGATAAAGTTATTCCACATATTGTATTGTATAAGATATATTATATAGGTATTGGGATATTGATGATAAAGATATATTATAAAAGTTATTTTGCAATTGTATTGTATAAAGATATCTTATATAAAGTTAGTTGGCAGAGGTATTGTATTAAAAGATATATATATAAAGTTATTTGCACATGATATTGTATAAAGATATATTATATAAAGTTATTTGCATATTGTATTGTATAAAGATAATATATAAAGTTATTGTGCATATTGTTTGTATAAAGATATATTATATAAAGTTATTTTGCATATTGTATTGTATAAAGATATATTATATAAAGTTATTTTGCAATGCTTTATAAAGATATATTATATAAAGTATTGTGCATATTGTATTGTATTAAAAGATATATTATATAGTTATTGTGCATATTGTAGTGTATAAAGATCTATTTATAAAGTTATTTGCATATTGTATTGTATAAAGATTATATATAGTTATTGTTTTTCATATTGTATTGTATAAGAATATAGTAGATAAAGGTATTGTGCCTATTGTATTGTAAAAGATATATTATTAGTTTATTGTGCATTATTGTTTGTAATAAAGATATATTATAAAAGTTATTACACATATTGTATGTATAAAATATATGATATAGTTATTGCATATGTATTGTATAAAGATAATCTATAAGTATTCCACATATTGTATTCTATAAAGATATATTATCTAAAAGTTATTCCACATATTGTATTGTATAAAGTATATTATATAGTTATTGAATATTGGTTATTGTATAAAGATATATTAGATAAGGATAGCATATGTATGTATAAAGATATATTATATAAGTTATTCCAAATATTGTATTGTATAAAGATATAATATAGTTATTCTGAATATGTATGTATAAAGATATATGATATAAAGTTATTGTGCATATTGTATGTATAAAGATATATTTATAAAGTTATTGTGCATATTGTATGTATAAAGTCTATTATATAAGTTATTCCACATAGGATTGTATAAAGGAATATATATAGTTATTCTGCAATTGTATTGTATAAAGATATATATATAAAGTTATTTGCATATTGTATTGTATAAGCTATATTATATAAAGTTATTGTGATTATTGGATTGTATAAAGAATATATTATATAAAAGTTATTGTGCATATTGTATTGTATAAAGATATATTATATAAAGTTATTTTTGCACATTGTATTGTATAAAGATATATTATTATAAAGTTATTTGCATATGTATTGTATAAACTATATATATAAAGTTATTCTGCATATTGTATTGTATAAAGATATCTTATATAAAGTTATTTTGCCATATTGTATTGTTAAGAATATTATATAAAAGTTATTTTGATATTGTATTGATAAGAGACTATTATATAAAGTTATTTTGCATATTGTATTCGGAAAAGATATATTATAAAAGTATTTTGCACTTGTATTGTATAAAGATTAGATTATTAAGTTATTTTGCATATTGTATGTATAAAGATATATTATATAAGTTATTGTGAATTGTATGTATAAAGATATATTAGATAAAGTTATTTTGCAATTGTATTGTATAAAGATTATTATATAAAGTATTGGGCTATTGTATGTCTAAAAGATATATTATAGAAAGTTAGGGGGACATATTTATAAAGAGCGAAAGTGCGACAATGTTTTCGCATTCGCTTTAGGCATGGGTTTCGACAAAAAGGACAGTTAACGCTTTTATCAAGGTAGCGTTAACGAATGGCGAAACCGTTTCGACGAGATATCGCTAGACCCTTTTCCCTTACTTCGCAATGGTAATTTTAGCGAAAAGGGAGAGAAAAGGCATAAGCGATGTATAAAAGAGCAAAGGTGGTTTTGCGTTAAAGAGAGCGAAGATTAGCGCGCACCATGAAAGTGGTGAAAAGTCATTGTTTGAGCGAAAAGGCCATTCTAATGGGAAATAGGCCTTGAAAAAGCGAACGCGCATTAGAAGGGTGATCGCGCATTAGAATGAAATATGCCTTGGAAGGTGAACGCAAATAAAGAAAGGCGAACGCACATTAGAAGGCGAACGACATTAGAAAGGCGACCGCACATTATAATGGAAATTTTGCCTTGGAAAAGCGAACGCACATTAGAAAACGGCGACCGGGCATTTATAAGGAATATGACCCCCCCCCGCCCCCTGCGCCCCCCCCCCCCCCTGCCCCCCCCCCCTTGGAAAAGGAACGCACATTAGAAAGGCGACGCGCATTGATAATGAATGCCTTGGAAAAGCGATCGGCGCTATTGAAGGCGAATGTGCAGTGCAAAATGAAAATTGGATCCAATTGAGAAATTTAAGAAGATTGACTAAATAAGACTTGGCCTGACGTCTTGTAACGTGAGGTGGCCATTTGAACTTGACATCATTTCTAGTGGGCTTTTCTGGTTCGAATGGTTTTCGCAATGCAGTCTTCTTAGAGCGTTAAGTTTTCGCTGCACATTTTCGCCTCTTTATCGCGCCCGTTAGCCTTTTTCAGCCGCGAAGTGTGTTTTTTCGCTTTTTTATAAATAAGGCGAAAAGAACCCCAAATGCGCTATTTGCGCGAGATGTGCTGCGCTCTATTATGGCGAAAAAGACATCTTTTATAAATATGCCCCTTAATCTGCATATTGTAGTGTAAAAAGATCGATATACTATATAAAATATACTACATAAAGGTAATCGCATATTATTATTATTAAGGGTCTACATCCATTTATAATCTCAAATAATCGTGTCCCAAACCAACACTCCAGTAAAAGGAGATCTTACTTCCTGAGGACACCATACTGACGATAAGGGAAGATTGCTGTGACTTTGAACTCTGCAACCAAGCAGTTACTAACACTTCCAATTACGGACCAAGTAATATTAGGAGGGCTAGGACTCATGGCACTTAAAGATATCTCCGGTCAGTTTACCTGCCCAGGAGAAAAAACTCCGATGAATGAAAAACCAGGATAAGGTCATTTCTATGCAGGAACAGACAAGTGACAAAGGCCATATTTTCTCCTGGTATCGATGGCGACTATGACGGGTAGACTCGCAAATTAAATATGTGCCAGTAATTATTATATTGTTGGGTTTGTTTGTATTTTACCCCTTGAAATTGATTATTTATCCGGTTATTAGTTATCCTGGAAATCACACATAAGGGATTAAGTTGAAAGGTCTCTTTGGTGAAACATTGAGAACTTATTCCCCCCCCCTACCAACTGGAATGAAGAGCTCAGGACATCTAAGGAGCAGATGAAGAAGTAGAGTTTAATCCAGAGGAGAATCCTTCCTATTACGAGCACAAGCGCTTTATTCTTTGTTGGGGTTTAGCTCTGGAGGAGAAGTCACAAGATTTAAACCCACAAAGTTATTGTCCCACTGCAGAGATTAAGGTGCGTAATTATAAGGCTATTAGAAGGCACTGTGGAGTCTGTGTCATATAAAGGTACAAGGACACAGACTGAGTTATACAGGGAACTCTGGGTACCACTCATGTATTATAAGGGATAATGTATCCCCTACTGTAAATTATAAGGATATTAGAAGTCACTGAGGAGTTCTGTGTCTATATAAAGGTACAAGGACACAGACTGAGTTATACAGGGAACTCTGGGTACCACTCATGGATTATAAGGGATAATGTATCACCCTACTGTAAATTATAAGGATTTAGAAGTCACTGAGGAGTTCTGTGTCTATATAAATGGTACAAGGACACAGACTGAGTTATACAGGGAATCTGGGTACACATGTATTATAAGGGATAATGTATCCCCTACTGTAAATTATAAGGATATTAGAAGTCACTGAGGATTCTGTGCCATATAAAGGTACAAGGACACAGACTGAGTTATACAGGGAACTCTGGGTACACACCAGTATTATAAGGGATAATGTATCCCCTACTGAAATTATAAGGATTAGAAGTCACTGAGGAGTTTGTGTCTATATAAGGTACAAGGACACAGACTGAGTTATACAGGGAACTCTGGGTACCACTCATGTATTATAAGGGATAAGTATCCCCTACTGTAAATTATAAGGATATTAAAGTCACTGAGGAGTTCTGTGTCAATAAAGGTACAAGGACACAGACTGAGTTATACAGGGAAACTCTGGGTACCACTCATGTATTATAAGGGATAATGTATCCCCTACTGTAAATTATAAGGATATTAGAAGGTCACTGAGGAGTTCTGTGTCCATATAAAGGTACAAGGACACAGACTGAGTTATACAGGGAACTCTGGGTATCACTCATGTATTATAAGGGATAATGTATCCCCTACTGTAAATTATAAGGATATTAGAAGTCACTGAGGAGTTCTGTGTCTATATAAAGGTACAAGGACACAGACTGAGTTATACAGGGAACTCTGGGTACCACTCATGGATTATAAGGGATAATGTATCCCCTACTGTAAATTATAAGGATATTAGAAGTCAGTGAGGGTTTCGGTGTCTATATAAAGGTACAAGGACACAGACTGAGTTATACAGGGAACTCTGGGTACCACTCATG
>CM033476.1:108098595-108133659 GCA_019447015.1 Hymenochirus boettgeri | reverse complement strand
TAGGAGTAGATTAGGAGTACAGTAGGAGTAAGTAGGAGTACAGAAGGAGTACATTAGGAGTACAGTAGGAGTACAGTAGGAGTAAGTAGGAGTACAGTAGGCGTAAGTAGGAGTACATTAGGAGTAAGTAGGAGTACAGTAGGCGTAAGTAGGAGTACATTAGGAGTACAGTAGGAGTACAGTAGGAGTACAGTAGGAGTAAGTAGGAGTACAGTAGGAGTAAGTAGGAGTACAGTAGTAGTACATTAGGAGTACAGTAGGAGTATAGTAGGAGTAGATTAGGAGTACAGTAGGAGTACAGTAGGAGTACATTAGGAGTACAGTAGGAGTAATTAGGAGTACAGTAGGAGTAATTAGGAGTAAGTAGGAGTACAGTAGGAGTACAGTAGGAGTACAGTAGGAGTACATTAGGAGTACAGTAGGAGTAATTAGGAGTAAGTAGGAGTACAGTAGGACGTACAGTTAGGATCATGTAGGACGACAGTAGGAGGAATTAGGAGTACGTAGGAAGTACCAGAGGAGTACAGTAGGAGTACAGTAGGAGTACATTAGGAGTACGTAGGAGTTAATTAGGAGTACATTAGTAGTCCTAACGTAGGAGACAGTAGAGGACAGTAGGGAGTACATTAGGAGTGAAGTAGGAGTAAATTAGGAAGTAATAGGAGTACAGTAGGAGTACAGTAGGAGTACAGTAGGAGTACTTAGGAGTACAGAGAGTAAGTAGGAGTAAGTAGGAGTACAGTAGGAGTCAGTCGGAGTACAGTAGAGTATAAGTCGGTAGTACAGTAGGAGTTACAGTAGGCGTTACAGTAGGAGTAAGTGAGGACGTAGTAGTACAGTAGGAGTACAGTAGGAGTACAGTAGGAGTACATTATGAGTACAGTAGGAGTGTAATTCGGAGTAGTAGTAGTACGGTGAGTAAGAGGAGGAAAGTAGACAATAAAATCAATGAAAATACAGTGATTCATCTTTACTGTAAATTCTGGACAATGCTATAAAATGGATTTACGTAAGTAAAAAATCTAATAAAAAACACCTGTTCATGGGGGATGGAATGTTGCTGTACAGCAGTCACAGAATATAAACTATTACAGGATTCTATTGTACAGATACAAAAACAGTTCCATAAATCCAAACCATAGACCAACCAGGCCCTAAACAATCTCCTACCTTTCCAGGAGGACCAATTCCTCCATTCGGTTGATGTCAAGGGGATCTCATCATTTTTGGCCTCTCCGTGTGAATGGTGGGGTTTTCGCTGGTAGATCTGTAGAAAAAAAGTGACTATGTTGGGTTTACAGTCAGGATTAGTGTACACAGGCAGGTAAGTCCCAACACCTATTCCTTCTTTTGATGGGGATCATCTGGAGATTTTTGTCGGACACCTAGTTAATCGCAAAGTAAGTAAATATAAACATGGGTGATGGTCAGGTTAACTGGCCCAACAGATCGCTTGCAACCGGGGTTGCGGTCTGTAGAGGAACATGCAATTCCGTTGTTCTGATCGGACTTAACGAATGGCGATTGGTCAAGACCAGCAAGTCGCATCCCAATATTTCAGGCTGAATTATTGGAATGGTGTGTAGCAGCTTTAACGTCTTTATCCAGACAGATTAACAGGTTGGGTATTGGGAGAAAATATTGGTACCCTGCCCAGCTGAAAAGCAAAACCGTGAAAGTGAAGTGGTGGCGGGGCTTAAAATATAAAAAAGTTATTGAACTAATTGTTTTGATTTATCCAGAGAGAAGGCGCGCTTTTTAAAGCAGATCCATAGGGGAATAAACATGTAAGCAAATTGAATGGGGTGTGCACTAGGACTTCTATTTGTATGTGTACCGAGACTGATAACCAAGCAAGGCTGACATAATAACCCCATAGCAACCTACATGAAACCATGATAAAACATCGCAAGCTTTGGATTTGATAACCAAAGGAAGCGAACATAGATAACCCCCATAGAAAGATGAGATGATAACATAGCAAGCTGACCTGATAAACCATAAGCAAGTGAATGATAACCAGAGCAGCTGACCTGATAACCATAGCAAGTGACATGATAACCAAACAAGCTGACATGATAAACCATAGCAGCTGACCATTGATAACATAACAAGAGAGATGATAACCATAGCAAGCTGAAATGATTACCATAGCAAGCGCATGATAACCATAACAAGCTACACATGAGTAACCATAGAAGCTAATGGATAACCATGGCAAGCTGAAATGATAACCATAAAAAGCTAACATGCATAACCATAGCAAGTTGAAGATAAACACTGCAAGCTGAATAAATAACCCCATAACAAGATGAGATGATAACCAGAGCAAGCAACATGATAACCATAGCAAGCAACATGGATAACCAAGCAAGTGACATGATAACCATAGCAGCTGACATTGATAACCGAAAGCGAACATGAAACCATAGCAAGCTGACATGCTAACCATAGCAACAACTACACATGATAACCATAGCAAGCTGACATGATTAACCTAGCAAGCAAAAATGATAAACCATAGCAAGCTGACATGATACCATAGCAAGCTAACATGATAACCATCGCAAGCTGAAATGATAACAATAACAAGCTACATGATAACCCATAGGCAAGCTGGACATGATAACCATGAGCAAGCTAACATGCTACCATAGCAAGCTGAACATGATAAAACCATAGCAAGCTGACATGATAAAACCATAGCAAGCTGACATGCTAACCATAGGCAAGCTGACATGTAACCATGCAACGCAAATGATAACCATAGCAAGCTGACATGATAACCATAGCAAGCTGACATGATAACCATAGCAAGCTGACATGAACCATAGCAAAGCTAACATGATAACCATTAGCAAGCTGACATGATAACATAGACAGCTGGAAATGATAACCATAGCAAGCGGACATGATAACCATAGCAAGCCTGACATGATAACCATAGCACGCTGACATGATTAACCTAGCAAGGCTAAAATGATAAACCATAGCAAGCTCAACATGATAACCAAGCAAGCTGACATGATAACACATAGCCAAGCTGACATGATAACCATAGCAAGCTGACATGATAACCATAGCAAGCTGACATGATAACCATAGCAAGCGAGCATTGATAACCATAGCAAGTGGACATGATAACCATAGCAAGCTAACATGAAACCATAGCAAGCTGACATGATAACATAGCAAGCGACATGATAACATAGCAAGCTGACATGTATACCATAGCAGTGACATGATAACCATAGCAAGCTGAAATGATAACCATAGCAGCTAACATGATAACCATAGCAAGCTAACTGAGAACATAGCAAGCTGACATGAATAACCATAGCAAGTGACATGATAAACCATAGCAAGCGGACATTGATAACTTAGCAAGTGGACATGATAAACATAGCAAGCTGGACATGATAAACCATAGCAAGCTGACATGAAAAACATAGCACGCGAAAGATAACCATGCAAGCTAACATGGATAACCATAGCAAGCTTGACATTGATAACCATAGCAAGCTGACATGATAACCATAGCAAGCTGACTGATAACTTCGCAAGCTGACATGATAACCATAGCCCGCTGACATGATAACCATCGAAGCTAAAAATGATAACATAGCAAGCTGACATGATAACCATAGCAGGCTGACATTATACCATAGCAAGTAACATGATAACCATAGCAAGCTAACATGATAACCATAGCAAGCTGAATTGATAACCATAGCAAGCTGACATGATAACCATAGCAAGCTGACATGAAACCATTAGAAGCGTGGGCGTAGCTAGATACACAGGCCCCATAGCCAAATATGGAATTTTGACTGGTACAGTGGGATTCTTATGGGTTACATGTAAGATCCTATAGGATATACATCCTAAGTCCAACTCGTTCTCTCTTCCAGTTGCAGAATTGCGAGATGTGAATGTTACATGTTTTAAAAATCTCGGAAATGAAAACTTTGATATCACAGGAGGTCAGTGCGGGCGACTTTCTCAATGTGTAGCTGCGCTTTGCCACTTTAACAATGAGTTTTCCCACGTTGTGTTCGGAATAAATTCACACCGTGGTCCCGTTAACTGTCTCTTACCGAAATCATTCTTTGATCCGACAGGTCAGTTTCATCTCCGTTAGAGGCACCGGGGATTGTGGAGGTAAAAGGCATGTTGGTGGAGATGGAGATGTTTCAGAGCCTCCTTGACTTTGCTGGTGTTACACTGGAGATTAGAAACCAATGACATAGTGAGATCCCTATGTGGAAATCATCAGTTAATTGTTAATGTAATAGTTTATGATATTAAAGTTGCTATTAAACGCTGATGGGGATTAGTACAGAGGGTGAACACATCATCACATGTCGCTAATGGGGATTAGTACAGGGGGTGAACACATCATCACATGTCGCTAATGGGGATTAGTACAGAGGGTGAACACATCATTACATATCACCAATACACTCCTACATACGCTGATGGGCTTAGTACACGAGGGGTGACCCCATCATCCCATCTCACTCCTGGGCTTAGTACCGCGGGAAAACAACAACACAACCGTGCCCCCCTCCTCCCCGCTCGCCAACATGTGGCTAGGACAGAGGGTGAACACGACAATCACATCATTCACAGACGACCAAATGTGGCTTAGTCCCAGAGGGTGACCCCTTCCTCCACAAATTGCCATGGGTATTAGTCCCGCGGGTGCCTCCCCCCCCCCTCTGCCCCCTGGGGTTCGTCCCCGGGGTGGCCCCCCTCCCTCCCTCACCGCCCCCGGGGCTTTCCCAGAGCCGGGCGTGCGCTCTCCCCCGCTGCCCCAAACAAACAGGAACCAGGGCACCCCTACTCCCGCGGGTGCCCCCCTCCCTCCAGATAAAGAAAAAAAACTGAAAACCCACACAATCTTCAACCATCATCTGCGCCAAAATGCGGGATAAGTACCAGGGGGTGATCTGTACTAATGGCTAATCCCATTGGTGATAATGTGATGACTTTGTTTCCTCTCTGTACTATCCCCATAGGCGATATTGATGAGGTGTTCACCCTCGGTACTAATCCCCATATAGCGCTATGGTGAATGATGTGTTCACCCCCTGTACTAATCCCCATGGGTGATATGTTATGATGTGTTTCACCCTCTGTACTATATCCCCATGGCGATCTGTAATGTTTTCACAGCCCTTGTACTATCCCCTATGACCGTCTGTGATGATGTGTTTCACCCCTCTGTATTCGTCCCATTGCAATCTGTGATGATCTGTTTCACCCTCTGTAAACTAATCCCCCATTGGCATATGGTGATGTGTTCACCTCGGTCTATCCACATTGGGCGTATGTTATGAGTATTCACCCCCTGTAACTAATCCCCCTAATGCATCTGGATGAATGGTGTTTCACCCTCTGTACTAATCCACCTTGGCGATCTGTGATGAATGTGGTTCAGCCCTCGGTCTAATCCGATTGGGCGGATCTTTGATGATGTGTTTCACCCTCTGTACTAATCCTTCCCCTTAGCGATATGTGTGATGTGTTCACCCTCTGTACTAATCCCCATCAGCGATATGTTGATGATGTTTCACCCTCTGTACTAATCCCCATTCGCTGCCATATGTAAATGTGTTTCACCCTCGTGTACGAATCCCCATTACGATAGTGGATGTGTTCACCCTCACCCTCTGTACTAATCCCCATTGGTGATATGTGATGATGTGTTTCCTCTCTGTACTAATCCCCATTGGTGATATGTGATGATGTGTTTCCTCTCTGTACTAATCCCCATTGGTGATATGTGATGATGTGTTTCCTCTCTGTACTAATCCCCATAGGCGATATGTGATGATGTGTTCACCCTCTGTACTAATCCCCATTAGCGATATGTGATGATGTGTTCAACCCTCGTTACTAATCCCCATTTGGAGTGGATGATGTGTTCACCCCTTCTACTAATCCCCATTCGATATGTGATGAGTGTTTCACTCTGTATAAGCCCCCATCAAGCACATGTATGATGTGTTCACCCCGTACTAAATCCCATTAGCGATATGTGTGATGTGTTCACCCCTGTACTATCCCCTTAGCGACATTGATGATTGTTCACCCCTGTACTAATCCCCCCATTACGAAGTAATGATGATGTGTTTCACCCCTCTGTACAATCCCCATTGAGCGAAGTGAGATGGTTCACTCCCCCTGTACTAATCCCATAGCGGATAGTGATGATGTTTACCCTCTGTATTCTCCCATTCAATCGTACTTGATATGTTCACCCACTGTTACTCATCCCCATTGCGATTATGTGATGGATGTGTTCACCCCTCTGTACTAATCCCATACGACTGTTGTTTCACTGACCCTGTACTCTATCCTGTGGATGATGTGTTCACCCTCTGTAACTACCCCACTTCGCAACATGTGATGTGTGTGCACCCTCTGTACTATCCACTAGCGGATCGATGGTGCTTGTGTTCACCCTCTGTACAATTCCCATTGCGCTCTGTGATGAGTTGTTTCACCCTCCTAGCTAATCCCATTAGCGATATGTTGATGAGTGGTTCCACCTCTGTACTAATTCCCCCTTCGATCATGTGATGATGTGGTTCACCTCCGTACTTAATCCCCATTGCGATATTGATGATGATGGTCACCTCTGTACTAAATCCCCATAGGCGAATATGTTAGATGTGTTTCACCCTCTGTACTATCCCCATTAGGACATTGTTATGAGTGTGTTCACCCTCTGTATAAGCCCCATTAGCGATATGTGATGATGTGGTTCCCCCTGTACTAATCCCCATTAAGCGATATGTTGTGATGTATTCACCCTGGTACTAATCCCTCAGTATGCGAGCATTTGTGATGTGTTCACCCCCCTGTACTAATCCCACATTAGGATATGTAGATGTGTTCTACCCTCTGTACTAACCCCACTTAACGATCATGTGATAGAGGTGTTTCAACCCTCAGTACGTAATCCCCCATTACGACAGTGATGATGTGTTTCACCCCTGTACTAATCCCCATTTGGGATATGTGAGTGATGGTGTCCAACCCCCTGTACTAATCCCTTATCGATAGTGTGAGAGGTTCACCTCTGTACTATCCCATTAAGCGGACCATGTGATGAGTGTTTCACCCTCTGTACTAATCCCAGTTTAGTCGATCATGTGAGATGTGTGCCACCAGCTGCCCCTGTACTATCCCATTAGCACATGTGATGATTGTGTTTCACCCCTGTACTATCCCCAACGACTATCTGTGATGTGTGTTCCCCTCTGTACTAACTCCCATTAGCGAATGTGATGATGTGTTCACCCCCTGTACTAATCCCCATTGGCGATATGTGGTGATGTGTCACACCTCTGTCACTATATCCCCATTAGGCGACTATGTGATGATGTGTTCACCCATCTGTACTAATCCCCATTAGCGATGCTGTGATGATGTTTCACCCTCTGTAGCTATCCCCTATTGACGATATGTGATTTGTGTTCCAACCTCTGTAACTCAGACCCTTAGCGATATGTGATACTGTTGTTATCCCTCTGTACTAATCCCCATTGGACATGTGATATGTGTTCACCCCTCTGTACTAATCCCATTGGCGATATGTGATGAGGTGTTCCTCCTCGTACTATCCCCTTAGCAATGTGATGATGGTGTTTCACCCCTTGTACTTATCCCATTTGCGATATGTGAGGATGTTGTTCACCCTCTGTACGATATCCCATAGCGACTTGTGATGATGTGTTCACCCTCTGTACTAATCCCATTAGCGATCTGTGATGATTGTTCACCCTGTCACTAATCCACTTGCGGCGATGTGATGATGTGTTCACCCTCTTCAAATCACCCATTAGCGATATCTGTGATGATGTTTCAACCCTCTGTACCTAACCATTACATCAATATAGTAGATTTCAACTCTAATATATATCCATTGAGATCGTAATATTATTATGCAGTGATTATTATAATCTAAGTAACTAATCCACATTAGCGATAATTATTTGTGTATTTATGATATCATTATACCTACTACTAATACTTCCATTATCACGCTCATACTCTTGATTTCACTCCTTCCTTCTATCTTCTCCATTAATGGTATAAGCTTGATGTGTGATTCAATATCTGAATCTAATCCCAACACTGATAGTTTCATCAATCGTACTTCATTACGTAGATATTTCACTCTTCCAATCCATTAGCGACACTTTCATGATTGTTCCCTGACTAACTCACCAAGACGTGTATGTGTATACCTCTGATATCCTTAGTGATTGTATTGTGCACCTCTTACTAATCTATTGGCATAATGGTGATGTTTCCCACCTTCTAATCACCATTGAATTTGATGCATTCCAACCTTTTCTATATCCCCTTGCGTTTTGATTTCCCTCGTATCTATCCTTACGACTCTTACTGGGTTCACCTCTGTAATCCCTATCTACCCTTGGCGATATTGAGTGGTTCACTGACTCCCCTACTAGTGACTAGAACTCTGTAACATCCCTGCGTATGGCTGTTACCCTCTTATATCTTGGCGGCATTCACTCTAATCCATCATATGGTGATGGCACTTACTAGCCACATGGATATTATGTGTGTCCCTTGACTAATCACATTGGCGATTAGAGCACTTGCTACAATCCCCATTAGATTGAGTCTTACATAACTAACACATTGGCGTATGGCATATTTCACCTCTACTATCATCGATCATGATCACTCTGTACTACCCCATTAAGCGTATGTTTGATGATGTTCACCCTAGCTGTACTAAATCAACTATTGGCGACTCTATGGATGGTGTTTCCCCCCGTACTAATCCACATGGCGATCTGTGATGATGTGTCACCCTCTGTACTAATCCCCTTAGCATCTGTGATGATGTGTCCACCCTCTGTACCTAATCACATTGGCGATCTGTGATGATGTGTTCACCCTCTGTACTACACCCCTTGGCGATCTGTGTGATGTGTTTCACCCTCTGTAACTATACCCTTTAGCGATCTGTGATGATTGTGTGCACTCTGACAATCCCCATTGGCGATCTGTGAATGATGGTGTTCACCCCCTGTACTAATCACCCATTAGCGATCTGTGATGATGTGTTCACTCTGTACTAATCCCATTGGCGATATGTGATGATGTGTTACACCCTCTGTACTAATGCCCCATTGGCGATATGTGATGATGTGTCACCCTCTGTACTAACCCATTGGCGATATGTGATGATGTGTTCACCGCTCTGTACAATCCACACTTGGGCGATATGTGATGACTGTGTTCACCACCCTGTACAATCCACATTACGTATGTGATGATGTTGTTTCACCCTCTGTAATATCCACATTGGCGATCTGTGCTGATTTGTCTCACCCTCTGTACGTAACCACATTGGCGATCTGTGATGAGGTGTATCACCCTCTGTCGATCCCCATTGCAGTATGTGTGATGCTGTTCACCACCCGTTAACTCTCCCAATGAGGACTGTGATGATGTGTTCACCCTCTGTTACTAATCCCCTAGCCGACATATGTGAGTGATGTGTTCACCTACGTACTAATCCTCCTATTAGCGATCTGTGATGATGTGTTCACCCCCTGTACTAATCCCCATTAGCGACATGTGGATGTATGTGTTCCCCCTGTACTAATCCCATCAGCGATTGTGTGATGTGTTTCACCCTCTGTACTAATCCCCATTAGCGATATGTGATGATGTGTTCACCTCGTACTAATCCCCATTAGTCGATCTGGATGCATGTGTCACCCTCGTATAATCCCCTCAGCGATATGTGATGTGTTTCACCCTCTGTACTAATCCCATTAGCGATCTGTGATGATGTGTTCACCCTCTGTACTAATCCCCATTGCGATTTGATGATGTGTTCACCTCTGTACTAATCCCCATTGGTGATAGTGTGATGATGTGTTCACCCTCTGTACTAATCCCCATTAGCGACATGTGATGATGTGTTCACCCTCTGTACTAATCCCCATTAGCGACATGTGATGATGTGTTCACCCTCTGTACTAATCCCCATTGGTGATATGTGATGATGTGTTCACCCTCTGTACTAATCCCCATTAGCGACATGTGATGATGTGTTCACCTCTGTACTAATCCCCTTAGCGATCTGTGATGATGTGTTCACCTCCTACATAACCCCATTAGGCCATGGTGGATGATGTGTATCCCCTCTGTACTAATCCCATCAAGCGATATGTGATGATGTGGTTCACCCTCTGTACTAATCCCCTCAGCGCATGTGATGATTGTTCACCTCTGTACTAATCCCCATCAGCGATATGTGATGATGTGTTCACCCTCGTAATATCCCATACGACATTTATGATGTGTTTCACCCTCTGTACTACTACCCCATAGCGACATGTGATGTATGTGTTCAACCTCTGTACTTATCCCCATCAGCGATATGTGATGATGTGTTTCACCCCCTGTACTAATCCCCATTGGCGATTGTGAGGATGTGTTCAACCCCTGTACTTAATCCCCATTAAGCGATATGGATGATGGTCACACCTCTGTAACTAATCCCCTGCTTGCGATATGTGATGAGTGTTTCAACACCCTGTACTAATCCACATTAGCGTATATGTGATGATGTGTTCACCCTGCTGTACTAATCCCATTGGCGATCTTGGAGATGTGTCACCCCCTGTAAACTAATCCCAATGGGCGATATTGTGATGTTTGTTCACCCCCTGATACTAATCCCCATTGGCGATCTGTGATGATGTGTTCACCCTCTGTACAATCCACATGTAGTCGATATGTGAATGATGTGTTCACCCTGTACTGAATCCAACATAACGATATTGATGATGTGGTCACCCCCTGTACTAATCCACCATTGGCGATGATGGATGATGTGTTCACCCCCGTACTAATCCCCATAGCGTCTGTGATGATGTGTTCCACCTCTGTTACTAACTCCACATTGGCATATGTTGATGTGGTGTTCACCCTTTGACTATCCCCATGGTGATGTGTTGAATTATGTGTCCCGCTGATGATCTGATTCCTCTCTCTCTTATTACGGACAGCATCCTTAAGGTTTTGTGTACTTAAAACGATTAATCAGTAAAGGGGCCCAGTTGCAAAATCCTCGCTGTATAAACTCATTTCTCTGTTGATAGCCCAGAGCGAATATTCATGTTATTTAATGTGATGCCTGGAAATACATTATATGAACTGTGGTCTTATCGAACTCTCCCTTTAGACAGTTATTAACACAGCGAATTATTGTAGGAAGACTAGTGCTGCAAAAATAGAAAAAACCACAAAGCTTCCGATAATACTTATAATAAAGGGTACAGTAAGCCTTGTTTCCATTATACAGCCTTTCTTTTTAACCCGTGAGCTCTCTATGGTATCTAACTGGCTTGTTGATTCGCATTTTACATGGGGGATGGGGGGATTTGATGTCAAGTCAGGTCCCATTTTTCCCACTCAACCAAACGGTCATGAAGTGTAAAAGCAGCTGTATTGCTAACAAGAGCCCTCCTTAGTGGTCTCAGTACAACTAATATGTATCTTCGATCACATTCAAGTGCATTAAGAGCCTTTCATTTAGTTTTTAGGTTTGCTATATTCCTCTGTGTGAAACCAAATTATCGCCAGACACAGGGTTCAAACAGCCCAATAAGAGGAAGAAAAGTCAAACAACACATTACAACAAACAAAATATAAAAGCGTTGTTCAATAAATGATATTGTGGTTTCTGGGTGCTACAAAGAACAGGTAGATGTTACTCCAGTAGAATATTTATATATATTGTTATTGACACGTAAGGCTTAATCTACGCGTTTCAGCCTTAGAAACAGTGATATTACTAAGTATACCTTCTCAGTGCATATAAGGCCATACTTGAGTTCTTAACGGGATGTCCCCCCCAAAACTTAAATGTAACCCATACTGGCCCCACTGGTAGTCGTTTAACCCGGCCTTACCTTAATCTCTGCTCCAATGGTTCTCCGCGTGCTGTCCACATGTCCAGGAAACTGAAAAGTAAAGAGTAGATCACCAGTGCCCCTGTTTCTTCTCCTCAAACTCAACAAGGACTGTGATGGGGGTTGGGAGGGGGGGTTGGGGTTCCCTACCTTATACTACAAGTTCATTTCGGGTGGCCATACCCTTTAAAGGTCTCTATCTTTAATAATCTCTGTAAAAAAATCTATTGTAAAAATTACCCTTTCTTGATCCATCAATATCCCATTACTTTTTGTATTTGTTACTCTACAAGCGCTGTGCCCCCACGTGGCGCTTTATAAATAAACTATACATCCATACTGTATCTCTGTATCTGGTATATGTACGCGCTGTGTCCCGGCCAAAGTGGTTCTATCTAAATAAACCTATACATACATACTGTTAATCTGTATTGTTATAATGTCCACGCTTTACCCAAGTGCGCTATATAAATAACACAATCATACATATGTATAATCTGTATTGTTTATATGATACAGTGCTGTGTCCGCCAAGTGCGTATATAATAACATATCGTACATACTGTTTAATCGGTATTTGTTATATGTACATCAGCGCTGTGTACCCAATTGCGCTATTAAATACAATCATACATACTGTATATCTGTTTGTTGATACCCTGTACACGCTGTGTCCCCCACTTGGCGCATATAATAGGAAAGAACATATACATACATACTATATAATCTGTATTGTTATAATGTACAGCGCTGTGTCCCCAAGTGGCGCTATAATAAATAAACATATCATACATACTGTAATCGTATTGTTGATAATGTCAGCGCTGTGTACGCCAGGGTCGCTATATAAATATAAACATATACCTACATACTGTATATCTATTATGTATAATGTACAGCGCTGTGTACCCAGTGGGCGCTTAGAAATAACTATCCATACATACTGTATAATCTGTATTGGTTTAGATGTACAGCGCTGTGTCCCCCATGCGCTGTTAGACATAATACTATCACATACTACTGTATTCTGTATTGTGATATGTACAGCGCTGTGTACCCAGTGGCGATATAATAAACTAACATACTACTGTATATCTGTATTGTTATAATGTACAGCGCTGTGTATCAAGTGGCGCTATATAATAAACAATATACATACAATACTGTATACCTGTATTTGTTATAATGTACAGTGGTCTGTGTACCCAAGTGGCGCTATATATAAACATATACATACATCCTGTCAATAATCTGTATTGTTATAATGTACACGCTGTGTCCTCAATGTCGCTTTAGAAATAAACTATACATACCCTGTTATATCTGTATTGTCTCTCTATGTTTACAGCGCTGTGTACCCAAGTGGGGCTAATATAAATAACATATACATACTACTGTATAATCTTTAATTGTTTGATGTTACAGGCTGTGTACCAAGTGCGCTATGTAAGATAAACATATACATACATCCTGTATACTCTGTATTGTTATAATGTACAGCGCGGTGGTCCCCAAGTGGCGCTTTAAAGAAATAAACTAACATACTAACTGTTGAATCTGTATTGTTATAATGTACAGCGCTGTGTCCCAGTGGCGCTAGTAGTAAATAAACATATATATACATACTGGTATAATCTTATTGTTTAATGTCCCGCGTGTACCCAAGTGGCGCTATATAATACATAATACTACATCCTGTATATCTTTATTTTTATACGTTCACAGCGTCTGTGGTACCCAAGTGGCCGCTATAAGAATAAACCATACTACATACATCTGTATAATCGTATTGTTAATGTACAGCGCTGTTACCAAGTGGCGCTATATAATCACATATATATACATACTGTATATCTGTATTGTTATAATGTAAACGCTGTTTACCCAATGTGCTATAAACACATATACATACATACTGGTATAATCGTATTGGTTATAATGTGAACATCGCGCTGGGTCCCCAAGTGGCGCTAGATAATGAGGAAACACATCATCACATATCACCAATGGGGATTAGTACAGAGAGTGAATACAACATCACATATCACTAATGGGGATTAGTACACAGGGTTAACAGATCATTTCATATGGCCAATGGGGATGAGTACACAGGGTTAACAGATCACACATTGCTAATGCGAATTAATACAGAGTGAACTCATCATTAATGTTTTGGAATATTCCATAAAAATATATAACAAAAATAAAGACATGTTTGGGTGACAGCTGGAAAGTCGCTTTTTTTTCTTCTTCTTGACTATTTCTCATTAAGACGATATTATCATCTTCTGTCCAAATCATAAGATGGTTACCGGAATCACATTGTGTCCATTTTACCACGACTCCCACAATACACAGGGTTTGGACTGTACCAGCTGTTTCCAGTTCTCAGCTTTAAAATATTCACTGCAAACAGGTTGAAGGTGTAGAAATCAGTAACTTTCTCACTTTATGTATAACTGCTGCTTCTTATTTTAACTTTAAATAAATGGGGTGGCTCAGTGGGGCAGTACGGTGGCTCAGTGGTTAGCACTGATCCCTTGCAGCACTGAGGTCCTGAGTTCGATTCCACCCTTGGACACATCTGCAAGGAGTTTGTATGTTCTCCCCGTGCTTGCGTGTGTTTCCTCCGGGCACTCCGGTTTCCCCCACAATCATAAAGACATACTTATAGGTTGTATGTGTCCAATAAATGTGCTTAGATTGTAAGCTCTTCGGGGCAGGGCCTGATGTGAATGTATACATGGAATTGTAAATCTCTACAGAATATGTTGGCGCTATATAAATCTATAATAATAATAATGATAATAAATTTAACCCTTTCCCTTCTATGGATTGGTCCTTACATGAATCTTTGTTATGTACACTGCGTCATGGTAAACAGATTTTTCAACCTGACTGCCTGTTCTCAACTAGCAAATGGCTGGCCGTGACTTTCATGGTGACTGTCAGTTTGCCGTGATCAATAGTACGTTCCATAGGAGACTGAATGTTTGTCAGTGATTTACCGACATGTCTAATCGCCTGCTCCAGCTGAACAGGCGACCAATTAACATCGGTTGCCACTGCCGGTGACATCACCTCCGATTTTTCGAGCCGACCGATCAATACACGGAAATATCAATTGGTTGGGCTAATAAATCTGTTTTTTCTGCCTTAAAGAAAATGAGGAACACAGTGTATAAAGTATAATCCATACAGGGTCCAGGTCCCTTTACATCAATATAATTGGTTGGGCTAATAAATCGTTTTTCTGCCTCTAAAGAAAATGAGGAAACACAGTGTATAAAGTATAATCCATACAGGGTCCACGTCCCTTACATCCATCTATAGTGATTTGTGAGTGGAAGGAATACAGTGTATAAAGTATATCCATACAGGGTCCAGGTCCCTTTACATCCATCTATAGTGATTGTTTGAGTGGAAGGAATACAGTGTATAAAGTATAATCCATACAGGGTCCAGGTCCCTTTACATCCATCTATAGTGATTGTTTGAGTGGAAGGAATACAGTGTATAAATATAACCATTGCAGGGTCCAGGTCCCTTTACATCCATCTATAGGATTGTTTGAGTGGAGGAATACAGTGTATAAATCTATATCCATCAGGGTCAGGTCCCTTTACATCCATCTATAGTGATTGTTTGAGTGGAAGGAATACAGTGTATAAATTATAATCCATACAGGGTCCAGGTCCCTTTACATCCATCTATAGTGATTGTTTGAGTGGAAGGAATACAGTGTATAAATTATAATCCATACAGGGTCCAGGTCCCTTTACATCCCCTCTTAGTGATTGTTTGAGTGGAAGGAATACAGTGTATAATATAATCCATACAGGGTCCAGGTCCCTACATCCTCATCAGTGATTGTTTGAGTGGAAGGATACAGTGTATAAATAAATCCTACAGGGTCCAGGTCCCTGTTACATTCCATCTATAGTGATTGTTGAGTGGAAGGAATACAGTGTATAAATATAATCCATACAGGGTCCAGGTCCTTTACATCATCTATAGTATTGTTTGAGTGGAAGGCATACAGTGTATAATTTATAATCCATACAGGGTCCAGGTCCCTTTACCATCCATCTATAGTGATTATTTGAGTGGAAGGAATACAGTGTATAAATTATAATCCATACAGGGTCCAGGTCCCTTTACATCCATCTATAGTGATTGTTTGAGTGGAAGGAATACAGTGTATAAATTATAATCCATACAGGGTCCAGGTCCCTTTACATCCATCTATAGTGATTGTTTGAGTGGAAGGAATACAGTGTATAATTATAATTCCATACGAGGGTCCAGGTCCCTTTACATCCATATAGTGATTTGTTGAGTGGAAGGAATACAGTGTATAAATTATAATCCATACAGGGTCCAGGTCCCTTTACATCCATCTATAGTGATTGTTTGAGTGGAAGGAATGCAGTGTCTAAAGTGTTTGATTAAATAGGGCCTAGAAGCTACTTGGGGAGTAAACATCCTGGATCATAAACACGTCCTTGTTTAATTTGATCTTCATTGTCTCTGTAAATATAAAAAATGGATTTGCCATGAATTCATAATCCATTTAAACTGAGCCCTATGGGAAGCTGTCTGTTTGGCAGAATATTAACCACAGGGCGTTAAAAAGCGAATTGACCCTTATACGTAACAGTAAATGAATGAGCTAATCTGCCCATCATGCACCTCTTTCTATTTCCCCCCCAGCACGTCCCATTGCTGTGACTGTTCCTAGTCAGTATCATTTATTGATCTGGTGTCTCTTTAATTACAATGGAAGATTAAGATTCGGGCGCAGATGTCTGTACAGGAGATTTATATTCCTGCCGGTCCCTGCTGGGTTATGGGAATAGTTGCCATTATCCGTACCAGTCGCATCATTGTCAGTTCCCTGGCCGCCATAATGAAAACAGCAGCTCGGATCTAAAATAGGAGCCACATGGAGTCGACCAGTCAATAAACTGCAGCTCCTTATCGGAGATTTATGGCCCAAGGGTCTAATTCGAAGAGGAAAGCTCAAAGAGCCATTAGTATTAAAGGAGAGGCAGGAGAGTGTCAGCTCTTGGGGCCGGTGGATGGGGTTATGACCATGTGAGGAAATAGTAATTTTATTACATTCATCTGTTTTGTACATTTATAACACGAATAGAAGGAATGTTTAGCATTTTACTTATTACTGGGCATTAATCTCAGGATCGTGATACTTATAGTTCAACTGCACCCTGAATGACAAATAACCCAGGAATTACAGCACTGCCTATATATACTCATGATAACTATAGATAGTTGTCTACATGTGCATACTATAGATAATGTTTATAGTGTCATACTATTGATAGTGTGTCTACATGGTTCATACTATTGACAGTGTGCTACATGTTCATATATAGATAATGTGTCTACTGTCTACTATAGATAGGTGTCTACATGTGCATATTGTGATAGTGTGTTACATGTGTCATACTATAATAAGTGTCTAATGTGTCATACTATAGATAATGTGTCTACATGTGTCATTTAGTGATATGTGTCTACATGTGTCAACTATAGATAATGGTCTACATGGTCATTAGTGAAGTGTGTCTACATGTGTCATACTATAGATATGTGTCTACATGGGTCATATTTGTGATAGTGTGTCTACATGTGTCATACATGATAATGTTACATTGTATATTAGTGATAGTGTGTCTACATGTGTCATACTATATAATGTTCTACTGTGATACTATGATAGTGATGTCTGACTGTGTATCTAAGAATGTGTTATGTGTATACTCATAATGTGTCTATGTGTCATTATAGGTAGTGTGTCTACCGTGTCATTACTATTGATAGTGTGTCTGTATGTGTCATACTATAGATAATGTGTCTACATGTGTCATCATATAGATAATGTGTCTACATGTGTCATACTATAGATAGTGTGTCTACATGTGTCATACTATAGATAATGTGTCTGCATGTGTCATATTGTATAGTGTGTCTACAGTGTCATACTATAAGATCATGTGTCTACATGTGTAATATTGTATAGATGTGTTACAATGTGTCATACTATAGATAATGTGTCTGCATGTGTCATATTTGTGATAGTGTGTCTGCATGTGTCATACTATAGATAATGTGTCTACATGTGTCATATTAGTGTGTATATGTGTTCCTATGATAATGTGGTCTAAATGTGTCATATTAGATAGAGTGTGCTACATGGTCATCTATTAGATAGATGTGTCTACATGTGTCATACTTTATAGATAATGTGTCTAAACTGTGTCTCATACTAAGAAATGTGTCTAATGTGTCATACTATAGATAATAGATGTGTCTAAATGTGTCATACTATAGATAATGTGTCAATGTGTCATATAGTGTGATGTTGTCTACAGTGTCATACTTAGAGATAATGTGTTTACATGTGTGTCATACTATAGATAATGTGCTGCATTGTGTCAACTACTAGATAATGTGTCTGCATGGGTCATATATAGATACTAGTGCTAAATGTGTCATACTTATAGAAATGTGTCTACATGTGTCATACTATAGATAATGGTCTCATGTGTCAACTATAGATAATGGTTGCATGTGTCATATATAGATAATGTGTCACAGTGTCATACTCTAGATGTAGTCTACATGTGGTCATACTATAGATAAGGTGTTACTGCCTGTCATACTATAGATAATGTGTCTACATGTGTCATACTATAGATAATGTGTCTAAATGTGTCATACTATAGATAATGTGTTACATGTGTCATTACATAGATAATGTGTCTACATGTGTCATACTATAGATAATGTGTCTACATGTGTCATACTATAAATAATGTGTCTACATGTGTCATACTATAGATAATGTGTCTACATGTGTCATACTATAGATAATGTGTCTACATTATTATTATTGTTATATAGATTTAGATAGCGCCACATCTTCCGAGTGCTTTACATCCAGTATACATTCACTCAGCCCTGCCCCGAAGAGCTTACAATCTAAGCACTTTATTGCACATACACCTATCAGTATGTCTTTTGATTAAATGTGCATATAGGAATATGTGTCTATATGTGTCATATCAGTGAAATGTGTAACTTAGATAGTGGTCTTTATGTTGTCATGCTATTGATAATGTATCTACATATGTCATATTACCTATACATTGTCTTTGTTAACATTGTCATTTCTGCTCCTAGTCCATTGAGTAATCCCCTTTCATTTTATGACTTCAGCAAGAATGGGGACAGTGGGATGCTCTAGGCTACCCGCATTGGAAGCAGTAGAAGACATTATGGTGTGTTAGGAAGGGGTAGAATGGTTGTCTTGATGGTTTAATAGAAACTGATCTTTTGTCTTTACTGATCAACAAAATCCATATATTGATATAATATATATACTAAATATTAATGCGTAAATATCAATGTAATGACTTATAATGTAATGAAATATATATAATATGTCTATATATTAATGTCTATAAATATTTATTTAAAATAAAAATACTGTAATGAAATATAATTAATACAATAATGTAATCTATGTATATACCTATAATGTTATGTCATATAATATACTATCTGTACTCTAATATACATAATATCATATAATATATGTAATGTCACTGTCATCTAGATATCCTGCATGTACTCTTTAAACTATAATATTACGATCATATATAGAATAAATGTACCTGTAATGTAACTCTAATCATAATATCATCTCTACTCTTACAGAATAATATATAAGGAACAAAATACAGGACAGGTACAGACCGAATTATAAGTCATAATCATAATAGAATAGAAGAAAATAATGCACAGAGAAAGTCAGACTAAGATAAAAAGATAAGAAATAAAAAAGAGATAGGTAAAGGGTATGTTTATGATACATAGTAACTATATAATGATAGATAATGTAAGGATAAATAAGGATGTACTAGTAAATAATATAATATGAAGTAGAAGACTAATGTATAAGAAGAGATAAATATGATAAGGAAAAGAGAAGTAATGTATGCATAATAAATGGTGATAGATATAATAAGAAGGAAATAAAGAATAAGTAAGTAAAAACAGAATATATATAATGTAAGGTAAGGTCAATAAAGGAAGGAGAGAAGAGAAGAGAGGGAAGGAAGGAAGAAAAGGAATAATATAAGAGAAGAGCAGGGAAGAGAATATAAGAGAAGGGGAAGAAAAGGGAGGAGAAGATATATCATGGAAGAAATATTATATAAAGAATGGAATGGAATTTATAGGAAAAATGAAAAAATAAAAAGAATGAAGACAATATGTAAAAATAGAAGGATAATATAAATAAATATAATAATAATATAATTATAGAAATATAATATAATCTAATATATCAATAATATATATAATATAAATAATATAATATAATATAATTTGGCCATTAGAGATCCTCACATTCCGTTCAGTAAGTAGATCGGTTGTAAAGGGAAAAAACAAACCGAAATCCAAACATTAAAATGACTGAAATGCCGTAAACGTTTCCCAGGGCCCCGCACAGAACGAATCCCCTAATGTGATTATTGTTGAATGGAGTCTGGTTAGAAATGAGAAGAACATAGAACCCACAGTGATAACCAGTTTATCAGATCTGTAAGGGATCATCAATCTTCCTCATCTTCAGCACTGACACCAACAAAAAATACACACAAACTAACACTCTCTGTAGTGAGGAAACAGAACCAGGCCTGGGTTTAGGCTGGGTACACAGGGAGGGACTGAGCGCTCTCCACGACAAGCACTCGGCCAGGACAAATGTCTGTTGGTCGCGGCAAATCCGTCCGCCGCCGAATTTGCTACCGATCGACAGTGCGGCTCCATAGGGAACTACAAGATGGATCGTGATTTTCCGCACATCCGTCTGGACGGATCGGACGAACAGACGAGGGAGGTTGGTCGCGGTCGCCCCCGCCCACACCAGCCATATTTTCGTTCCGATCGTCCGAGATTAGCGATCAGTTTATGATCGTAAATGTACTATCCCCATAGAATACCATTGCAGTTGTTTACTACCGAACGGTATTCTACTGTCGAATGTTCGTTAATTAACTAACCGGAGGTAAATATGGCCCTTTGTGTTAATTTTCCTTTAGGTACAGATTGTGGATTTACACTGGGTGATCGTTTATGGCGTAATTTATTTATGTAATTTATGTAATTTATGTAATTTATGTAATTTATGTAATTTATTTATGTAATTTATTTATGTAATTTATTTATGTAATTTATGTAATTTATGGCGTACTTTGCCTTGAAATAAGTTTCAGGTTCAGATCAAATATCTGAATAAAATCTTTCAGCTGGTACACACTGGCAGATTTTATAGTCAGCCGACCGGCTTCAATGTCCCACACAATGGGCCGGATTTTTCGACAGTCCGATCGTCCGTTCATCCAAATTGGACCAAAGAAAGACGGAAATGGACATTTTTTTGATTACACACTGATAGATTTGTTTGGGCTTTTCTAGTTGTTGTTACACTCCCTTGTCAGTAGAGGGAGCTCTCTGCATTGTTTCCTTTAACCTCCCATCTAGTATGAACCAATGGTAAGTTGCCCAGTTGCAATTGACCATACCACCTGTACTGTGAACGGTAATATGTATTCATATATAATGATCGTCCTTACTTTCCCCCCCAATCATTGAAAGTGTATGGGGAAGAGGATAAAAACGCATGAAAAAGCAACCCCAGACGCATACAATCGCAGCGTACAATTGCAGCATACAATCGCAGCGTACAATCGCAGCGTACAATCGCAGCATACAATCACAGCGTACAAGCACAGTGAGTGTACAATCGCAGTGTACAATCGCAGCGTACAATCGCAGTGAGTGTACAATTGCAGTGTACAACCGCAGCGTACAATCGCAGCGTACAATCGCAGTGAGTGTACAATCGCAATGTACAATCGCAGTGTACAATCGCAGCGTACAATCTCACGGTACAATTGCAGTGTACAATCGCAGTGCAATTTATTGTGTTTCTTTCTGTGCGTTTTTGTTTAGTTGTGTATTTACCTAAAACTGCATTAAGGTAAAATGCAGAAAACCAATCAGATGTTGGATATTTACTGGATTTCTGCAATAAGAAAACATTTAATTGGCTGATGAATTCAGTTCCTATCGGAATTTCTGGTTCTGGCTGTGCCTGTGCTGATTCCACTTATTTCGTCTCTCCCGTCCGCCATCATCTCTCTTCCCCCTCTCTAAGCCTGATGGGGCGAGACCGACTCCCCTCGTCTTTCTAAGTCCGGTTAATGATGGAACCCCAAGACGCGTGAGGCAGCAAAGCCAAAAGGGGGCCTGTCAGTCACCCCAGCTTGTCCATATGTTTGCCGGCATGGGTCCTGAACACACACTACCAGAACCAGTGGCTCGTACCAAAAGATATTAAATTACCAGCAGGGTGTGCGCAGAGCTGGGATGATTGATTAACCACAGAATTCATGAGCTAAACTCGCTGGAAGCTAATGGGCGAAAAGACTCAACTTCTCAATGGGACAAGATAGAGGAAAGTTTATATTAAACTCAATGTGGGACGTGGATACAGCTCGTGAGGGTTCTTCACCCACTGGGACCACGGAGAGAACACCTAATGAACTTATAGTCCAGCTGAACTCAATGTGGGACGTGGATTTTCTTCGTGGCAGGGCCTGAGTGAATTATAATGGAATGTAAAGCGCTAGAAGATGTTTGGCGCATTAAAACTTACAATAGTAATAAGTATAACAGATTGTAAGCTCTCGGGGCAGGGGCCCTGCTGGTGGAATGATCCATGGGAATGTAAAAGCGATACGGAAGATGTGGCGACAATAAATATACAAGAGTAATCAATTATTAACTAGATTGTAAGCTCTGGGCCCAGGGAAAGATGTGAATGGATCCATGGAAGTGTAACGCGCTACGTAAGATGTTGCGCTATATAAATCTATCAATAGAATAATTTTAACTAGATTGTAAGCTCTTCGGGGGCAGGCCTGAGTGAATGTATCCATGGAAATGTAAGCGCTACGGAGATGTTGCGCTTATATAAATCTACAATAGTAACTATATTACATAGATTGTAAGCTCTTCGGGGCAGGGCCTGATGTGAATGTATCCATCGGAATTGTAAAGGCTACGGAATGTTGGCGCTATATAATCCACCAATAATAAAATGATGTAATATAGTGCCCAGGGTCAGTGACTCTCTGAACAATTCCCAATACGAATGATGTCAGCTAGCTTGCCATTCAATCAGATGAGGCTAAGGTCTAAACTGTGGTGATATAAAAAAACGCGGGTCCAATAGCGGGAGATCAGGAGAGATTATAAGTTGTAAAAAGCGGCAGTAGGGACCCCAGAGACACAGTGTGTAGTTAGTGTGACTTCTTTAGAGTGTCAGAACGCTGGAGTGTGTCTGATGTGTATATTGTGTGTATTGGTGTCAGAGACAGTGTGTGTAGTTAGTGTATGATGTGTAGTGTGTTTGTTAGTGTCAGAGACACAGTGTGTAGTTAGTGTATGAATTGTTGTAGTTGTGTGTATTGGTGTCAGAGACCCAGTGTGTAGTTAGTGTATGAAGTGTTAGTTGTGTGTATTAGTGTCGAGAACAGTGTTAGTTAGTGTATGACTGTGTATGTGTTGTATTGGTGTCAGACACAGTGATGTGAGTTAGTGTATGTGATGTGTAGTTGTGTGTATCGGTGTCAGAGACACAGTGTGTAGTTAGTTGTAATGAGTTGTGTACGTTTGTGTGATTGTGATAGTGGTGTGTATTGGTGTCAGAGAGACACAATGTGTAGTTAGTGTAGCCTCAGGACCAGGTACATTTCATACAGAAAGTGAAGTTGGGATTTGATTTGAACTCTCGAAATGTCTCTGTTTGGGTGATCGGACCCATTTTTGAAATGGTGAAAAGGTCTCAGATTCACCAATAACGCCGTAACGCTTTCCCGGATTCCTTAGCTAGGTAAACGCACACCTCTCCATGTGCCGCGTCTGTACCGAATTTCACGTCTCTAAGTTGAACACGGGGAGGAGACACAGTCCACCCCAAAACAGAAGAATTAAGAGGGAAGAGAAAGAGAATCGGATGTCAGATAAATCCTTAAAGCTGAATCTATAAGTTTCTGTCTCTCCGGGTCCCAGTGGGTGAAGGACACGTTCCGAGCTGTATCGATACAGCTCGTGACGTGTCCTTCACCCACTGGGACCCAGGAGAGACGATGAACTTATAGATTCAGCTTTAAGGATTTATCTGACAATCCCGATTTTCTCTTTCTTCTTCTCTTTAATTCTTCTGTTTTGTGGACTGTGTCTCCTCCCGCGGTTTTCAACTTAGAGACGTGAAATTCGGTACAGACGTGCGGGGCACATGGGAGAGGTGTGCGGTTACCTAGCTAAGGAATCCGTGAAAGCGTTACGGCGTTATAATATAATTGGTTGGGCTAATAAATCGGGTTTTTCTGCCTCTAAAGAAAATGAGGAAACACAGTGTATAAGTTAGTATAATCCATACAGGGTTCCAGTCCCGTTACATCCATCTATAGTGATTGTGTGAGGGAAGGAATACAGTGTATAAAGTATAATCCATAACAGGTCCAGGTCCCTTTACATCCCTCTATAGTGATTGTTTGAGTGGAAGGAATAAAGTGTATAAAGTATAATCCATACAGGGTCCAGGTCCCTTTACATCCTCTATAGTGATTTGTTTGAGTGGAAGGAATACAGTGTATCTAATTATAACAATTGCAGGCGTCCAGGTCCCTTTACATCCATCTATAGGATTGTGATGGACGGAATACAGTGTTAAATTATCATCCATCAGGGTCCAGGTCCCTTTACACCATCTATAGTGATTGTTGAGGGGAAGGCATACAGCAGGTATAAAGATAATCCATACAGGGTCCAGCCCTTTACATCCATCTATAGTGATTGTTTTGAGTGGAAGGATACAGTGTATAAATTATAATCATACCAGGGTTCCAGGTCCCTTTACATCCCCCTCTCTAGTGATTGTTTGAGTGGAAGGAATACAGGTGTTATAGATGATAATCCATACAGGGTCCAGGTCCCTGACATCCTCGATCAGTGTTGTTTGAGTGGAAGGCATACAAGTGTATAAATGAAATCCTACAGGGTCCAGGTCCCTTTACATCCATCTATAGTTCGATTGTTGAGTGGAAGGAAACAGTGTATAAATATAATCCATAGACAGGGTCCCAGGTCACTTTACATCAATCTATAGTGATTGTTTGGTGGAAGGATACAGTGTATAATTTATAATCCATACAGGTCCAGGTCCCTATTACCATCCAATCTATAGTGATTTATTTTGAGTGGAAGGGAATACAGTGTATAAATTTAAATCCAATACAGGGTCCAGGTCCTTTACATCATCTATAGTGATTGTTTAGTGGAAGGAATACAGTGTATAAATTATAATCCATACAGGGTCCCAGGTCCCTTTACATCCATCTAATAGTGATTGTGTGCAGTGGGAAGGAATACAGTGTATAATTATTAATTCCAACAGGGTCCAGGTCCCTTACATCCATAATAGGATTTGTTGAGTGGAAGGAATTACAGTGTATAAATTATAATGCCATACAGGTCCAGGTCCCTTTACATCCATCTATGTAGTGATTGTTGAGTGGAAGGAATGCAGTGTCTAAAGATTGTTGATTAAATAGGGCCATAGAAAGCTACAGGCTCTTGGGGAGTAAACATCCTGGATCTCATAAACACGTCCTTGTTTAATTTGATCTTCATTGTCTACTGTTAAATTAATAAAAAAATGGATTTGCCATGAATTCATAATCCATTTAAACGAGGCCCTTATGGAACGCTGTCTGGTTTGGCAGAATATTAACCACAGGGCGTTAAAAAGCGGAATTACCCTTATACGTTAACAGTAAATGAATGAGCTAATTGCCATCATGCACCTTCGATTTCTATTTCCCACCCCAGCACGGTCCCATTGCTGTGACTGTCACTAGTCAGATCATTTTGATCTGGGTATCTTTAATTGACAATGGAAAGATTAAGATTCGGGGCGCAGATGTCTGATAAGGAGATTTATATCACTGCCGGTCCCTGCTGGGTTATGGGAATAGTTGGCCATATCCGTACCAAGTCGCATCCATTGTCAGTCCCTGGCCGCATAATGAAAACAGCAGCTCGGAATCTAAAATAGGAGCCACATGGAGTCGACCAGTCAATAAACTGCAGCTCCTTATCGGAGATTTATGGCCCAAGGGTCTAATTACGAGAGGAGGGAAAGCTCAAAGAGCCATTAGTATTAAAGGAGAGGCAGGAGAGTGTCAGCTCTTTGGGGGCCGGGGGTTTCGTTTAGACCATGTGAGGAAGGGAAATAGTCTTTGAGTACAATTCATCTAGTGTTGTACATTTTTTTTTTTTATAACACGAATAGAAGGAATGTTTAGCATTTTACTTATTACTGGGCATTAATCTCAGGATCGTGATACTTATAGTTCAACTGCACCCTGAATGACAAATAACCCAGGAATTACAGCACTGCCTATATATACTCATGATAACTAATAGATAGTTGTCTACATGTGTCATACTATAGATAATGTGTTATATGTGTCATACTATTGATAGTGTGTCTACATGTGTCATACTATAGATAGTGTGTCTACATGTGTCATACTATAGATAATGTGTCTACACGTGTCATACTATAGATAGTGTGTCTACATGTGCATATTAGTGATAGTGTGTATACATGTGGTCATACTATAGATAATGTGTCTAAATGTGTTCATACTATAGATAATGTGTCTACATGTGTCATATTAGTGATAGTGTGTCTACATGTGTCAGACTATAGATAATGGTCTACATGGTCATATTAGTGATAGTGTGTCTACATGTGTCATACTATAGCATAATGTGTCTACATGTGTCATATTTGTGATAGTGTGTCTACATGTGTCATACGATGATTAAGTGTTACATGTGTCATATTAGTGATAGTGTGTCTACATGTGTCATACTATATAGATAATGTGTCTACATGTGTTAATACTATGATAGTGTATGTCTGACTGTGTATTCCTATAGGAATGTGTTTAATGTGTAATACTCCGATTAATGTGTCTAAATGTGTCATTATTAGGCTAGTGTGTTACCGGTGTCATTACTATTGATAGTGTGTCTGTATGTGTCTACTATAGATAATGGTCTACATGTGTCATATATAGATCATGTGGTCTACACTGTGGTCATATGTGATAGTGTGTCTACATGTGTCATCACTATAGATAATGTGTCTCCTTTGTCATATTCGTATAGTGTGTCTACAGTGTCCATACTATAAGATCATGTGTCTACATGTGTAATATTGTAATAATGTGTATACAATGTGTCATCTAAGTAATGTGTCTGCATGTGTCATATTGTGATTAGTGTGTCTGGCATGTGTCATACATTATGATAATGTGTCTAAATGTGTCATATTAGTGAAAGTGTATAAATGTGTTCAACTATCGATAATGTGGTCTAAATGTGTCATATTAGTGAGAGTGTGCTACATGGTCAGTGACTATAGATAATGTGTCTACATGTGTCATACTTTATAGATAATGTGTCTACATGTGTCTCATACTAGAGAAATGTGTCTAATGTGTCATACTATAGATAATGTGTCTACATGTGTCATACTATAGATAATGTGTCAAATGTGTCATATTAGTGTGATGGTTGTCTACAGTGTCATACGATTAGAGATAATGTGTTTACATGTGTTCATACTATAGATAATGTGCTGCATTGTGTCAACTCTAGATAATGTGTCTGCATGGGTCATATTAGATAAGTGCTAAATGTGTCATACTTATAGAAATGGTCTACATGTGTCATACTATAGATAATGGTCTGCATGTGTGCAGACTATAGATAATGGTGTCGCATGTGTCATAGTATAGATAATGTGTCACAGGTGTCATACTCTAGACTGAGTCACATGTGGTCATACTATAGATAAGGTGTTACTGCCTGTGCATACTATAGATAAGTGTGTCTACATTGTGTCATACTATAGTAGATCAATGTGTCTAAATGTGTCATACTATAGATAATGTTGTATACATGTGTCATTACATAGATTAATGTGTCTACCATGTGTCATACTATAGATAATGTGTCTACATGTGTCATACTATAGATAATGTGTCTACATGTGTCATACTATAAATAATGTGTCTACATGTTCATACTATAGATAATGTGTCTACATGTGTCATACTATAGATAATGTGTCTACATTATTATTATTGTTATTATAGATTTATATAGCGCCAACATCTTCCGTAGTGCTTTACCATCCAGTATACATTCACCTCAGGCCCTGCCCCGAAGAGCTTACAATCTAAGCACATTTATTTGACACATACAACCTATCAGTATGTCTTTATGATTAAATGTGTCATATTAGGAATAGTGTGTCTATATGTGTCATATTAGTGAAAGTGAGTCACATTAGGGATAGTGGTCTTTATGTTGTCATGCTATTGATAATGTATCTACATATGTCATATTACCTATACTTGTCTTTTAACAATTGTCATTTCTGCATCCTAGTTCCCATTGATTTAATCCCCTTTCACTTTCTGATGACTTCAGCAAGAATGGGGACAGTTGGGATGCTCTGGCTACCCCCGCATTGGAAGCAGTAGGAAGACATTATGGTGATGTTAGGGAAGGGGTAGAAGTGGTTGTTCTTTGATGGTTTAATAGAAACTGATCTTGTTGTCTTTTACTGATCAACAAAATCCATATATTGATATAATATAATATAATATAATGTAATATAATGTAATGAAATATAATGTAATGAAATATAATATAAATATGTACTATAATATTAATGTTATAAATATAATTAATTTAAAATATATATATATACTGTAATGAAATATAATATAATACATATAATGTAATCTAATGTATATACCGTATAATGTATATGTATAAATATACTATCTGTACTCTAATATACTATAATATCATATAATATAATGTAATGTCATGTCATCTAATATCCTGGCATGACTCTAATATAATATACGATCATATATAGAATAAATGTACTGTAATGTAATCTAATCTAATATCATCTCTCTCTTAAGATAAGGTAAGGTAAGGGAACAGAAGATAAGGGAAGGTAAGAGAATATAATATAAGTGCAGGTAATAGAATAGAAGAGGGAAGATAATGAAGAGAAGAGCAGGAAGCTAAGATAAGAGAGGAAGATAAGGAGGGAAGAGAAGAGAAGAGAAGGAGAAGGGATGTAGATAATATAACTATTAAGATAGATAATGTAAGGATAAATAAGGGACTAGAAGATAAGTATAATATGAAGAGAAGAGCATGTAAGAGAAGAGAAGAGAAGATAAGGGAAGGGAAGAGAAGAAGAGCGATAATAGAATGGTGATAGAATAATAAGCGAAGGAAAGTAAAGAAGGTAAGGTAAGGTAAAAACAGAATATATATAATGTAAGGTAAGGAATAGAAGGGAAGGAGAGAAGAGAAGAGAGGGAAGGGAAGGGAAGAAAAGGAATCTAATATTAAGAGAAGAGCAGGGAAGAGAATATAAGAGAAGGGGATAGAAAAGGGAGGAGAAGATATATCATGGAAGAGAATATTATATAAGAGAATGGAATGGGAATGTTATAGGAAGAAATGGAAGAGAAGATGAAGAGGAAGAATGAAGGACAATATGTAAGAAATAGAAGGATAATATAAATAAATATAATAATAATATAATTATAGAAATATAATATAATCTAATATATCAATAATATATATAATATAAATAATATAATATACTATAATTTGGCCATTAGAGATCCTCACATTACGTTTCAGTAAGTAGATCGGTTGTAAAGGGAAAAAACAAACCGACTCCAACCATTATAAATGAGAAATGCCGTAAACGTTACCCAGGCCCCGCACAGAACGAATCCCTCATGTGATTATTGGGTTGAATGGAGTCTGGTAAGAAATGAGATGTTGTAGAACGAGAAGACAGAGAACCCACAGTGATAACAGGTTATCAGATCTGTTAAGGGTCATCAATCTTCCTCATCTTCATCACTGCACCAACAAAAAAAAAACACCACAAATAACACTCTCTGTAGTGATGGAAACAGAACCCCAGGCCTGGGTTTGGTTTAGGTGGCGTACCAGTGGAGGGACCTGAGCGCTCTACACGAACAAAGCACGCGGCCAGGACAAATGTTTGTGGGTCGCGCAATCGTTCCGCCGCCGAATTGCTAACGATCGACAGTGCGGCTCCATAGGGGAACTACAAGATGGATCGTGATTTTCCGCCACATCCGTTGGCACGGATCGGACGAACAGACGAGGGAGGTTGGTCGCGGTCGCCCCCGCCCACACCAGCCAATATTTTCGTTCCGATCGTCCGAGATTAGCGATCATTTATGTGATCGTACTAAAATGTACTATCCCATAGAATACCATGCAGTTGTGATACACGAACGGTATTCTATGTCGAAATGTTCGTTAATTAAACTAAACGGCGGTAAATATGGCCCTTTGTGTTTAATTTTCCGGTAGGTTACAGATTGTGGATTTACACTGGGTGATCGTTTATGGCAGTAATTTAGTATGTAATTTAGTTATGTATTTAGGTATTTATTATGTAATTTATTGTAATTAGGTATGTAATTTATTTATTAATATATAATGTATGGCGTACTGGCCTGAAATAAGTTTTCAGTGTTCAGATCAAATATCGAATAAAATCTTTCAGTGGTACACAACTGGCAGATTTATAGCAGCCGGACCGGCTTCAATGTCACACACAATGGCCGTGATTTTTCGACATGTCCGGATTCGTCCTTCATCCAAATTGGACAAAGAAAGACGGAAAAAGACATTTTTTTGATTAACACACTGATAGATTTGTTTGCGGCTGTTTCTAGTTGTGTTACACTCCCTGTCGTAGAGGGAGCTCTCTGCATTGTTTCCTTTACTCCCATCTAGTTGAAACCAATGGATAAGTGCATTGCAATTGACCATACACCTGACTGTGAACGGTAATATGTATTCATATATCCAATGATTCTCCTTACTTCCCCCCACAATCATTGAAAGTGTATGGGGAGAAGAGAGTAAAAAAACGGCATGAATGAATGAAAAAGGAACCCCAGACGCATACCAATCGCAGCGTACAAATTGCCAGCATACAATTCGCAGTGTACAATCGCAGCGTACAAATCGCAGCTACAATCACCAGCGTACAAGCACAGTGAGTGTACAATCGGCAGGTACAATAGCGCGTTACAGATCGCAAGTGAGTTGACAATTGCAGTGTACAACGCAGCGTACAATCGCAGCGTTTACAATCGCAGAGTGATGTACAATCGCATGTTCCAATCGCAGTGTACAATCACAGCGTAAAGCTCACGGTTACAATTGCAGGGTTACCATCGCAGTGCCAATTTTATTGTGTTTCTTTCTGTGCGTTTTTGTTATTGTGTATTTACCTACAACTGCCATTAATGGTAAAATGCAGAAAACATCAGGATGTGGGATATACTGGATTTCTGCAATTAAGGAAAACATTTATGGCTGATGAATTCAGTTCATATCGGACTTTCTGTTCGGGAAGTTGCCTGTGCGGAGTTCCACTGATTTCGTCTCTCCCGTCCGCCATCATCTATCTTCCCCTCTCTAAGCCTGATGGGGCGAGAGACGACTCCTCGTCTTTCTAAGTCCGGAATGATGTGGAACCCCAAGACGCGTGAGGCAGCAAAGCCAAAAGGGGGCCTGTTTCAGTACCCCAGGCTGCATATGTTTGCCGGCATGGGTCCTGAACACACACTACCAGGAACCAGTGGCTCGTTACCAACAGATAGTAAATACCAGCAGGTGTGCGCAGAGCTGGGATGATTGATAAACCACAGAAATTCATGAGCTTAAACTCGATGGAACTAGCTATGGGCGGGAACAGATCAACTTCCAATGGACAAGATAGAGGAAGTTAATTAAAACTCAATGTGGACGTGGATACAGCTCGTGAGGGTTCTTCACCCACTGGGACCAGGAGAGGGGAACACCTAATGAACTTATGTCCAGCTAACTCAATGTGGGACGTGGATTTACAGCTCGTCGGGTTTCCTCACCCACTGGGACCCGGCGAGCGATGAATTATGATTCAGCTTTAAAGGATTTTATCTGACATCCAGATTTTCTCTTTCTCTTCTCTGGATCTTCTGTTTTGTGGACTGTGTCTCCTCCCGCGGTTTTCAACTTAGAGACGTGAAATTCGGTACAGACGTGCGGGGCACATGGGAGAGGTGTGCGGTTACCTAGCTAAGGAATCCGTGAAAGCGTTACGGCGTTATTGGTGAATCTGAGACATTTTCACCATTGACAAAAATGGGTCCGATCCCCAAACATGAACATTTCGAGGATCAAATCAAATCCCAACTGTCACTTTCTGTATGAAATGTACCTGGGTCCTGAGGCTACACTAACTACACATTGTGTCTCTCTGACACCAATACACACAACTACACAATCACACAACGACACAATCATACACTAACTACACACTGTGTCTCTGACACCGATACACACAACTACACATTCATACACTAACTACACACTGTGTATCTGACACCAATACACACAACTACACATTCATACACTAACTACACACTGTGTCTCTGACACTAATACACACAACTACACATTCATACACTAACTACACACTGTGTCTCTGACACTAATACACACAACTACACCATCATACACTAACTACACACTGTGTTTCTGACACTAATACACACAATGGCACAATCGTACACTACTACACACTGTGTCTCTGACACCAATACACACAACTACACAGTCACAATCATACACTAACTACACACTGTGTCTCTGACACCAATACACACAACTACACAATTACCCAACTACACAATCATACACTAACTACACACCGTGTCTCTGACACCAATACAACAACTACACAATCACACAACTACACAATCATACACTAACTACACACGTGGTCCTGACCCAATCACACAACTACACATCAAACGGAAACATAATATACCTCACTACACACGTGTCTCTGATACAATACACACACTACACAATCATACACTAACTACCACTGTGTCCTGACACTATACACCCAACTACACAATCATTAACACTAACTACACACTGTGTCTCTGACCTATACCCAACTACACAATCATACACTAACTACACACTGTGGTCGCTTGGGGGAAACAACACTAAGACACACAACTACCCAATCAAACACTAACTACACACTGGTCTCTGACCCAATACAAACAACTACACAAATACACCTGACACAATCAATACACTAACACACAACTGTGGCTCTCTGACACCAATACACACAACGAACACAATCAGAACGCAACAAATTCATAAACAACTACACACTGTGTCCTCTGACACCGATACACACAAGCTACACATCTCATACACTACTACACACTGTGTATCTGGACACTACCTTCACTCAACTTACACAATTAATAGACACCTACACATTATCACAAACCTGTGTCTCTGACACCAATACACCACAAACTACACCATCATACACTAACTACACACGTGTGTTCTGACACTATGACACACAACTACCACTCATATACACCTAACTCACACTGTGTCTCTGACACCAATACACACAACTACACAATCACACAACTACACAAACATGCACAACTACACAAGCACACACAGTATTACACAAACATACACACAATTACAAAAAAAGCCCAAAATGTTATACAATAAAAGCCCAATAATAATGTATGTAAAGTACAATGTAGGTTTAATGTGTTTAGAATGAAGTTTGACACCCAGTTTGCAGCCTTTCCAGACAAACTTTCCCTTTCAACTTTATTCTAACAATTCGCTACCAGAGGTTTAAACGTCTGTTCATTTATTCTTCCTGTACTCAACATGCGCTGCTCCTCCCTAGAGATGGGATGGGGGTTTGAATTGAACCCAGTTTCGAATCCAACTGAGGGTTTCAAAGTTCCAACGAAACTTTCCGAACTCCCGAATTCACAGAACCCGATTTTTCGAATTTTCGATTTTTAGCCAAAATCGAAGAGATAATTTTCTAAAATAGACAATTTTCGAAAACCGAAACTCAAATTTTCGAAAACTAAAGAAACGCAACAGTTTCGAACATCTCTGCTCCTCCCTAACCCTTAAGGGGCCCGAACGTGCAACAATCCCGGTCGTACAAATTTGTATTTGACCAACACCACTTGCGTGATACCGGGGTTGGATGACCGCGATTGGATGGCCGCGATTGGGTGACCAGTATTGGTGTGTGTATGGGTCCTTTTAACTATCCAGTGCACCCTTTGTGCTTTCCACCTTGGTAAGACATTAAAGCTGGGTACACACAGTGTACACACAGTTCGGTATTGGCACTTTATTGTGACTGTGTGTACCCAGCTTTACATATACAAACAATTCAGCCTCAAATTGCTTAAACAGCTTCCTGTATGAGTGACATTTCCTGGTAGATTGCAAGCTCCCTGGGCAAGTCCGTATATTGTATCCTCAAATAAAAAAACATAAATATGCAAATGGGGGCCATCAGTTATGTAAACTATGTTCAGGAGGAGTCACTGACCCCTGGGACAATATTACACATTTATTATTGTGGATTTATATAGCGCCAACACCTTCCGTAGAGCTTTACAATTCCATGGATACATTCACATCAGGCCCTGCCCCGAAGAGCTTACAATTAGTTAATAATTATTACTATTGTAGATTTATATAGCGCCAACATCTTCCGTAGCGCTTTACAATTCCATGGATACATTCACATCAGGCCCTGCCCCGAAGAGCTTACAATCTAGTTAATAATTATTACTATTGTAGATTTATATAGCGCCAACATCTTCCGTAGCGCTTTACAATTCCATGGATACATTCACATCAGGCCCTGCCCCGAAGAGCTTACAATCTAGTTAATAATTATTACTATTGT
>CM033476.1:108072308-108098349 GCA_019447015.1 Hymenochirus boettgeri | reverse complement strand
GGGGAAACCGGAGTGCCCGGAGGAAACCCACGCAAGCACGGGGAGAACATACAAACTCCTTGCAGAATTTCTATGGTTTAAACTACTAACGAAATCTCTACGCGGAACTACCGATGACAAAACGATTTTGATGCAGAATTTTGGTTTTGACGGAAGAAATGATGTGTCAGATTCTGGATCACCGGTGGACATTTTCTTGGAGTCTATTTTGTGAAAAGTTCTAGTGGTTTCGGAAAGTTTGTAAACTCTTTGGGACCTTTAAATGAGACGCCTGTCCCTAAACTGTCTCCCCAGCCCTGATTGCATTGTAGGAGACTAATTAAATTGGCAGGCAAGGTGTCACATGGCAGAGGGTTGATGGGAAGTGTCTCTGTACATAGAGTTGACCTGTGGGATACAGAATGTGGCAGCCACTTGTGAGTGTCAATGTGCAGCATCCGTATTTCTTCAGTTCCCACGCCGACTTGACCAGGCAGTTTGGGGAATTTTTTACAGTTTACTGAGTCTCTGACCCTTTCACCTGCCAAACAACTACCGATTTTCCCACCAATATCACTTAGATTGTAAGCTCTTCGGGGCAGGGGTCTCATTCCTAATGTGTCGAGGCTTGTTACACATATAGCCATTTATACATAATTTATATATATGTATTCTTTAAACGGGTTGATATAGGACGGGTACACAGGGTTCCGGTTTTATTTAGGATTTTTTCCGTGTTTTGGGTGTGGTTGTGTACGATTGGGTACGGTTTATATAGGATCGGTGTACGAGGGTACAGTGTTATATAGGATCACTGTAACGAGTGTACGGTTATATATAGGATCGGTGTACGAGGATACGGTATATATAGGATCGGTGTAACGAGGGTACGGTTTATATAGGATCGGTGTACGAGGGTACGGTTTATATAGGATCGGTGTACGATGGTACGGTATATATTGGATCGTTGTACGAGGGTACGGTATGTATAGGATCGGTGTACGAGGGTATGGTATATATTGAATCGGTGTACGAGGGTACGGTTTATATAGGATCCTGTACGAGGGTAGGGTACAGTTTATATAGGATCGGTGTAACGAGGTGTACGGTTTATATAGGATCCACGGTGTTACGAGGGTACGGTTTATATGGGATCGGTGTTATTAAGAGGGTGTACGAGTGTAGATATAGGATCGCTGTTTCGAGGTTACGGTTTTATATAGATCTGTCAGGTCGGTATATGGTTACGAGGGTAACGGTTATATAGGATACTGTTACGAGGTACAGTTTTATAGGATCGGTGTACGAGGGTACGGTTGATATAGGATCACTGTACGAGGGGTACGTTTATTAGGATCGGGTGTTACGAGGGTACGGTTTATATAGGATCGCGTGTACAGGGTACGGTTTATATAGATCAATTACGAGGGTACGGTTTATTATGATCAGGGTGTACGAGGGTACGGTATTATATAGGATCGTGACAGAGGTACGGTTTATATAGGATCACTATAAGAGGGTACGGTATATATAGGATCGGTGTATGAGGGTATGGTTTATATAGAATCGGTGTACGAGGGTACGGTTTATATAGGATCACTGTCGACGGTACGTTTATTATATGGACGGTTGTACGGGGTACGGTTTATACTAGGATCCTGTACGAGGTACGGTTTATATAGGATCGGTGTACGAGGGTTACGGTTTATATAGGATCACTGTACGAGGGTACGGTTTATTATAGGATCGGTTGTACGAGGGTACGGTTATATAGGATCGGTGTACGACGGTGCGGTTTATATAGGATCACTGTACGAGGTACGGTTTATATAGGATGTGTACGAGGGTACGGTTTATATAGGATCACTGTACGAGGGTACGGTTTATATAGGATCGGTGGTACGAGTGTACAGTTTATATAGGATCGGTGTACGAGGGTACGGTTTATATAGGATCACTGTACGAGGGTACGGTATATATAGGATCGGTTTTGTACGAGGGTAACGGTTTATATAGGATCGGTGTACGAGGGTACGGTATATATAGGATCACTGTACGAGGGTACGGTTTATATAGGATCGGTGTACGAGGGTACGGTATATATAGGATCGGTGTACGAGGGTACGGTTTATATAGGATCGGTGTTACGAGGTACGGTTTTTAGGATCGATGTACGAGGGTACGGTTGTATTATAGGATCGGTGTACGAGGGTAGGTACAGTTATAGATAGGATCGTGTTGTGTACGAGGGTACGGTTTATATAGGATCGGTGTACGAGGGTACGGTATATATAGGATCACTGTACGAGGGTACGGTTTATATTATAGGATCGGTGTACGAGGGTACGGTATATATAGGATCGGTGTACGAGGGTACGGTTTATATAGGATCGGTGTACGAGGGATGTCGGTAGCGGTCTAATATATAGGATCGCGTGTACCGAGGGTACGGTTGATATATAGGATCGGTGTACGCGGGTACGGTATATATGGATCGGTGTACGAGGGTTCGGTTTATAGGATCTTACGAGGGTACGGTTTAATAGGATCACTGTACGAGGGTACGGTTTATATAGGATCGGTGTACGAGGGTACGGTTTATATAGGATCACTGTACGAGGGTACGGTATATATAGGATCGTGTACGCGAGGTTTTGTACCGGTATATATAGGATCGGGTGTACGAGGGTTACGGTTTATATAGGATCGGTGTACGAGGGGTACGGTTTATATAGGACACTGTACGAGGGTAACGGTTTATATAGGATCGTTACGAGGGTACGGTTTATATAGGACGGTTGTACGAGGTGCGGTTTATATAGGATCACTGTACGAGTGGTAGTTTATGATACTGGATCGTGTACGAGGGTACGGTTTATATAGGATCACTATAAGAGGGTACGGTGTATATATAGGATCGGTGTCGGTAGGGTTACGGTATATATAGGATCGGTGTAACGAGGGTTACGTATATATAGGATCGGTGTACGAGGGTACGGTTTATATAGGATCGGTGTTGTAGAGGGTACGGTATATATAGGATCGGTTGTACGAAGGTACGGTTTATATAGGATCGGTGTACGAGGGTACAGTATATATAGGATCGGTGTACGAGGGTACGGTATATATAGGATCGCTGTCATTATAAATAAGGGTAGTAAACAATCCCATCTACCGTCTCCCAGGGAATCATTTCCAGGGGGAGTGGAAGTTCCATTTCCCTCCATCTCACTTCACATTCTTAAGCCGCCTATTAAAATTTTTTCAATGAGAATGTTAAAATATAGTTGGAGCCTCACAAACATCATTAAGCTGTCAGGAAGGAGATTAATTCACCAGGGCCAGACGGATGACAGGATGCCTGGCACAGGCGAGCGACGCGCGAGATATGACAGCGTTCTCCTAATGACTTTCTAAATCGCCTTCATTTGCTAAATTGACCGAACCGCAACAGCGAGTAGTCATAAACAGAAAGGGGGGGGGGGGTTGGGGGGGGGAGGAAGAAGAAGAAGAAGAAGAAGAGAGAGAAGAAGAAGGAGAAGAAGAAGAAGAAGAAGAAGAAGGAGAGAGAAGACGGAAGAAGAAGAAAAAGAAAAGAAAGAGGAAGAAGAAGAAGGAGAAGAAGAAGAAGAAGGAGAAGAAGAAGAAGAAGAAGAAGAAGAAGAAGAAGAAGAGGAATAAAGAAGAAGGGAAGAAGAAGGAGAATGGAAAAAGAAGAATCAGAATTACGGTGGAGAATAAGAAGAAGAAGAAGAAGAAAAAGAAAAGAGGAAGAAGAAGAAGGAGAAGAAGAAGAAGAAGAAAAAGAAGAAGAAGATGAAGAAGAAGAAGACGGAGAAGAACACGGAGAAGAAGAAGAAAAAGAAGAAGAAGAAGAAGGAAGAAGAAGAAGAAGAAGAAGGAAGAGGAAGGAAATAAGGAGGAGGAAGGAAGAAGAAGTAAGAAAGGGGAAGAGAAGAAGGATTAATGATAGTAAATAATAATAATTAATGATACTGATAAAATAATAAAAAAAATAATCATGATAAAACAATGATAATAATATAATAATAAAATAATATAATAATTATAAAATTAATATAATAATAATAATAATTAATAATAACCATAATAATTAATAATAAAATAATAATACTAACTAAAATAATGTAATAATAATAATAATAATAATAAATGATGATATTAATTAACAATAATCATAATAATAGGACATTGATTCGCGGATTTGAGGAATCGAATTACTCATGTATTGTTATAATAGAATTTAAAATGGCGGGATCCGATGTATGAAATTCTATTTAATTTGATAATCTGTTTAATCGTGGCAACTTTAGTCCCCTGTTTGTATAGATCTGTATTTGTTATAATGTAAAGCGCTGTTGGGTCCCCAAGCTGGTCCCACCCTATATAATAAAACATTATACAGTACATACTGTTTAATATGCTGGAATTGTTATAATGTTACAGCGCTGTGTCCCCAAGATTGGCGCTATATAAATAGACACTATACATACTGTATATCTGTATGTTGATCAATGTACAGCGCTGCTAACCAGTGGCGCTATATAATAAACATATAACAATCATCTGTTAATCTGTTTGTTTAATGTACAGCGGCTGTGTGTACCCAAGTGGCGCTATATAAATTAAACATATACACAGTACTGTATAAATCTGTATTGTTATAATGTACAGCGCTGTGTAACCCAAGTGGCGCTAATAAAATAAACATATACATAACATTACTGTATAATCTGTATGTATAATGTTACAGCGCTGTGTCCCCAAGTGGCGCTATATAAATAAACAATACATAATACATGTATAATCTGTATTGGTTATAATGTACAGCGCTGTGTCCCCAAGTGGCGTCTAGTATAAAAAACATATACATACATACTGTATAATCTGTATTGTTAATACCGGGATGCTTACAGGCGTGTGTCATCCAAGTGGCGCTATATAAATAAACTATACATACGTACTGTATAATCTGTATTGTTAAGGTAACCGCGCGTGTCCCCAAGTGGCGCTATATATAAATAAACAGATACTATACGTACTGTTATAATCTGTATGTTATAATGTACAGCGCTGTGTACCCAGTGGCGCTATAAATAAAACATTATACAACATACTGTATAATCTGTATTGTTATAATGTACAGCGCTGTGTACCCAAGTGGCACTATATAATAAACATATAATACATACTGTATAATCTGTATTGTTAAATGTTACAGCGGGTGTACCCAAGTGGCGGCTAATAAATAACTATACATACATACGGTTATAAACTGTATTGTTATAATGTACAGAGCTGTGTACCCAAGTGGCGCTATATATAAACAATACATACTACTTGTATAATCTGTATTGTTATAATGTACGAACGCTGTATCCCCAAGTGGCGCTATATAAATACATATACATACATACGTATAATCTGTATTGTTATTAATGTACAGCGCTGTGTACCCGAAGTGGCCGCTATATAAATAACATATACATACACTACTGTATAATCTGTATTGTTATAATGTACAGCGCTGTGATCCCCAAGTGGCGCTATAAAACAAAACATATACATACATAACTGTATAATCTGTATTGTTATAAATGTGACACGCTGCGTCCCCAAGTGGCGCTATAAATAAACATATACATACATACTGTGTAATCTGTATGTTATAATGTACAGCGCGTGTCCCCAAGTGCCGCTATATAAAACTAACATATACGTAAATACTGTATAATCTGTATTGTTATAATGACAGCGCTGTGTCCCAAGTGGCGCTATATAAATAAACAATAACATTACATTACTGTACCAAATCTGTATGTTTATAATGTACAGCAGCGTTGTACCCAAGTGGCGCTATAAATAAAACCAGTATACATACATACTGTATAAGTCTGTATGTTATAATGTAAGCGCTCTGTATCCAAGTGGGGCTATATTAAATAAAAACAACTATACAACACATACTGTATAATCTGTATTGTTATAATGTACAGTCGCTGTGTACCCAAGTGGCGCCTAATAAATAAAACATATACATACCTGAACTGTATAATCTGTATGTTATATGTACAGCGCTGTGTACCCAAATGGACTTATTAAATCAAACATATACATACATACTGTATAATCTGTATTGTTATAATGTAGCGCGGTGCCCCAAGTGGCGCTAATAAATAAACATATAAATACATACTGTATAATCTGTATTGTTATAATGTACGAGCTGTGTACCCAAGTGGCGCTATAGTAAATAACATATACATACATACTGTCTATCTGTATTGTTTAATGTACAGGCTGGTGATCCAAGGGCGCTATTAAAAAACATATCATACATCTGTAAATCTGTATTGTTTAATGTACAGCGCTGTTGTCCCCAAGTGGGTGCTATATTAAATAAACATATACATATATACTGTATAAGCTGATATGGTTATATGTACAGCGCTTGGTGTATCCAAGTTGCCTATACTAAATAAAACATAATAATACATAATAACATACATATATACATACATACTAGACTGGTCTTGAGAACGACCGAATAGGGTTGAAACGCATTCGAACACCGTTTGTACATATGTTGGCGAAAAAGGGGGCCCGGAGATGGACCAGGCGCCATCCGGGTTTGTTTTTAGGGATACAGTACACAGACACTACAGACAGACAGGACACGGACGATCAGTACGACATAGAACTAGAGTAGTACAGACTATACACACAACCACAAAATCCTACAACAAGACATGACAGCAGAGTACAGACAGACGCCGACATTATCATACACATAAACGACAGACGTACACTACAAATAGCACGAAAGACCAACATACACCACAGACACACAGTACGCAGAGTAGCAGTACGTACAAAAGTACAGTACAACCAATACATGACAGTACCAGTAACACCAGACATACATACGACACACCATACAGACATACAACATATATAAGGATTACACACAAGTAGTACGATCAGCATACAGAGTTACAGTCACAGACACACTAAAACAGTACATCTACATGACATACCAATAGTCATACTACTACACAAACATGACATATTAAAATAACTACACAGGCATACATACATATACATAATACAACAAAGACCAAGTCATCTGGTTGGATGTATCAAGTGGACATATTATGGTCATTACTGTTACACATTGATTATGAATAGAATGCTGAGTCTGATACCTATTACCTAGTGAAAGATTGCCACCTACAGGGTGAAGACAGTTATGCCTGACTAGGGTTGACTCACCTGAATAGTGTAGTAGGTGGAGGGTCTAAACAATGTAAATCCTCAACCTGCTGGATATTCCCCATGTGGGTGAGGCACCTGGTTACCGTGGGAACTGCCTCTATCTATATAATCAATCCTCTATAATGATAGGGAATAAAGAGACATTCATCTTCTAATCAAACTGTTTAATTAACTAACATCGACATTTATATTGTAAGGAGCTTCCTGCACCATCATTATAAATGTCTATTCAACCTACTAATCCACAGTCTGTATAGTTCATATATGATCGCTGTACGAGGGTACGGTATATATAGGATTACTGTACGAGGGTACGGTTTATATAGGATCACTGTACAGAGGGTACGGTTTATATAGGATCACTGTACGAGGGTACGGTTATATAGGATCTGTGGTTGTACGAGGTACGGTTATATAAGGATCATGTACGAGGGTAGGTATATATAGGATCACTGTACGAGGGTACGGTTTATATAGGATCACTGTACGGGGGTACGGTTATATATAGGATCACTGTACGAGGTACGGTATATATAGGATCACGGTACGAGGGTGGGTTTCCTTTTTACGGTATTGGTTTATTTTTTATTTTCTTTTACGGTTTATTTTTTTTACTTTTTTCCTTTTTATTTGTTATTACGTATTTACTTTTTATCGTTCTCTTACGGTATTCTTTTTTTACGGTTCTTTTTTTTGTTACGGTTTTTTTTTTTTTGTTTTCCAAAATTGGGGAAAAGAGACCAAATTGGAGAATATATGATACATGTAGGTCCCTCCTTTGCTGTAAATTAATTTTAGTACTTTTTACTACGTACGGTAGTTCGTCTTCGTTTTTTTTTTTTTTGTTTTTTTACGTTTTTCTACGGTTTTAAGCTTTACCAAATAGCACAAGATGCAGCAAGACTGGTCCCAAAGAATAACTTTTATCTGCTTTTCTTAAACAGGACTTTCAAAATAAATCTGTTAAATGGTGGTGTTGAGAACGGCGCAAAAAATCTTTTGGTTGTTGGTATCCCCTTTGAAGAGCAGGCACCCAGCTGGATTTCACATTATTCACAGACGCATCGGGAAGGGTGGGGAGCCCACACTTAGGCAAGAGATAGAGAGGAGAGATTGTGTTGAAAGCAGGCTTCTTTAATGGGGGGACAGTACAGACAGGACTTTATCCCATGTCTTATCCTCGTAAGTAGATAGAGTTTTGTTAAAGCAATTTATTCACCAAGCCCTCAAGGCTTCTTACATGATGTCAGGGCAATGCCGGGTGTTTTGTTTTATTTTTGTACCTAGAATCGACAATGGTGGGCGGCATAGGTCTCCGTATCAGTCTCCGTTATAATACAGCGATGTTTTGCAAGGGAATGTGTGTTTGTTTCTGTTTTGCTTTGGTCATGGGAATTCCCAACTATAAGATTGTTATCACTGGCTGACTTTGCTGGCAATAAAAGAGTTGCCTGATACTGACGTGATTTTGTGAACACGAAACTTGATCGGGAGTCAGTACGCGTCTACAGTTTTGCGCATCAATGTGTAACACCAAGAAAGAGAACGGAACATAAAAACCCCCAAGGTTGTTTGGTCTCACAATTTGGTTCGTAAAGAAGACACAACCCTTGACTTTTCATAACGACGTTACGGCTGATCTGATGTTTGATTCAAAAATAATTTGAAGATATTAGGAAGGAGGAAACTGGTAGTTTGACTACAATCAAGTGGGTTTTAGCATCGATTTATCGAAATCTTTTGTTTATATAAACACAAGACATCCGGTGGTTGTGCATTGCAGCGTGGTCTGACTGTAGCTTTATGTTTGCCGATAAACCATTCCAGGAAAGGTGGCAAAGAGTTACTAGAAACTTTTAGGACAATTTTTGGTATCCAGATGTGTAAATTTCTCTCTTTGTTTAGGGGCTATTACGAAAAAGTTTGTTGGATTGGTGGATATCCTGCGGAGACTGGTCAAGGAAATTGTGATGCTAATTGGACTTTACATGACGTGAACACAAAACGCACAGCCTCCCGGTCGGGGCAGCGAATCCCCGGTCTCCGCGATGACAGGCTGGGATAATCACCACTTTATACGAACGAGTATACAATGCTGGAGCTGGATTTGGTCTTTGTTCGCTCTAGCTCTTGAGTCGGTAGGGCAGCCTTTCCAAAAAGAAATGTTATCGGCAAGAAAATGAAGTGACTGTGAGAGCCTTTGATATGGGAGAAATGCATTGTATACCAACCCACGGAGACTGAACGACTGTTGGCCTGATGCACCATACCAGAGTATATGAAAGCGAGCACCGGGCTCAATTTGGTAGTGAGCAATTTTTTCCCCTTGTTTCTTGGCGGATTCGCATGCCTTGAATGGTCAAACATTCGATAATTATTGAAAGTCCGGAAAATATCGAAAATCCAGGTACGGGATAGTTCGAGAATTCCAAGTCTGTTCGAACTCGAATAGTTCGGCTCAAACTCGGTTTCGAGTTTGAGTTCTAGTCCATATCTAGTGTGTAAATCTTCATTACCCAAATTCCACTGTAATTTCTTTATTGGGACACACACTTTAGTCTTTCAGTACAGGAATCCCTACAGTTACAGCCCATCCCCTATGTCAGTGACTTCACACATGCTCAGTGTGATTAATACAGGAATTCTCCAATCAGATTCACCAAGTTATACAAACTTATTTATAAAGGTTTAGATTGACTATAACCAGGTGTTTGTGGTGAATGCATTTAGAAACAAATTCTCACATGAAACCTGCGCAATGGTTTAATATAGCATTTGCGTTTAATTTCACGCAGTTTACAACTGGCGTTAACGTCACAGATATCTTTAGGTGAGCCGCTCCATTGAATTACAAGTTCTACATTAGTAATGGTTAAGGTTGGACTTTCTCACCTTGACGCTCCCTGATGCAGGTTCTATTATTATCTCTAAAAACAGGAAAAATAAACTTAAAAGAGACAGAGCTGTGGCGAGTGGTTTGGGCTGCGTGTCGGCCATCTTGTCCTGATTTAAGGCTTCAGAAGTCATCTTAAAGGGGAAGCACTTTAAAAATGTTTTGCTAGTAAAATCCTTAATTGATCAATTAGGCCGAATAGGATTACGGCTGGACAGTTGTTCTTGAGGTTCTTTCTGTTTGAACTTTGGGGGACTGTGTTGTGGGCTGTAGTGGATTTTAAGTTCTCCTGTTTAGAGACTGTTGGACCCTTTAAACTTTCCCTAGATTTTTGTATTGTATTTTCTCCAGGTAGTGTAGTTGGTTCCTGTCAACATGGAACAATAAAAGTCCCCTCCTTCCTCCCTCCCACAGAGACTTTAATTGCAGCCTGCGTTGCCAGATGTCTGCCGGTAATTGCACTGGGGACCGGCTGTTGCATATAGATGAGGAGGGCGGATGGGGAACTCAGCCTAAAATTATCTTGCCTTGGAGCGGTGGGACTGTAATGGTGACAGGGGAACTTGATAGTCAATAATGACCCATCTCTTAAAGAGCCACGTACTCCTAGTAATGGGGACTACCTGGATCATCTGGCTATTAATCTATATTCCCATATACCCACAATGCACTCAGTGTCTTTCCTGTATTATTGTATTTTATTTCTTATATAGCGCTACATATTCCGCAGCGCTGTACAAATATTTACTCAATTCACATCACTCCCTGCCCCGAAGAGCTTACAATCTAAGCACATTTATTGGACACATACAACCCATCAGTGTGTCTTTATGATTGTGCGGGAAACCGGAGTGCCCGGAGGAAACCCACGCAAGCACGGGGAGAACATACAAACTCCTTGCAGATGTGTCCAAGGGTGGAATCGAACTCAGGACCTCAGCGCTGCAAGGTGTCAGTCTAACCACTGAGCCACCGTGCTGCCCAATTATTATTAGAGACTCTGCCCATTACTGACCCGTTGATAAGGGGACACGGTACTGAATCTCTTGGTTCCAGAATTTAACAGGCTCCATTTATTTTATAAAAAGACTCATTAAATTATAGATGATTTTAAGATCAAAGTCTTCTAGCCCCACCCACTGCTGGAGTTAATGGCCCCCTGCCCCTCCCCCTTTGAATTGGCCAATCATATCTTTTCAGTCCCATCCACTTTTGAGTTATTAGCTTCTATCGGAGCTGAACTACCGCGGAAATAGTATTTGATATAAATTCTCCCCCATGGTTCATATCGTTAACATTGATATCATTGTTGGTCCTACCCTCCAACATTCCCCTTTAAATAGGGAGGGGGCGGGACTTGGCAGACGGGACAGGGTTAGGGGGCCGGGAGTGAAGGCAGCAGTGGTCGTTCCGGGGTGGGGCTTCCAGGGCGGGTTTTTCAGTCCTGACTGCGAGACTTGGGATTTTGCCCAAGCAGGTTGGTGCTCACCAAGGAATCTGAGGCTAGGGGCCCACCAGGACATGTTAAGGGCCCACCAACCATTACATTTACCCCTACTGACTCCTATTGTTTATTATAATACGTTTGTATTTATATTTTAGTTGTTTTCTCTGTTTCTTTTGGTGAATGGGCTGTTGGCCCTCCGGGGCCCAGTCTGACGCTGTGCTTGCAGCCTGTAGGAGCTGGGTCTAGTGATAGACTGCTCTGTCCCTGCTCGTACCATGACAGGTGTCTCCTCTCTCCCTCTCTCTGCATTAGACAAGACCCTGTGTATATTCGGACAGTTAGCTCTGCTTTCTGCTTCCCATGAAACATCCAAACGTTTAGATGTGAACCAGCCAGGGGAATCCGGTTATCTGTCATCCATGTCTCCTGGACACCCTCTCTTCACTATATGTCCCAGCTGGTCATCAGAATAAAGGATCCAACACTAAAGATTAAATTCCAACCAGGGACCGGCAAGACTCAAGAGCTTACAAGATTTCGCCCTTATATATAATAATAATAATAATAATAAGCTACTTACTGCTACAGACGACGACGACGACGACGGACGGAGAAAGGAAGAAGAAGGGACGAAGGATAAGCAGAAGAGGGGAGAGGACGAAGGCGAACAAGACTACGACGACGACACGACGACGACGACGACGACGACGAGACGACGGACTACGACGACGACGACGAAGAAGAGAGGTGGACGAAGATAAGATAGAAGAAGAAGGAGAGTGACGAATGGAACAAGAGACTACGACGACGACACGACGACGACACGACGACGACGCGACGACGACGACGACGAAGAAGAATAAGAAGAAGGGACGAAGGATAATAAGAAGAAGGAAGGAGAGGACGAAGGAGAACAAGACGACGACGGAGACGTACGACTACGACGAGACGACGACGACGAAGAGAAGAAGAAGAGGAAAGGGGACAAAGGGAAATAATAAGAATAAGTAGCAAATTACTGACTAATACGGACTATTACAGTAATAAAATACGACTACTACTACTACACACTACAATGACTACTACAAAAATAATAATAAGTTTACTAATTATAATATAATAATTATAACAATGAATACAATAATATACACTACAAGACTACTACTACTACCACACTAATAATAAATAAGAATAATGTTACTAATTCTATAATAATACTAATAATTATATTACTAATTGATAAACCAATAATAATAATAATAATACTGCTACTACTGCTACTATTACTACTACTACTACTACTACTAATAATAATAATAATGTTACTAATTATAATAATAATAGTTATATTACTAATGATAACAATACTACTACTACTACTACTACTACTACTACTACTACTACTACTACTACTACTACTACTACTACTAATAATAATAATGTTACTAATTATAATAATAATAATAATTATATTACTAATGATAACAATACTACTACTACTACTACTACTACTACTACTACTACTACTACTACTACTACTACTATAAAATAATAAATATCAATGAATACAGTTACAAAATTAATAAAATCAATAAATAAATTACTTAAACTAAAAATGAACTACTATACTATACAACTACTGACTAACTACTATCCTACTAACTACTAATAATGTTACTAAACTAATCTAATAAGTAAACTCATGATTGTAAACTAGATAACAGCACTACTACTCACTAGCAACTACTACTTATCCTACTAATAACTCACTACTAATAATAAAATTAATGTTTAATAATTAAATAATATAAGCATAGATATAATTACTATTACTAATTATAAGCATATAATTAATAATACAATAAAATAACGTACTCCTACTAACTACTAACTCCTACTACTTATAACTACCTACTAAAATACTCATATAATGTCACTAATTATAAATAAATGAATAATAATGTATGAATTGATAATGACTTAACTGCATACTAACTACTAACTACTACTACTACTACTACTACTTACTACTACTAATATACTGACTAATAATATAATTGTTTACTAATTATAATACAAAATATTACATATACATATTACTAATGAATAACAATATATTAATACTAACTAACCACTACATTACTATACTAACTACTGACTACTACTGTACAACAATGATCTATAATATTTAATAGTTGCGAATTATAATAATAATAATAATGTTACTAATGATAATAATAATATTACTAATGATAATACAAATATTACTAATGATAATAATAATAATAACAACAATATTAATAATTATGAGAAATAACAACATTAATAATACTCATATTTATAATAATATTAATAATAATAATAGGAGATATAATTATGTGATATAAAGATTCCGTCCATTCTGTTATCATTTCTATTACTGTCCATCGGTACCTAAATAGTAAAGAGGAACTAAGGCTACAATAAATCCTATTAATTATATCGATATCCTACCCTGACTATTATATCATTACTAACCTATGGGGGAAACAGAAACATCCACACGCAAACAAGGCAGAGCTCACTGCTTCAGGAAAGTGGATAGTTAATAATACAAGCTTGTTAAATAGATTCATTCTCTGTATATTTATATTTATACATATGGGTGGGAGCTGCCATATTGTTTCCCTTAGACAGTACAGTATGAGGGTATAGCTTATTGTGTGTACAGAACATTCCTTCTCTGTATATTTATACATATGGGTGGGAGCTGCCATAGTGTTTCCCTTAGACAGTACAGTATAAAGGTATAGCTTATTGTATGTACAGAACATTCTGTACATACAATAGCTATACCTTTATACTGTACTGTCTAAGGGAAACCCTATGGCATTTCCCACCCATTGTATAAATATACAGAGAATTAATGTTTCTGTTACACACAATAAGCCCCCCCCCTATCACCCTCCTAATGTACGTCTAAGGGAAACCATATTGACATCTCCACCCATATGTATACATATAAATATACAGAGAATGAATCTATTTAACAAGCTTGATTCTGTACTAGCCACTTCCTGAAGCGTGAAGCTCCTGCCTTGTTTGCGTGTGATGTTTCTGTTCCTCCCCCCCATATTGTCAATGATTATAATAGTCAGGTAGGATATCGATATAATTGATAGGATTTATTGTAGCCTTAGTTCCGCTTTACTATTTAGGTAACCGATGGACAGTAATAGAAATGATCACAGCAGAATGGACGGAATCTTAAATCACTATTATATCTCCTATTTTATGATTACTATTATTAATAAAATATGAGTAATTATTAATGTTTTTATTTCTCATCATTTATTAATATTGGTTGTTATTATTAATTATTATCATTAGTGAAATATTTGTATTATCCAGTAGTAATTTAGTATAGCATTAGTAACATATTATTATTATTATTATTATTATTAGTCACTTATTATATTATAACTATTCATTATTATTATTATTATTTTATTATTGTTATTATCATTAGTACATTAATTATTATTATTTATATTATTATCATTAGTATATTATGATTATTATTAAATTATTATTATTATGTATAATTATTATTATTATTATTATCATTATTGTTACTTAAAGGAATATAATTCTTAGTATTGTATAATGAGTTAACATTCTTATTATAGTAGTAGTAGTAGTAGTATTAATTTATCATTATTATTATTGTTTACTCATTAGTATATAATTATATTATATAATTAGTACTTATTATATTGTTATTTTATTATTATTATTATTATTATATTATTATTATTATTATTATATTGTTAATCAATTAGTACTCTAATTATATTATTATGTATATGAGTATTATTATAATTAGTAACATTATTATTATTAGTAGTGTAGAGTAGTAGTAGTAAGTAATTATTTTATTATTATTATTATTGTTATATCATTAGTCATATAATAATTATTATTTAATTATTAACCATTATTATATTATATCATTAGTAGTAGTCGTAGTATAGTAGTAGTAGTAGTAGTAGTAGTAGTGTAGTAGTAGGAGTAGTGGTTTTATCATTAGTAAATAATTATTACTTATTATTATAATTAGTCACATTATTAGTATTATTATTAGTAGTAGTAGTATAGTAGTAGTGTAGTAGTAGTCGTATTAGTAGTATTATTATTATATTCTTGTTATCATTAGTACTATAATTATTATTATTATTATAATCGTAACCTTATTATTATTGTTCTTAGTAGTAGTAGTAGTATTAGTTTAGTAGTAGTAGTATTGTTCTCATTAGTATATAAGTATTATTATTATACTTAATTACATATTATTTTATTATTATTCTTAGTAGTAGTGTAGTATAGTAGTATAGTAGTCGAGTAGTAATTAGTATCATTATTAATATAATTATATTATTCTTATAATTTGTACCAGTATTTATTATTATTAGATTAGTGTAGTAGTAGTAGTAGTAGTATTAGTAGTACGTAGTATTTGTGTATCATTAGTATATAATTATTAGTATTATTAATAATTAGTACATTATTATTCATTATTATTAGTAGTAGTAGTAAGTAGTAGTAGTAGTAGTAGTGTAGTAGTATAGTAGTAGTAGTAGTATTGTTACATTAGTAATATACTTATTATTAATTATTATATTATAACCTTAGTTATTATTAGTATTATGTTATAGGAGTAGTAGTAGTAGTATTGTAGTAGTAGTAGTAGTAGTAGTAGTAATTGTTATCTTAGTAGTTATACCTATTTATTATTATAATTAGTACCTTATTGCTTATTAGTATTAGTAGTAGTAAGTAGTAGTAATACGTAGCATAGTACATTATTATTATTATTATTATTATATCTAATGGAAAATCTTGTAAGAAGCTCTTGAGTCTTGCGGTCCCTGTTGTAATTTAAGTCTTAGTGTTGGTCCTTTATTCGGATGACCACTGGACATATAGTGAAGAGAGGGTGGTCGCAGAGACTGGCTGAACAGATAACCGGATTTCCCCTGGCTGGTTCACATCTAAACGTTTGATTTTCATGGGAAGCCGAAAGCAGAGCTAACCTGTACCGAATATACACAGGGTCTTGTCTAGGCAGAAGAGAGAGAGGAGACACCCTGTCATGTGGTACGATCAGGGAACAGAGCAATCTATCACTATACACGCTCCTACAGGCTGCAAGCACAATGCGTCAGACTGGGCCCGGAGGCCAACACAGCCCATTCAGCCAAAAGAACAGAGAAAACCTAAATATAAATACAAACGTATTATAATAACATAAGGAGTCATTAGGGGTAACTGTAATGGTTTGTGGGGCCCTTAACCTGCCGGTGGGCCCCTAGCTCAATTCCTTGGTGAGCACCAACCTGCTTGGGCAAAAATCTCGCAGTCAGTACTGAAAAACCTCCCTGAAGCCCCACCCCAGTAACGACCCACTGCGCCATTCACTCCCGGCCCCCTAACCCCTGTCCGTCTGCCACATCCCGCCCCCATCCCTATTTAGGGAATTTGGAGGGTAGGGCCACCATGATATCAATGTTCACGATTGAACCATGGGGGAAAATTTATATCAAAATCCTATTTCCCCGCGGTAGTTCAAGCCCGATAGAAGCTAATAACTCAAAGTGGATGTGACTGAAAAGATATGAATTGGCCAATTCAAAGGGGGAGGGGCCGGGGTCCATTACCTCCAGAAGTGGGTGGGGCTATAGAAGACTTTGATCTTAAATCATCTATAAGTAATGAGTCTTTTATAAATAATGGAGCCATTAAATTCCTGGGAACCAGAGATTCAGTCACCGTGTTCCCCTTATCAACGGGTTACATTAATGGGCAGATCTCTATAATAATTGGCCGCACGTTGGCTCAGTGGTTAGCTACTACCCATTGCAGCGCTGAGGTCCTGAGTTCTAATTCCACCCTTGGACACCTCTGCAGGAGTTTTGTATTTCTCCCCGTGCTTGCTGGGTTTCCTCCGGGCACTCCTTTTCCCTCACAATCATAAAAGACACACCACTGATGGGTTGTATGTGTCCCAATAAATGTGCTTAATTGTAACTCTTGGGGCAGGGAGTGATGTGAATTGAGTAAATATTTGTACAGCGCTGCTGGAATATGTAGCGCTATATAAAACAAAAAAAAAAAAAATAAAATACAATAATACAGGAAGACACTGAGTGCATTGGGGTATATGGGAATATAGATAATAGCCAATGAATCGTAGTCCCCATTACAGGGAGTAACGTGGCTCTTTAAGAGATGGGTCTTATTGACTATCAAGTTCCCCCTGTGCAACCATTACCGTCCCACGCTCCAAGGCAAGATAATTTTAGGCTGAGTTCCCCACCGCCCTCCTCATCTATAATGCAACAGCCGTCCCCCCGTGCAATTCCGGCAGCATCTGCAACGCTGCTGCATTAAGTCTCTGTGGGACGGGAGGAAGAGGGGACTTTATTGTTCCATGTTGCATATGAACGCACTACCCTACCTGGAGAAAATACCATACAAAAATCTAGGGAAGTTTAAGGTCCACAGTCTCTAAACAGGAGAACTTTAATCCACTACAGCCCATCAAACACAGTCCCCCAAAGTTCAAAACAGACAGAACCTCAAGAACACTGTCCCGCCGTAATCCTATTCGCCTAATTGATCAATTAAGGATTTTACTAGCAACATTTTACAAGTGCTTCCCCTTTAAAATGACTTCTGAAGCCTTAAATCAGGACAGAATGGCCGACACTCAGCCCAAACCACTCGCCACCAGCTCTTTCTCCTTAAAGTTGATTTTTCCCCACTGTTTTTAGAGATACTAATAGAAACTGCCAGCAGGGAAGCGCAAGGGAGAAAGTCCTCCTTACCATTAACTAAATTAAGAACTTGTAATTCAATGGAGCGGCTCACCTAAGATATCTGTGACGTTTAACTGCGCCATTGTAAACTGCGTGAAATTAAACTCAAATGCTATATAAAACCATTGCGCAGGTTTCATGTGAGAATTTGTTTGCTAAAATGCTTCACCACAAACACCTGTTATTTCATCTAAACCTTATAAATAAGGTTTTGTATAACTGGGTAATCTGATTGGAGAATTCCTGTGTGAATCACACTGAGCATGTTTGAAGTCACTGCCATAGGGGATGGGCTGTAACTGTAGGGTTCCTGTCCTGAAAGACTAAAGTGTGTTTCCCAATAAGAATTACGTGGAATTTGGGTATGAGTTTACACACTAGATATGGACTAGAACCTCAAACTCGAAACGAGTTTGAGCCGACCTATTCGAGTCGAGACAGACTTGAATTCTCGACTATCCCGTACCGGTTTTCGATATTTTCTCGGACTTTCATAATTATCGCTGTTTGGACCATTCAAGGCATGCGAATCCGCCAGTTAAATGTCTATTATACCAATACATGAGTTAATATCGAATTCTCAAATCCGCGAATAAAATGTCTATTATTATGATTATTGTTATTATTATCATCAATTATTAAATTATTCTTATCTTCTTCTATATTCTCATTATTATATCTTCTTCTTCTTCTTCTTTCCTTCATTCTTCTTGGATTCTTCTTACTTCTTCTTCTTCTCTTCTTCCTTACTTCTCATCTTCTTATTCTCTCTTCTTCTCTTCTTCTTCTCCTTGTTCATTCATCCTATCTTCTTTTATTATTTTCTCCTTCCTCCTTCTTCTTCTCTTACTCTCCTTCTCCTTCTCCAGTCCTTCTCTCTTACTTCTTCTTTTCTCCTCCCTCTTCTTCTTACTCCTCTCCTTCTTACTCCCTTCTTCTTCTTCCTTCTTCTTATTCTTCTTTTTCTTCTTTCTTCCTTGTCTCTCCTTCTTATTCTTCTTCCTCGTCCTTCTTCTTTTTCTTCTTCTTCTTCTTCTCCTTCTTCTTCTTCCTCTTAGTCCTTTTTCTTACTTCTTCTTCTTCTTCTTCTCCTTCCTTCTTCTTCTTCTTCTTCTTATCCTTCTTCTATTCATTCTTCTTTTCCTACTTCTTCTTTTTCTTCTTCCGTCTTCTTACTTCTCTCCCTTTTCTTTCTTCTTCTCCTTCTTCTTCTTCACGTCTTCTTTTTTCCTTCTTCTTCTTCTTCTTTTCCTTCCGTCTTCTTCTTCTTCCTCCTTCTCCTTCTTCTTCTTCTTCTTCTTACTTCTTCTTCTTATTACCCCCCCCCCCCCCCCCCCGTTCTGTTTATGACTACTCGCTGTTGCGGTTCGGTCAATTTTAGCAAATGAGGCGATTTTGAAAGTCATTACGGGAGAACGCTGTCATATCTCCGCGATCGCTCCCTGTGCCGCATCCTGGTCATCCGCTGGCCCTGGTGAATTAATCTCCTTCCTTACAGCTTTTAAATGAATGTTGTGAGGCTTCAAACTATATTTTAAACATTTCCCATTGAAAGAAGTTTAATAGCGGCTTATGAAGTGCAGTGCGAATGGATGGAATGGAAACTTCACTCCCCCTGGAAATGGATTCCCTGGGAGACTGTTAGATGGGGATTTGTTACCCTTATTTATCATGACAAAGCGCTCCTATATATATACCGTCCCCTCGTACAAGAACCGTACTATTTACTGTACCCTCGTACCCCGATCATCTAAACCGTACCTTCTACAATCCGATCCTATAGATACTGTACCCTCGTACCCCGATCCTAATATAAAAAAACTGTACCCCTCGTACACCGATCCTAATATACGGTAGTACCCCGTACACCCGGTCCTATATATACCGTACCCCTCGTACCTCCACCGATCCTATATATACCGTCACCCTCGTACACTGATCCATATTAAACCGTACCCTCGTACCCCGATCCTATACTCACCGTTACCTCGACATGATCCTATATAAACCGCAAACCCTCGTACACCTATCCTATATAAACCGACCACCCTCGTACACCGATCCTATAATAAACCGTACCCGCTCGTACAGTGGAATCCTATATAAACCGTACCCTCGTACAAACCGATCCTATATAGCACCGTAACCCTCGTACACCGATCCTATATATACCGTAACCCTCCGTACAAACACGATCCTAAATACCGTGCCCTCGTACAGTGATCCATTAAACCGTAACCCTCGTACCAACCGATCCTATATACACCGTACCCTCGTAAGTGATCCTATATAAAAACCGTACCCTCGTACAATCGATCCTATATAAACCGACCCTCGTACACCGATCCTATATATACCGTACCCTCGTACACCGATCCTCTATATACAGGTCCCTCGTACACACCGCTCCTTATAAACATATACGTACCCATCGTACCCGATCCTAATAACCGTACCCTCGAAAACCGCTCCTATATATCCGTCCCCTCGACACCGATCCTATATAAACCGTAATATCCCAGCGTACAGTGAGTCCTATATATAACCGTACCCTCTTCCACACCGATCCTATATCAACCGTACCCCCCTCGTACAACCGATCCTATATATACTGTACCCTCGTACACCGATCCTATATAAACCGTACCCCTCAGTCATCGACCTTATATATAACCGTACCCTCGACACCGTCCTATATCTAAACCGTACCCTTGTACAAAAAACCGATCCTATATATACGTAACCCTCGTCAGCCCGATCCTATATACACCGTACCTCGTACATTGATTCCTATATAAACCGTGAACCCTCGTACACGATCCTATATAAACCGTACCCTCGTACACGATCTATATATCCTTAACCCTCGTACAGTGATCCTATATACCCGGTACCCCTCCGTACACCGCTCCTATATAAACTTACACTCGTACAACCGATCCTTATAAACCGTACCCTCGCGTGAATCCTATATAAAAAACCGGACCCTCGTACAACCGATCCTTATAAAAAACCGTACCCTCGTACAGTGATCCTATATCAAACCGCAAAACCCTCGTACACCGATCCTTATATAACGTACACCTTCTACCCACCGTCCTATATAAACCGTAAACCCTCGTACAGTGATCCTATATAAACCGTACCTCGTACACACCGATCCATATAACCGTAACCACTCGTACATTGTTCCTACTAAACGTACCCACCTCGACACCTCCTATATAACTGTACCCTCTTACATATCCTATATAAACCGTACCCTGTACCACCGTTCTATAAATAACAATACCCTCATAAACACGCGATCCTATATATACCGGTACCCTCTATATGAGCCTATATAAACCGTACCCTTCGTACAACCGATCCTATTCTACCGCTACCCGCCGTACACTATCCTATATAAACTGTACCCTCGTACAGTGATCCTATTAAACCTAACCCTGCGTACAGCGATCCTATATAAACCGTACCCTCGTACACCGATCCTATATAAACCGTACCCTCGTACAGTGATCCTATATCAACCGTACCCTCGTACACCGATCCTATATAAACTGTACCCTCGTACAGTGATCCTATATCCGTACCCTCTACACCGATTCTATATAAACCGTACCCTCGAACACCGATCCTATATAAACCGTACCGTAACCCTTCGAACAGCGATCCACTATAAAACCGTACCCTCGTAAACCGATCCTATATAAACCGTAATACCCTCTACAGTGATCCTATATAAAACCGTACACACCCTCGTACACCGATCCTATATAAACTGTACCCTCGTACAGTGATCCTATATAAACCGTACCCTCGTACAGCCGATTCACTCATAAGCTCATACCCTCGTCAACCGAGCCTATATATACCGTACCATCGTTACAACACCGACTCCAATATAACCTTAATAACCCTCGTACACCTATCCTATATAACCCGTCCCTCGTAACCCTCGATCCTATATAAACCGTACCTCGTACACCGATCTATAATACCGTATCCTCGTACCCCTATTCCTGATATACCGTAACACTCGTATCAGGTGATCCTATATAACACTGTACCAGCTCGTACACCGATCCTAATAAACCTCCCTCGTACACCGTCCTAGATAAACCGTACCCGTCGTACACCGATCCTATATAAACCGTACCCTTCGTACACCGTTCCTATATCCCCGTACCCTCGTACACACCCCGATCCTATATTACGTATCCCGTAACCATCCGATCCTATATATAACCGTGACACTCTATTACACCGTCCTATATAAACTGTCACCCGCGTACAACCGCTCCTATATATAAATACCGTACCTCGTACACCGTCCTATATAAACCGTACCCCCTCGTACATTGATCTATTATACCCGCAACCCCTCATACAGTATCCTATATAAACCGCACCCTCAACAGCGTCTCTATAACGGTCACCCTCATACACAGCGATCCTATATATACCGTAACCCTCGTACAGTGATCCTAACAAACCGGCACCCATCATACTCGATCCTATATATAACCCTACCCCTCGACAGCGATCCTAATATATAATAACCAGTACTTCGGCCAGCGCGATCCTATATAAACCGTACCCTTGTACAGTGATCCTATAAAAACCGACCCTCGTACAGTTCTCCTATTAAACCCCACCCTCTTACAGTGATCCTATATTTAAACCGTACCCTTGTATCATGGATCCCTATTAAACCGTAACCCTTGTTTGTTGATACCTATATATACAGGACCCCCTCGTACAGTGATCCTAATAAACCGTACCTCGTACAGGATACTAATAAACCGTACCCTCGTACAGTTGATCACTATATAACTGTACCCCCTCGTCAGTGAATCCTATATAAATCCAAACCGCCACATACCCTCGTACCGCGATCCTTGATAAACTTAAACCGGACCCTGTTACAGTTGATCCTATATATAACCGTACCCTCGTCAGTGATCTCTATATAAACCGTAACCTCGTACATGATCCTATATATAACGTCCCCTCGTAAGTGATCCTATATAAACCGTATACCCGTCGTACAGTGATCCTATATAAACCTTACCCTCGTGACAGTGATCCGATAGAATATACCGTACCCAGCGTACAGTGATCCTATATAAAACCGTAACCCTCGTACAGTTATCGCATATAAACCGTACCCTTGTACAGTGATCCTGATATATCCGTACCCCACCTCGTACCGTGATCCTATATAAACCGTAACCCCTTGTACCGTGATCCGAGATATAACCGTACAAACCCTCGTACAGTGATCCATATAAACGTACCCTCGTACAGTGGATACTATTATAACTAACCCTCCGTCAGTGATCCTATATAAACGGTACCACTCGTACAGTGATCTATATAACCGCACCCTCGTCACGCGATCTCCTCTATAAAACCGTACCCTCGGTCACACGATACTATATACCCTACCCTCGTACAGTATCCCTATATAAAACAACCGTACCCTCCTCGTACGTTGATCCTATATAACCGCACCCTCGTACGTGATCCCTATATTAAACCGTACCCTCGTACAGTGATCCTAAAGCGTTACCCTCAATTCCTTCTCTGTATATTAATTTATAAATGGGTGGGAGCTGCCATATTGGTTCCCTTAGACAGTACAATTATGAGGGTAAGGCTTATTGTATGTACGACATTCCTTCTCTGGATATTTATACATATTGGGGTGAGCTGCCATATTGTTTCCCTTAGACAGTACAATATGAGTGTATAGTTATTGTATGTACAGAACAGTCATTCTCTGTATATTTATAACATATGGGTGGGAACGCTGCCATATTGTTTCCATTAGACAGTTACAATATGAGGTTATAGCTTATTGTATGTACAGAACATTCCTTCTCTGTATCTTATCATATGGTGGGAGCTGCCATCGTGTTCCCTAGACAGTTACAGTATAAAGGTATAGCTTATTGTAGTAAAGAACATTCTTCTCTGTGTATTAGTATTAGACTATGGGTGGGGAGCTGCCTAGTGTTCCTTAGACCGAACGTATGAGGGTATAGCTTATGTATGTACAGAACATTCCTTCTCTGTAGATTTATATTTCTACATATGGGTGGGAGATGCCATACTGTTTCCCTAGACAGTATGAGGTATGCTTATGTTGTGTACAGAAATGTCCTCTCGTGATTATATTTATACATATGGTTGGGAGCTGCATAGTGTTTCCTTAGACAGTACAGTATCGAGGGTAAGCTTATTGTGTGTACAGCAGGACATTCCTTAATCTGTGTTAATTTATATTTATACATAATGGGTGGGAGCTGCACCATATGTTTCCCTTAGACAGTACAGTATGAGGGTATAGCTTATTGATGTACAGAACATTCCTCTCTGTATATTTATTACGAGGGTGGGAGCTGCCATAGTGTTCCCTAGAACAGTACAATATGAGGGTATAGCTTATTCATTATAGAACTTCCTTCTCTTTAAGTCATAGATAGGGAGCTGCCATGGTTCCCTTAATAACAAAAAAGAAGTCGAGGTGATGAAGGAATAAAAACAGTGGATATTGCCATTTCATGTAGTTGCATTTTACACAAGTTAATGTCCATTTGTTTAGGGAACTTGGTCTCTGTCAGTTGCCTTTTGCATCAATGAGCCGAAAAACATGGAAATCCACTGTGAAATCTCCGCCCGTGTTAGTATAATAATTCACATTCCTGTGTCCGTCCATAGGAAGCAACAGGGTTCTCCGTTTTTATGTATTTCCCATTTGGTTCCCCAGTAGGCATGTTTTCATTTAATATTTCGGCTGAGACCCGCCACTGTTGGGTTTACTTGTGGTTAAACACTATGAACGTCCACTACGAACCGTCCCTCCAACAGTCAATATGATCACAGTCATCACGAAAGTCACTACACCCGGTCACTACGATCCCTACGAAAACGTCACCAGAACCATGGGAGCTGCCATAGTGTTTCCCTTAGACAGTACAATATGAGGGTATAGCTTATTCATTATAGAACATTCCTTCTCTTTATAGTCATAGATATGGGAGCTGCCATGTTTCCCTTAATAACAAAAAAGAAGTCCAAGGTGATGAATGAATAAAACAGTGGGAATTGGCACATTTTCATGTAGTTGCATTTTACACAATTTAATTTCCATTTGTTTAGTGGACTTGGTTCTCTGTCAGTTGCTTTTTGCATCAATGAGCCGATAAACATGGAAATCCCACTGTGAAATCTCCGCCCCGTGTTAGTATAATAATCACATTCCCTGTGTTCCGTCCATAGGAATTCAACAGGGTCTCTCAGTTTTTATGTATTTCCCATTGGTTCCCCAGTAGGAAATGTTTTCATTAATATTTCCGGCTGAGACCCGCACTGTTGGGTACCTTGTGGTTAAACACTATGAACCGTCACTACGAACCGTCCCTACAAACAGTCAATATGAACCGTCATCACGAATGTCACTACCAACCGTCACTACGATCCATAAGAACTGTCACCATGAACCATCACCATGAATCGTCACCACGAATCATCACCATGAACCGTCACCACGAATCATCACCA